>OX104065.1:62086236-62146767 GCA_944474145.2 Dicrocoelium dendriticum | reverse complement strand
TTAACTACTGGCAGAGTTCGTATGCCCTTATGCACGAGGTTGCGTCATAGCGTGTGTAACCTAAGAACTCATCAACGAAACGATCACTCCTTACTTTGGACTTTTCTTGCAGAAATAGAAATCCTAAATCTTCTCAGCGTGATTTGCATCCGATTGTCCCTCGCAATGGCCAAAATTCCACCATTACTAAACAGTAAATGCTAATAATAATGTGTCAGCTGTACTCCGTAACGGCGCTTCACTGTCGCGCGACCACCACCAGTCGCGCGTGGGCTGTGTATACCGCTAGGACGCCCACCCATACGCTGATTCAAACCGTTGATGTTATGATTGCAAGTCAGGCGTGCAGACCACTCGGCCACCAAGACGAGGCAAAACGACAACGTGGTACAATATTTACATACCCTAACAATTCGTTAGGCTGCGTTGGGTGGTGCATTTTGCAGCTTCAAAGCCCCTCATGTAGTACTGCTCAATTATTAGAGCCCAAACAAAATCAGTCTGCTGGATCCCCAGGATTAGTGGTTGTATTAAAGGTGTTTCCACACACATTAAGCTCTACTTCATGTATTAAAGTATCAAACTCCTACTGTATGGTGATTAGAATTTTGTGGTTAATTACTTGGTTGGTTGAGTACGCTATTTGTCCTGTCTGGCTGACAGTATCGTGCTAACGTTATACAGTTAAAACTACTTCAAACAACTTCTAAGCGGTCTGGTCGTCTCAGAAAGTAATCAACAGTGTTTTATCTGCCGCTCTGAGTAGGTGCATGAGGTCAATGGCGCTAGTATCTAAGCCAATTTGTCCACTTTTCCCCACTTGCATGTTATTATTGCTGTGGACCCATTCCAACAGCAGTTACATCATTTCTTTTCTTAACACCCCAACTCATGGACATTACAGTCATCTATTGGTAGACGTTTTCCTTCTGGTTTTGATAAACGTAACCACAGAACATCAATCTTGCCGCGTCTACAAACCCATGTTAATCCAAGCGGAAATGCTTAGTGCCCCCGCTTTTATTTGTATCCGTCGATGCTCAATATAACTTTTACAAAATAAGATGTACACCTTGTTGCAGATAAGCGAACATGCAGTCGAACATTGGAAATCTTATAAATCGACATCTTCTGCTTATCAGAAATCATTCTGAAGTCTGATACTCTGTGTTCCTTTTTCGAGCCTTCGGATGCAACGTTGCTAGAACTTTCTCGCTGCCTCTATCGGGAGATAAGTTAAATTCACGGGCCGGTCAAACCAGTGTGGGTATTACCCTGAGCGCCGGGTTGAGGATTCCGATGTATAGTCGGATGTGCATCATCAGATTGTTTGGATTGTACTGAGGTTCTTATTCCCGTGTGGACAATCGGTGCCTGTTTGTCATTGATGCCTGCAGCCCCTCCATCTGTGGCACTGACTCCGTGAAGGGTGATTTCTAACACCGAATGAAAGGGCTGCCACTTTACAGTCAAAATACGAATACTGTGATGATTACTGCTGATCCGAACCTTCAAGTTGGTAAGTTGTTCAGTGATGCGCGACATCTGGGCAGGCAACACGGCATAGGCTCCTGCAACAGCAACCGTGAGCGGCAATCCGATTGCGCATACGCTCAATTTTTATTTCTGACATTATCTTCCGTCATCAAACGCAAGGTTACATGGCATTCATCAGCCTCGGACCAATTACAAACGCAAATGGTTCACGTCGCGACCAGTTACCGTTAGAGGGACTGTATACAAACTGCAACTCTTTTCGTAGCACAACCGTGGACACCAATGGTGCATTTGTATTTGCCGCTCTCTAAGTGTTCCCGCGAATGCGTACCGATAAGCTGTGCGCGCGCAGCCAATCAGCAACTGGTGATGCTGGAATATGCATCAAACTACGATAGCGCCCAGGTTGCGTTATCAATTGATGAACATTGTTGAAAGCCATTGATCGAATATTCGGCACACGTTGTTCGCAGCTCGTTTGTCTTCTTATAACATCTCGAATTGCCAATGTGTGCAGTGTGTAGCGGTTAGGAGATTCCCCCGGTTTGAGTGAGCATGTTATGTAAAATTTTACATAAATTTATCACCTCATGTTATACTTAAGGGTTCCATGCAGAGTGTTGAACCATACGTTGTATTTGTTTGCCTGCCTGTGTACATCACACGCACACGGCACCACGGTTACTTTCGCCACACCGCTCCATCTCGCGGTAGCCAAATATGCTTCCATAGCTAGCAGGCGTCGTAAAGGTGTTGCAATTTTATCCCATACACTGGACCATTTACAGCTTTTCAAGATATATATATATATATAGGTAGAAATTCGCCATATATATATATATATCCCGTCAAGTACGTGCCTTCTTCCCAATTATAGGGAGTGGTACTAGCCGGTAACCATACAGCCACGACAAGTCTATTAGCGCGAACCGAGGACACTCACTCTAAAGTATGGTGTGAACCCGGTAAGGCGCATTAACTGACCGGGCGATGGTAAACACAATACAAATCGGCTCTGTGTAACGTTCCACTACGCTATCCGCAGTATTAGCTGTTTCTCATAGTAACTGCGACTTGATGAGGCATACAATGGCTTACAAATGTTCAAGTAAAGGTTGCAGCCAAAGATTTGTCCGTATCTAAGCCTCTTAAGAGACGGCGCATTTCCAATAGCAGTGTCGATAGTTTCTTGCTTGTTATCAGTAAACCACAGCAAGTTGATGCAAAGAACACTTTTTTGAAAGTGTGGCATCTTGGAATACGACCTTTTTTAGACCGTCCTCGTGGTTCCTAGCATCAGCTGTAAGAATCGGGCCGCTGAGCTGGACGGTTATATCCGTGGGCCGACGTGATAGCGCTGTAGCACTTATCTGAATCTGGTGTGACCCGTTTCGTAAACATTCTGCCTCGAAGATTATAAACCACAAAACAGTGTCCATTTCAATAAACGGAGCAAGGAATAAGTTAACTAACTGAACAGTCTGCTTGTATCACCATGTATGGAAACGGAGCTCATGGTAAAGAGATGAATTATCACCTAATAAAAAGGACGGAAAGGTGTCACAAGGTATACCAACAAAAATTGGAGCGGACCTACACAAGTAGGAGCAATTACTTCCAAGAGGAGTAACCACCCTAGTGGCGCAAATGATTTCAATCGAGGTCACCAATTTAGCAAAGGCGTGCTAGGCTCATAGCACACCCAGCGCAATGGAGATTCGCCTTGCGGTTCGACGCTTTATGCGATTCGAGGATGCCGTCTCAGGCGGACTTCCTCTGGAGCTATTCTAGCATGGGGCCTCAGTTATCATAAGAGAGCTAAACTCTGGCATATAGGATAGATACCTCCTTTCTTGGGCTGATTAGTTGTTGTCGTGATTTTTAGGAAAGCTGCCTACGCTTCGTGCACCAATCACCGGGGGATCAGTATCATTTCCCCCGATTCGTGAATCGCAGTACCGGGAGGAACAATCTGACTTCCGCCCAGGCCGTGAGCTTGTGGATCAAATCAACAAACCCCGAAAAATCTCCGAACGCCGCCACCTCTACCAGGGTCCTATGATCGTTGTATTCCTAGACATCTTTGCTACATTCGACACTTTTGTTCGTCGCAAGCAGCCGACAGTTCAGATAAGTCAACTAGCTATCCGGAAAAGCACAAGACGGCCGTTTCGCCCTATTGGGGCTCATCAGTGGTGCGCATCCTTCGGTTCTCTGCGGAGGATCGAACCCATGACTGCTAGTGGCTCTTGCCAACTAGCCCGCAGCTTATGCAACTGCGCCATGGAGGACGGTATCCGACCATCACGAATTGTTAGCTAAGTACGATATAGTCCGACCCATCCTCCACTGCCATGCAGGCACCTGCCATGCAGATGACAGCGGTTGGCCTTCCGGCGTCAGGACTTCCCGGTTACGGCAGCTATGAATCGACATAGCATTTTGTGGAATCCGTAAGGGCGAATTTGTATTACTTATGAGTGGAAGGATTTGGTGAGTAGTTTTGTTCGTCGCAATCAGCCGACAATTCAGATAAGTCAACTAGCTATCCGGAAAAGCACCAGACGGCCGGAGCGACTGAAGTGGTGGTGAATATTGCTCCAAACTTATATAGCGGGTGTCTCGGAATACAGCTATGTACACTCTGCCATTGATGCTGGCGCGAAAAGTACTTAGGCCATAGAATCCGTTGATGCTATTTCTCATGTTCTTCTCAGAGGGACCTTGGGTCAACCAGGTTATTATACAAAAGCCTTCCAATGCAGGTCATTGAGAAACATAGTGGCAACGAACACTCATCCAACTCGTCTGTTAAACCATGTAGTTGAAACTCTTGACAGCAGTTAAGCATATGTCTCCTGGGATTTCATGATGGTCATTTCCTGACCTGGGATACTGGCTGGGTCACAATCCGCAATTGCTGTATGTATCAGGTATCATCAGCCATTAGTGTGTGATGAGAGTGGCTACTTGTTCTTTTTGTGAGTTGCAATGTTGTTGAAATGTTCATCGCCAGTCCCCAGATGGTCTGTCAGCCTCACTGCTTGTACCAGCGGGTCGTTCATGAAGTTAGGCGATTGAATTAACTAGCATTCCCATCCATCGTCTTAGTTCACTCTATCACAAATTGCGTTATATTATTTTATTCCAGACACTTTACGAAGCGCAGTAAACCCAGTTTTCTTAACGGAGTTTGTACGTAGACAATCCGGGCTGGAGCCAACGACCACAGACTTAGAACCACCATCGTTTGCCCAGTTCTGTCTACATTTTGGTTGTAAATTTTCAATGCAAAATTATGCGCCTCAGCAATCTTTTACTTGTCACATCTTTTCGTACGTTGAAAGAGCAAAATTGCAGAGCATGAACTAAAGAAGGATGAGGGGGAATGTGATGATGATGATGATGATGCCTGCTTTCACCAATAATATAACGATGGCAATGAGTGCGAACAGGGCAAGATCTCTCCCGGATATTTTCGCATCTTTCCGTGTTTCTTCATTTTCTTCCTTTAAGTACAAATATATCTATTGCACTCATGGCCAACCAAACTGTTACCTGAGCATCTTACTGTGAATGATGATGGTTGTAACCTTGTTGGGTCGCACTATTTAGCACTATGGGTCACTGTTTAACTAGCCAGTTCCAGTGAAGTTCACTAAACGATTGCACGTTAAGGACCTCTTCCTGATTTCACATGCTTATTTGTCAATTTTGGAGTCGATAAGAAACGTCAACCTACGCCTGACTTCGATTTAGCAATGTTGCTGTTCTATCGATTCGCAAACCCATTGACCAATTTTCTCTCTCGACTCAGACTATATCAAGAGAATAATTGCTTGTCCTATTCACTTTCTCGTGGTATGCACTGTGTATCGACTAATCTTACGTCTTGGCAACGATTTCATTGTGTTTGTTTTATCATTCACGCAGTCGTGTCGATCTGCTTGGATTCTCTACCAACCATGTCATGTGCCTAGCCTGAAATTCGACTAGACTGATAGACAGATGAATGAGATTGTGCGAACATGTTAGTTGGCTGACTCAACCTTCCATTGTAGAGCAAGAGAAAATCAGGCATCGATGGATCTGACTTCAGGTGCCATGCGCAGATTGTTTGATCACTTAACCGACTTTTAATTAGGTAGACGAACGGAAGACGGAATATAACCCTGTTAAAGTGGACTTCGATTCCATCGATCAGGTGATTCCGACCAACGGAGAGCACGGCCCACTAACATGCTACCAACTACGCCCAAGCCATCAGTATGTTTAAAAACCTGCGGCTTCTCCTGCGCAGTCAATCGATTTAATCCACATAGCAAGGTCCAACCGTCACAAAGCATGTGGCTGCCAGCCTGAATCCACACAATAATTGTCTTCTGACTGTGCTCCTGCATTTAATATAGTAATTAAATCGAACATGTCCAAGCTAAAATGCGTCTTGTGCCAGCGTCATTGTTGAGGTCCAGTACATATTCCACAATAAGAATACTTCACACAGAGAGTGGTGTTAGCTCAGTGTCACTGAGACCTACAGTTGCGGTGTAACCAGTGCAATGAACTTTTCTACCCGACAGTCAAGCTAATTTTGGGTGTCCCCAAAATCGAGATTTCGTGTCGACTTCTGACTCGCGCACTAACCTCCCCTTCTCTGAACCTGCCAAATGCCGCACACTCCACACACTTCACACGTTTTCGGTCCTGTTTAGGTGATACAGTGAACTCTGTTTAGTAGCATTTGGGTTGGGTTTGATCGTTTGAGCCCTTACAAAGCTGAAAAATACATGAGCCAAAGAAAACTACTAAAACGCATTACGGTATCAACTATTCGGCACGGTCTTTAGATGGCTTATCCGCAAGGTATGCAATCCCAAGGAATGTCCATTTGCCGCGAACTCAAAGTATCTTCATGCTCGTTGATGCATCGGTCTCAGTATCTCGTCCGTTTTGAATGACTCAGCATTCATATCAGAAATCTTGCATGATGGGGCATCGGTTCAGTGGAATAGATGGTCTGTAGATACACATGCATTTGTCTTAACTACCTGAGTTGGTCGTCGATGCAAAGAGCATCGACGAAAGAGGTATTATTTCTATTGAGAACTCGCAGCGCGCGACAGCATTTCGAGGACTTCCAGGGATGTGTCGCATGATGTAACGTACTGTTGCTCGGCAGCCATCCAAGGTGTTTACTCAAGCAGTCACATTATCCTGCTCTCATTTTCCTTCAAATGTTCTCTACATTCCGAAAGCGAGATAGTTCTTTATTCTGGCAATTCTGGAATCTTCGTTGACTGTCCAACTAACCGCTAAATCTTGGTGTATTCCAGTAGCTTGTTGTTTCTTAGCCTACCAATCATCATCATCATCATCATTACACGTTAGCTGGAGGTGGAAAACACCTCAGCTATTGTGCCGCAATACAAAAGGCAAGAAAAGAAAAAACAAACAAACAGTGGCACGCCCGCTGAGTCCCCAGTAGCGGATGAACATCGTTCCGGAGAGCTAACAGCTGGCTGCCGTAAAAGAAAGTCATATTATGCCTAACGATTGAGATCGTGATTGGAGGGGGATGCTAAACAGGAGGGGGATGGACAAAGGAATTCACAACACAAACGCCATTGGGGCCGGCTCCTAGCCATATCAGCAAGTGTGTCCAGCCAAACGTGTTCACCGTCCTTAGGACCCCAGCCAGGCAGTCGGGATGCACCAACCGACGCCAACTTCGAAGTGAAGGTTTTCATTTCTCGCGACCAAGTCATCACTTGGCCTCCCCTCCTCCTCTTCCAACCGCACCCACAACGCGCAAACAATGCACGTCGTGGGAGTCGGTGTGTTGGCATGCGCAACACGTGGCCCAGCCATCGGAGCCTGGTGCGTGATATAATGGTGCTGAGCGGTTCACTCGCTCTTCCTGCACCAAATAAGCGACGCCGAACACGCTCATTGCTCACGCGGAGTTCCCACCAAACATGAGCTTAGCTGCGAAGGCAGCGATGATCGAACGTGACGAGTCTCTTCATGTCTGTCGACCTGATGGGCCAGGTTTCACAGCCATATAGGAGAGTTGAACGGACGGCTGCGTTGTAAACTCTGCCCTTGAGGGCGAGAGTAATGTCGCGTCTGCGCTACAGGTGGCGGAGATTGGCAAAAGTACCTCGAGCTTTTGCTATACGGTTCGTAACCTCATCTTCAATCCCACGGGTGCTAATATAGCTGCCCAGGTACTTGAATTCCTGAACGACTTCTAGCAGATCACCAGCAAGCGTTAGCGCAGGGTTGGGTCCCTGCCAATCTTGGAGAAGTACTTTGCATTTTGATGAAGCAAAGCATAGCCCAAAACGATTGACAGCCAGTGCTAATCGGTTCAGTGCTGTTTGGCATGTTTGGGAGCTGTCACAGATTAGGACAGCTGTCACAGATTAGGATAGCCTACCAATCTGATTGAGCTAGTCTCCAACAAGTTTTAATACAATGAAACTAATTGATTTGGATATGGAGATGCCACGGTAAAGGAGTCTTGTTTTTTTGTCTACTGTTATAAAGCCAAGATCAATGATTATCAGCTGGCGATTGGGCCGAAACGAAGATAACTTACCACGCAAAGCGATAATTTCGCCTTCTCCATAGTTTTATCGACTTTCTTTGAATGGAATATATGAATCCTGGTTTACCAGATAACCATTCCACACCTACTTGTTTGTGTAAAATAAATCATGCAACCAATTTGCAGCTCATTAGCTGGACGTCCACGAAAATGATGCATTTTCGTGAGTTTGATCACCTTCCCGCCGATTTTTCTATCCCTGACAGTGTCCTTCGTAATCTTCCGATTGCTGCTATCCACTGGTCTATATATTTGGGCATTCGTCAACCGGGATCACTTACCGCAGGAGGTGGGCATGATACTGATCTTCAGCTTCACAATCTTCACCGTAATGAACTACATCTTGTTCTGGAGAGTGTTGGCCTCTGAGCGGCGCATTCTCGAATGTCACCTCACTGTCGTCTCAAAAGAAATCTCATCTTCCTGCATTTGTGCAAAGGAAGCCTTAGCTTGGATGCCCTCCAGTTAAACTTAGATTTACGCGAACAGTGTGTGAAGTTACAAACTCGATCGCCTCCTTACCATTCACTCCATGTAACATAGTGTTTATTTTTGGATACCCCACATTGGAGCTATTTTTGTAAACACGAGTGAACCATATTTTTAAACTATTGGTATATTTTAGAAAAGCCGCTGTCCAGTTTCGGGCTTTCATGCGGCCTTACATTTGCTCTAACTCCTCATCGTGCATATTAACAACGCATCCTTTCTTCCCTCCCTTCCTCCCAACTGTCCGATGTGTTCATGATGCTTTTTTACGCGGACGGTGCTTGAGTTCGTAACGAATCGCCGGTGTATAGTGGATTAGTTATTTCTGCAACCCTGTACACGCACCAAAAGCACAAATGCAACTTTCCGGTCCAACCGGATTTCTCATGTACAGAAGAAGTAGAACTAATTATGCCTGTCTGTGATCACTTTTGATAATGACATTCTCCTATTATTCAAAAGTAAAAATAGAAGACTCAACTAACCCACTCCCTTTTCCCTATAGTCTACTAATATACTCTCCGTACCTTTTACGAAGTAGCAGTACTACGTTTCTCCACTCAAGTGTTGGGGTACAAAGTCAGTGGATCATTGTCAGCATTCGTCGAAGTTCTCTTAGAACAGTATCGCTCATTAGATCATTCACCTTATAATCCGTTCCCAGCTATGGGCCTCCGAAAGACACAGTGCTGCTGCTGATTTGGTTCATATTGTTTTCATAACAAAGATGTTTCCAAATCCCGGCTGCCTTGATCCAATCAAGAAATTGTGGCACGCGGATATCGGTCACTCGTGATCTAGGGCCATGGTAAAAGTGAAAAGACAAGTTTCCAACTTCTACCCATGTATTTGAACTGGCGTTGCTTTCTTCTGTGATGTCGATGTGGAAGCTCAAGTTGGCAACCCCTGAACTCCGAGCAATGGTGATGCAGCAATGGAGAATCTCTATCAACTTAGCACTTACCTTCTACCAAGTAATCATTGACTGACAATGGAGTGAGGGGCTAATACCTGCTTGTGGGTTCCCCTCAGCTCTAACCACGCTCGCTGGCTGGAAAAGTCCATATGTGACTGTCGATATACCAACTCCTCCCAGTGCATGCACGATGAAATGCGACCGGGATACCTATGGTGGTTTGGTCCAGCGATAGGCACACTCAACCAACACGTGTAGCTTACTTGTAAACAGATGCGCAAGACATCCACGTGGGGTCATACTGACCCCGGTATATTGTCATCCTACAGCATGAGTGGATGGAGACAGCTCTGCAGCGTGATTGGTTTAGCTCAATTTCTGACACATGTAACAAAGATGTGCACGAGCTAGTCATTTGAAATGTAGTGGTTTGGCCGAAGTTTCGTGACCCAATGCGACTAGTTACGCACATAGAATCCGGTCAATTCCACTGCAGCTATTCTGCATTCAGATGCACTGCATCAGGACGCGGATAAACATTATCCGACGCCGGAACACCAGAGCGAAGTACCACATTAAGTTTTATCTCAGCAGTAAGTCAACGATATGGGACACTCCTTAGTAATGTAGGGACTTTAAGCTCAAGTCGTCAATTCATAGTGTCCATTAGCTGACACAGTAATGGCCAACATATGTGTTAAGTTTAGTCGTAACTGGCGTTTTATGAAAGTGCTCCAGTGAATGGGTCAAGCAAATCGAGTCTGTGAAATGAAGCTGAGGAACCCAACACAGTAGCTTTTCGTGGCAAGCTTCAAGGCGAAATGGGACCCCTATGGAAGAGGCTGGGGGTATCCAATGAGACGGATGCAACCGAGGGTAGAATAAAAAGGAATCAGTGGTTTAAAGATAACATTGTCGAATATACTAAAACAACGCGAACACCATTCGCCTAATTAACTACTCTACCCTGTGTCGTCTCCATCCAAGTGGCAATGCATGCATCACGATGTTGCACAACCTTATAGCCAAAATAAACATCTCACTGCTCAACTAAACGATCAATGCAGATTACTAAGCCGAATTTTGAAATTGTTTGTCTTAACTGTATGCGCACCACCCACACGTACAAAGTGACATTATTGGACCCGTTACACATCTTAAAGAGTTATGTATATGTATGTCCCTAGCCAGTATCACTTTCCACCGGTATCACGTCACATGCCGGCACCAGGGACTCGCGCATACTCTATCGATAAACGTTTCCCACGAATTAATTTGCATTGCATGCTGCATGGTTAAATCGATTAAAGTGAAAGGCTGTCTGCCTAATCTAGCCGTCCTTCTCTGATTCGTAACCATCACTCAATGAAGTCTCTTTCCTCCGCTGTGTTGAGGTAACGCTTCCCGGTGAATGTCGACCCCACATTTCTTGGCTACCTGTCTACGGCAGTGCTGAGCGGAAGCCTGACGAAAGTGATCTCACCTACAGTTCCACCTCCCTAACCATTTCACTAAGTGGTATCACAATTTGCAGAAACGCAACATGCAGCCCAATAAAACAGGTCACGGAAGTTCTCCATATATTTTAAACAATCTTTCTCTTCATCTTTGCACAATTCCTCCGCTTTCCATAGACACCGAACCTCCTATATCATACAGTATTTATTACTTCACCTGACATATTTATCTGTGCATTCTATTTTTTCTCCATCTACTAAGTGATTTTATATTTTCGGATCTCCTATGATTCGCACTAAAGAATAGCATTTCTACACTAACCTATTTTCCTCTAATATTCACAAATAGCTTTTATAGCGTTGCTTTGACTTCAAATACTGCGATGAACCTTAAAATTTAATGCAAAAATAGCATCTTTAGAGTATTGGATGCCTCCTGTGATCGGACTCATTAGCAATGACACGTCAAAGAAGTGCAAAATAGGGGACGATAGAAAAGATGGAGGCAGATAGACCAAAGGTATAAGGTACAGGCTACGAGGAAGGGGTAGCGAATCAGCAAAGGCAAGGAACGTGTAACACGGGCACGCCAGAGCAGTACGTGTAAGCGGATGTACCGTCAGTAAAACAAATGGACGTTGAAAATGTTCAGACAACAGTAAAATCCAGTGCTGTAAAATACTGAAAGCAGACGTTCTCAGGTACACTAAAAGAGTCGCAGCAGTAAAAAGCAAAAGATCCGTGATGGGAGAGGGAAATGCTCAATTGTTCTACATACCGCTAAATGTGGAATTGTCTTAGCTTACTAACCATCTTGCTGGGGTGAGTCAACCACAATTGTCTACCTCCCATAATGGTAAAATATACACCTTGCTACAAATTTCCTTGTCACGTGTATTTGCATGACTACACAACTTTAACTCATTTTTCATCGCGCAGGTTGTCTCTAACACTTCATACATTTTAGCCGCTGCATATTCTTATCATTTCGGACTGATTAAATTCTTTCGTTTTCCTCCGTTTTGATGCTTTGCAGATCGTTTCAGAGAGCGCGAAAGGCTTTATCTCCTCGAAACTGAGGATGTTGTGGTTAAGAACCTACAGCTCCATCCTTGGACCAGTCTGGGGTGGAACTAGATTTATCTGAAAATGTCTTGTTGTTGTAGGGTTGGTTTTAGGGAACATGGTGTTATCGCACACCAATTCACCACTGCCATCGCGGAAATCTTTGCAAAGCTTTATGGTTTATTTAAACCCATGCGCGTTGTCGTTTGTTGTGAGAATTTTACACATTTCTCCGTCTGCCAACACACGCTTAGCCGAAACTCGCCTGCAGAATTCCAGTGCTGAAATTACCCTGTGATCGCCAACCTGCGACAATGGCGGTATTTTCTCATTGCGCTACTCCGGAAATGACGGAGCTACAAATGCCGGTCAAGCGGTTGTGCACATTGCCTTAACCCCGGGCTGAATCTGCCCTGGTCGATTAGGTCAAAATGGACAGCCGAATGTGCACTACCAGATTGGCTGACTGGTTCAGAGCCTCCTAGTCGCGTGGGAGCAAAAGGTGTTTGTTTGCCATTGCGGCATATGTCCCAACAAAGTGTAGCGTTGACTCGATGCAAGATGAAGGGCAGAGATTACAATACAGCCGTCCGTTCAACTTTTTTCTATGGTTGCGAAAGCTTGCCCATCAGATCAGCCGATGTAAAGAGGCTAGTTGCGTTCGACCATTGCCGCCTTTGAAGGTTAGCTCATGTCTGGTTGGAACAGCGTGAGAACTGAGCGTGTTCGGCGCCGCGTATTTGGTGCAGGGAGAGCGAGTGAACCACTCAGCACCATTATAGCAAGCACCAAGCTACGGTGGCTGGGCCACGTGTTGCGCGTGCTAACACACCGACTCCCGCGACGTGCGTTGTTTATGCGCCAGGGACCTGGATGGAAGAAGAGGGAGGGAGGCCAAGCGATTACTTGGTCAAGAGAAATGAAATCCCTCATACCGAACTAGACGTTTGTTGATGCGTCCCAACTGCGTGGCTGGGATCCGAAGGACGATGAACACGGTTGGTTGGATACACTAGCTGTCATGGCGAAGAGTTGACCTCAATGGCATTTGTGTTGTGAGTCTCTTTGTCTCTCCCCTCTCCTTAAGCTTCCCTCTACACTAACAAGCTAAACCCATAATGTGATTTTAGCACTATCTTACTCTTTAGCTTTAGTAGCCTGTAATGTTTAATCTCTTTTCTGTATTCCGGCACATTAGCTGTGTTGTGTTTCATACTCCGCTAACCTTCATGATGATAATGATGATGATGACTGCCGACACACGTGAACTTTCCTATTCCTACTTTCATCGGCTTACTGCCTGACAGTCGCATCACTCTGAACTCTTATTTTTTTGGGTTGACTATGTCACATTTCCATGCATGTTGCTGGATTTATACTTTTTCGTCTTTGTTCTACGATCTTTATCTACTGAAAGCATTCTCGATGAAATAATTTCAGCAGCGCCTGTTTATACCGGGATTTATAAGTTTGGGAAGCCTCTCACTATCACGCTCACAATTTGACGTCCACCTTAGCATTTGTCATCATTCGATAGAGCAGTCTTCCAGCTTTCTGTAGGGTTTTCACCCGTCCCATCCACAACCGTGTGTAGCAGATAAAAGCATATAAGTTTTCCATTGTGAACCAATCCCATTCAAACGAATCATCACCAATGCACGTTAGCTGAGGGTGAGAATCACACCTCAGCTAATGTGCCGCAATACGAAAAGCTACGATACAAAGTTACAATACAAAAACAATTCAAAAGCAGGTAATATAATGTTACATATTATATTATGCATTTCGTGTGAGACCGAAATTGGAGGGGAATCTAAAAGGGAGGAGGATGGACAAAGAAACTCACAACACAAACGCCACTGGGGCCGGCTCTTCGCCATATCGGCAAGTGTGTCCAACCAAACGTGTTCATCATCTTTAGGACCCCAGTCAGGCAGTCGGGATGCACCAACCATCGTCAACTACGAAGTGAGAGTTTTCATTTCTGCTGACCAAATCATCTCTTGGCCACCCCTTCTCCTCATCCAACCGCACCCCTGACGCGTAAACAACGCACGCCGCGCGAGTCGGTGTGCTGCATGCGCAACTCGTGGTCCAGCCATCGGAACCTGGTGCGTGATATAATGGTGCTGAGCGGTTCACTCGCTCTTCGTGCACCAAATACGCGACGCCGAACACATCCATTGCTCACGTAGTGTTCTCACCATATATGAGGCCAAACTGCGAAGGCTGCGATGGTCGAACGTGACTAGCCACTTTATGTCTGTTGACCTGAAGGGCCAGGTCTCACAACCATATAAGAGGGTTGAACGAACAGCCGTATTAGAAACTCTGCCCTTCACGGCGAGAGTAATGTCGCGTCTGTACAACTGGTGGCGGAGATTTGAAAAAGCACCTAGAACTTTTGCTATACGGTTCGTAATCTCATCTTCAATCTTACGAGCGCTAAGTTAGCTGTAAAAGTATTTCAATTCCTGAACGACCTCTAGCTGATCACCCCCAAGCGTCAGCGTATGGATGCGTCCCTGCCAATCGTGAAGAGAGACTTTACACATTGATGGAGCAAAGCATAGCCCAAAACGATGGACAGCCAGTGCTAATCAGTACTTTGCTGCTTGGCACGTTTGGACGCCGTCATATATATATATATATATATATATATATATATATATATATATATATATATATATATATATATATATATATATATATATAAGATATGGCGACGTCCGTATCCGGATTTGCCTGTCACTGGGACGTTCATGGGGACAGTCACAGGATGCCTGCGCTTACAAATGGGATCATGGGTGAATTACGCTGCACCACCCATAGTTCCACCCACACACCCCATATCCGGTGTAAACCCGAAGGAATAAGACCGGGAGGCATGCGGATGGGAGCCAGGTTTAATCAACGGAGCCGGCCCACACTCCTTCAACAAGCACAACGGAAGCATTCCGGCCTAATTGGGAAATCATACCCACCAGACGTACACGAGGCGGTGGCTGGACCGTAGACTGTTCCACGCAGAATGGAACCACTCTTTAAGCCTAGCACCGTCAGAAGGACGGTGCACCCCGTTCCCACTAGCAACGACCAACTGTCTCCTGGGGTCAGTATGGAAGAGGTAGTGGGTAATAGACAGGTAGGCACCTTGTCAACATTCACATCAGGCGCATCCACACAGGGGAGCTCAAGCAACATCTACTTCTGAAATGCAAGATTATTCATCACACAGGCGAACGTACCACATACGCCGCCGTATTTGCTTGGATTAGTAAATTGAATGGGAACATACTCATGGTGCTTCCATTCCGCATGCAATAGTGCTTTCTGCGGCACCTGAGAAACCGCCTTTTTGGACAGTCCGCGGAGTTCGCATCGATCAAATTTGCCTTGAATTCGCAACACCTGAAATCAACATGAGTTTGTCATAAACTCACCTTCTTCATGTTCTGATAATCTTATTTTCGGTTTGCCCGAGTGTCGCTTCCCTGCATTAAGTTGGCAGTACAAATGCGGTATGAGTATCCTCGTGGAATTCATTCCGTATACATATATACATGGATTAGGGTCATCCGTGTCCAGTGGCAGCACGAATACAACATATGCACATGCGTCTATCCAAACTTAAGTGTGTGCTGTCACCAACTGGATAGAGACACATTAGACATAATCCTCAATGGTACGACAAACGTGTATGAGTTTCGTTTGGAGGTCAGGATAACAAACACTTTCGCAGGCATGAGAATAACTACCCAGTACGAACTGTTGACGTTTTCTTCAACATTTAGACATGACAGCCTTAAATCTTGGACATCCATATTTGAAGGAATCCGATGTAGCAATAGTGAAGGAACTGCTAGGTAGAATGATGACTAGACTACTGGTACAGTGAAATAGTGTACACTTAGATGTTGCCCTCTACATGTACAGTCTGGTTTGAGTAGCTGATGGGTGAGATCACACAGCATGCGAATGGGATGCAGTGTCCACTTCTGGCTCTCTGTGTATCCGACCGGTTCGGTCATGTGCTGCCCGAGGTATGTGCACCTACTCAAAGAACGATTTATGCGCAACCTGTCAAACATGCGACTTTACAAGCAGTGTTCGCATTTATTGTGCAAGTGTCCAAGTACTCAACCGTTTATACCTACCGACCTGTACTCTACTGTGGCCATAAGCTATTTGCTAACGGTCTATATCGTACGTTTCGGGTGCAGCCATTCGGTGCTCATAAAACCATTGTCGCTATGCGCCGATTCATTTCCGATGTTATATACTAACATACTGACGTACCATTCCCGTTCGGTGCAACCTTTTACTTAATCCATCCAAAAGATTGGCCATGTGCAATGCAACTTCTGCTAGGCGGTCTCTGCACGTCTGCCTTCCATCCGGTTAGTACGTGTGTTTTCATAAGTCCTGGTAAATTCAGTATGGCTGAGGGATAACTGGAACTATAACTATACTAACTCTCATCACTAGCCTGCAGAGTGGAACATGAAATGGTGACATCGTAATAATCGCTAGTCGGTTAATTGTCGGGATTGTTCACTTGCCACAGAATTTCCAGGGAAATTTCTCTTCGGATGCATAATCCAATGTGGTCACACGAGGGGCAATCGTTGAGCATTGTGTTACAAATGTCAAAGTTGACATTTTATGCGTACTATAAATGGCCAAACGATAATAATCTTTTGATTCAAACGTATCCATCGAACTGAAAACATACCCAATAATTTACCACCCAACATTGATCCGTAGCAAGCACACAAATCGCTCCAAAAAATCGCACTCACATCAATTACGAATGAGCTCATGGATGGACTGAACCATTATACTGCAATGCACCGGCTCTCTAAGCATCATGCAAGTTAGCATTGAGCAGCTAGTCAAGCTACGGTTATGGTGAGCAATACCATGGAGCTTACATAGTGATGTGAATCGCGGCCGAATAATAATACGAAGAGGAAGATGCCATAGCTCACTCTCGGTATGTAACCATACTAGACGCCGCTTGAGGGGGTAGCAAGAATAGCATAGCATAGATCATGATGAGCACAATATCGTAATGGGCAACACATGTGAAGTGGATTAACGAATGGGCAGAAAAGAACCAAATCCCCCTGGACCCTGCAAAGTGCCACCTGCAGACGGTGCACAACAGCTTCATCAACACACCTTTTGGGGGAACACGTCATGCAACACGTGACTAGTGAACGCGACTTAGGTATAATCGTGCAAGAGAGTCTTGGAAATTCGCTCGTTCGAAAGCAGCAAGTGTGACGAACTTGAACTTGAGACTTTTGAGGCAAGCTCTCGGCACTTTTGAGCGACAGCTAGTACCATTGTTGATTAACTCCTACATTCGTCCTCATGTTGAATATGCAATTCAGGCCTGGTGTCCATGGTTAAAGCGAGACATCCACCTCTTGGAACAGCCCCAAAGAAGAGCCACAAAGGTAACGCGTGGACTATCCGGTATAAGTTACGAAATGCGTCTTCGTGTACTCGGTGTGTTCTTCTTAGAATACCAACGGCTTCGCGGAGATCTTACTCTCACTTACCGGATACTAACCGAAAGCGAGCATCCATATACATCACTGTTGACTCTAGCCCCATACAAACAAAACCTAGGCAACCACCTGAAACTAATGACGCAACACTCTCGTTTGAATTGTAGAATATATTTTTTCTCACTTAGAATCTGTTCTCACTGGAATGCATTACCAAACTATGTGGTGAACGCACCAGACATGACGACATTCGAAAGACTCTTAGATTTTCATCTTAATGATAAACGATACACAACACTTGGTTTAAGTGCAATGATTTAACCACTGATACTTTAAGTTCCACGTTGGAACATTTTGCTTTTAATTTTCGTTTGCATATCCATCCTGTGGGTCTTGTAAAGTTATGCTTTTTATCCCATCATACACCATTGAACCATTGAATCGCGAAATACAACGGAGTTAAATAAGCTCAAAAAAGGTAGCTTACCTGTGGCTCATCCGTTCTACGCAGGTGCAATAAAGATACCACATTGCACCAAGTCAATGGTTAATCATTCTAGAATAAAACTGTACCCAAGCGCGAGTTACATGCGGGATATAGAATAAGGAAGAGACCAAAAACAAATGACGGAGATGGCGTAAGCAACCTTCCAAGTTAGCAGTGAAATGGTGCGGTTATGTCCACTGCAGGCTATCCTTGTCGTAAGGTAAAACCAGAGCCGGTTATAATCGTCTGTTGTCCGAGGTGAGCGAGAATCAACAGGGAGGTAGAACCACTAGGCAGTCCATCATTTATTACGATTTATTTCCCCCTGGTCATTCGTTCTGACCGTTAGCATATGTTGACCAATTCATCTGTGTCTAGAATACTATCTATGCGCAAGCATTTCGATTCTGATGTGACAACGTATTGCTGCTGTTCCGGGAAGCAAACTTGATGACTTGTCTGAATCTCAGTGCATTTACCTCCTTTCCGGTTGACTCTATGGATATATATATATATATATATATATATATATATATATAAGACATGGCGGCGTCCGTATCCGGATTTGCCTGTCACTGGGACGTTCATGGGGACAGTCACAGGATGCCTGCGCTTACAAATGGGATCATGGGTGAATTACGCTGCACCACCCATAGTTCCACCCACACACCCCATATCCGGTGTAAACCCGAAGGAATAAGACCGGGAGGCATGCGGATGGGAGCCAGGTTTAATCAACGGAGCCGGCCCACACTCCTTCAACAAGCACAACGGAAGCATTCCGGCCTAATTGGGAAATCATACCCACCAGACGTACACGAGGCGGTGGCTGGACCGTAGACTGTTCCACGCAGAATGGAACCACTCTTTAAGCCTAGCACCGTCAGGAGGACGGTGCACCCCGTTCCCACTAGCAACGACCAACTGTCTCCTGGGGTCAGTATGGAAGAGGTAGTGGGTAATAGACAGGTAGGCACCTTGTCAACATTCACATCAGGCGCATCCACACAGGGGAGCTCAAGCAACATCTACTTCTAAAATGCAGGATTACTCAGCACGCATGCAAACGTACTGTAGATGCGCGGAGGACTTCGACAACACGGAACAGCAGAAAACGACAAGAGCAAGAAACAGTATCCTACAGAGGCACCGGAATCAGTCAGCATAACGCAGGCCCTACTGGACGAGTGAAAAAGGGACCGCGGACGACGATGGGGAGAAAGTCTGCTCCCGGAAGATCTCCAACGATATTGAACGAGAGGCCAAGAATTCAGACAAAGACGCCGATTGTCATGCCCCAAGGAATGACTCCAAGCCGAGTGACGCCTGGGAGATCAAGCAAGTCGAGAGCCTTCGAACAAATCCAGGCTGGTCGGAAAGCGACGTACAGGAGCGGAGATACGAAGCAAAACAGGCGAAGCTGAGTTGCCGATTTGTCGCCAATTGGCGGGCGAAGGTGCCCGTCGACCGCATCGCATTTCTGGTGCGTTGTGGTGTAGAAATGTGACTATATGTGTGTGGGCGTGATCGCGTGTGAGACGGATCGTGACGTGCAATACAGATCGTGCTTTATTGCCCCGTCGTTCTTGCTACAGTACCATATGCGCCGCCTTATTATCCTGGATTAGTAAATTGAATGGGAACATACTCATGGTGCTTCCATTCCGCATGCAATAGTGCTTTCTGCGGCACCTGAGAAACCGCCTTTTTGGACAGTCCGCGGAGTTCGCATCGATCAAATTTGCCTTGAATTCGCAACACCTGAAATCAACATGAGTTTGTCATAAACTCACCTTCTTCATGTTCTGATAATCTTATTTTCGGTTTGCCCGAGTGTCGCTTCCCTGCATTAAGTTGGCAGTACAAATGCGGTATGGGTATCCTCGTGGAATTCATTCCGTATACATATATACATGGATTAGGGTCATCCGTGTCCAGTGGCAGTTCGAATACAACATATGCACATATTTTTCCCCGGACTTCATTACTTACTGTCACAAGCTGGACAGAAACACATTATTCCTCATGAACAAGCATGCATGAACAAACATGTATGGGTTTCATTTGGGGGTCAGGCTGCGATTTACTTGAACAGCCATGAGAATAAGTACCCGTACGTACTGTTGGTGTTCGTCTTTTACGACGTATTTGGCACGACAACTACCATAGTACTACATCAACTGCGGTGAAGAAGCATCATGGATGCAACATCAGCCTCAGCATATATATATATATATATATATATATATATATAATACACAACCTGTGCTAAAGACGTAGTTCCAGCAGAATCATGGCTGAATTAAAAAAATATAAATAAGAAGAAAATAACAACAACTACAACAGTCTTTTTTGTTCAGTGTACCGCTCACAGTTTTTGAAATTTTTCAGTTTGTTATTTTTTAAGGGGAGGAAAAAAAGACACCGCGACATACCGATGCACACGTCCGCCATTGACATCGATCTTGAGCCGTGGCTTCCAAGGTCTTCAACCAGCAAGTATCCGCATTTCTCGACCCCAAGTAGGTAGTCGACAACAACCGGTCGAGACCAAATGTTTCGTCAGCTTTTTCATGCGGCTTCTCAGCGTTACAGGCTGTCCACCAGACCATCTCTTCCAGCTCTGTCCATCAACCGCAAACAACGCACGACGCGGGTAACGCTGGACAGGCATGAGCAATACGTGTCCCAGCCACCGCAGTTGATGCAGTGAGACGAGCTCCTCGAGCAACTGGCTACCTCGTCCCAAGACACGCTGTCTAACTTCCACATTGCTTACGTGGTGCTGCCACCACACAAGGCAATGGACTGTAGACGGCGGTGCTCGAAGACGGATAGCCTGCGCAAATCAACTTTACGAATAGGCCGGGTCTCGCATCCGTACAAGAGCACAGCACAAAAAGTTGCACAATAGACCCGCCCTTTGATGGAGAGACAAATGTCGTGGCGACGCCACAAATGACTCAGCCTAGAAAAAGCGAGGCCTGCTCTTGACATGCGCATCGAAATCTCGTCTCCAACAGCTCCGCCAACAGTGATGTAACTTCCCAAGTAGATAAAGCTCTCCACAACCTCTATTGTCTCACCAGCAAGTGAGTGCAGGCAGAGGCACCTGCCAGTCTTGGAAGAGAGAGAAGCCTTTGGATGGCAAAATGTACATACATTACTTTGATGCTTCTATTGTCAAGCGGTTTAGTGCAAGTTGGACGACGTGTGGATCGTTACCCAGCAAGACGATTTCATCAGTATTATCCAAATCAACAACTAGACTACCCGGAGGAGCTCAACGCCAGTGTTCCACGAATCACCCAGAGCTTTCGTTAGGACATCTGCAATGGCCAAGTTGATTGGGAACAGAGAGATAGGGCTTCCTTGTCGAACTCTGCTGGAGACCACAAAGATAGGCGCAAACTTGTCATAAACTCTAACGCTGCCCGACGTCAGACTATATAGAGTGCGCAGTATGGAAACGAACTTCTCGGGGACACCATTCCTCAGTAAGCAGTACCACAGTACCGTCCGATCGATAGCATCGAAGGCTGCACGCATATCCAAAAACACAGCAATCGTTGGCCTCTGATACACATGGTGGAACTCGAGGATCTGGCAGACTGTGAAGATTCGATCGATGCAGCCGCGACCAGATCGAAACCCAGCTTGTTCTTCATGCTGCAACGATTTGCGTGTTGGGGATAGCCTGCGAAGCATGATGGACGCCAGCAGCTTACAAACGACGGGGACTAAGCTTATGCCTCTCTAGATGTAGCAGAACGTGCGCAGGCCCTTTTCGAAGATGGGTACGACTATCGATTCAGTTCCTCTTTCGATCGACCTTTCGAGAAGAAATCGGTGAGTTCTACAACCAGAGAAGCGCTGTTCATAAAAATTTGGCATGAACAGAAAGTGCCTTCCTCTTGGAGCGAATCAGTTATTGTCCCAATTTTCAAGAAAGGCGATCGCACTTCATGTGCAAATCATCGCGGGATTAGTCTTATTTCGATTGTCTCTACGCTTTTGGCATCCATTCTGCTTCGTAGACTATCCCCAGTACGTGAATCATACTACCGTGAAGAACAAGCTGGTTTCCGTCGTGACCGCGAATGCGTAGATCAAATCTTCACGCTCCACCAGCTCCTAGACACATCGCCACATTTATCACAGGCTCACTATCGTTGCATTCCTAGACATACGTGCCGCTTTTGACTCCGTTGATCGACCTGCTTTATGGCGTTGCTTATTAAAGAAAGGGGTGCCAGAGAAATATACCGCCATATTACGTGCACTTTACATACATACGGCAGAGTGAGGGTCTATGGCAAGCTATCCTCGCAATTCGCTGTCAATAGCGGTGTGCGACAGGGCTGCCCTATGTCCTCATTCCTCTTCAACTTCGCAATCGAAGACGTTCTGTCGAATGCCCTAGAAGGTTTCCAACATTTTGGCCTAGGGTTTCTACCGGTTGTGCACCCGACCGACTTAGGCTATACGGAAGATATCACCTTACTTGGTGACGATCCTAGTGGTATGCAACTCATTCTGGATCTTTTGGCGGTTGAAGCATCTAAGTATGGCATGAGCTTCGCCCCAACGAAGTGTAAAGTACTGCTCAAGGATTGGCTTTCACCTGCTCCCGTGCTCGCTCTTCAAGGTGCACAACTTGAATAGGTAGATAGTTTCGTCTACCTTGGGAGCTGTGTTTCCGCTGACGGCACAATCAGCAAAGAAGTTTCTCTTCGTATCGCTAAAGCTCGATCAGCATTTGTCAATCTGAGGCACTTGTGGCGTCGTTGTGACGTCTCATTCTCACTAAAGGGCCGAGTTTACAGCGCGTCCGTTCGCTCAGTATTGTTGTACGGGAGCGAGTCCTGGCCGATTCGCGTGGAAGACATGCGTCGTCTTTCTGCGTTCGATAACGGTTGCTTAAGGAGGATCGCTCGTGTTCGGTGGCAACATCGAGTTACCAGTAATGACGTTCGACGTCGCGTCTTGGGGAATGCAAGTATTTCCTTCAACAAACTGGTTTTGTTGCGCCAGTTAAGATGGCTCGGTCATGTTCTAAGCATGGCACCTGAGCGTCTACCGCGTCGCGCTCTATTCGCTCTTCAAGGACCTGGCTGGAAGCGACCGCGTGGTGGTCAGCCTTCCACTTGGCGGCAGCATATGAAATCGCTGACGTCGTGTCTAGCCGCTGTTGGATCCGTACGTCTTCTAGGATGGGGACCCAAAGATGAGGAGTGCCAATGGCTTAGGACTCTTGGAGTCATGGCCCGCAACCGGAATCAGTGGAAGAATTGTGTACAGTGTTGTACTGATTCATATGTTTAATATTACCAACATTGAAAATGACAAAAACGAGAAAAACCGGCGTGTGAAAAACAAACTAAAAATGTTTTGTTCTGTATTTTTGTCGAAATGTTCCATTCTTCTTGCGGCATATTAGCTGAAGTGTGTTGCCCACATTCAACCAGCATGCCACGATGATTATAACGCAATGACTCTCCTATCCACTGATTTCCATGGTTTTTATTGGCTCTATGTCTAGTTACTAGACTGTTGAGATTACTCCTACTCCTACTACTACCATCTTTAAATAGAGCTGGAGGAAGACCATTAGGTTCAGGAGCTTTATAACGCTTCATGTAGCGGAGCTCCTGTTCGATTTCCTGGT
Organism: Dicrocoelium dendriticum; assembly: GCA_944474145.2. Taxonomy (NCBI): domain Eukaryota; kingdom Metazoa; phylum Platyhelminthes; class Trematoda; order Plagiorchiida; family Dicrocoeliidae; genus Dicrocoelium; species Dicrocoelium dendriticum. Next base: position 62,123,059 of record OX104065.1, on the reverse strand, counting down.
AAGAGTAATGATCTGTGGGGGTGGATCACTCGGCATCAGCGCGAGCGCCTGAGGTAGCAGATGGAGCTGGGGACCAACAAAACTGCGAGCCAAAATGTTCGGCACATCACTCCAACCATCGTTGGCGATTGATGATTAAGGTGCCATCCTCTTCGCATATCGTTTCAATTATACCAGCTCGAACACCTTCGGTGACTCGAATGAGATGGAAATGTTTTCTGGTATTACCAGAGAGACTAGCAAGCTCCATCTCCCTAGCACGTTCACACTACCAAGCTTCGCGGTCCATTTGCAGACTCCTGCGCAACTCTCGCTCCATGGATTGGCGTTCTTCACTGTGTCTGGAATCCGACGGGATCAAGCGGCGTTTGTTTACCAGAGACATGGAGACGGCGGAAATCCAATGCTTCTGTGGGTGACGTGAAACTCCATGTGTCGATACCGGCGGAAACTAAAGCATATTTGATCTGCGTCCACTGCGAATGGAGGTCACCGCCAATAGTTGAGCCAATCAAGGTCGACAGTGTGGCTTGGTACCTGGTTAATATCACAGGGTTTTGTAGATTTACGACCTCCGGTCAATGATGAGCGCGCTTAGGTGATCCTCCGAAACGCATGCCAACCTTAGCACGAGCCGTTGCGTGATCAGAGCATAGATAAGTTGACCAGTACGATCGGCAGTCCGTTAGGCTTCCAGGCCATCTGTAGCTGATTGTTATATGGTCAAGCTGGGAGTACCATTGCGTTTGTGAGGGCTGGCGTCAGGTAGCAGTGTGTCTCCTAGATTGCCAAAAACTAGTGCTCGAAAGATACAAGCGATGATCAGAACAAAGAGCAAGCAGTCTGTCGCCATTTTCTGATTGACTGCCACCGAGACCAAAACTACCCCCAAGGTGGTGCTCGCATGGTAGAAGACGGACCACCCGTGCGTTAAAGTCCCCGATAAGAATGACTACATCAGTCCTTTTGGAGGGACGCAGAAGTTCATGTAGCTGCTGGTAAAATCTGTGCTTGACTTCATCCGGACTGCAGTTTGCAGGGGCGTAGCCGGAGATGACAAACAAGGCAGGCTTAACGTCTCGAGACCTGCTTACGTTACATGAACCTCGTAGTCTGACTGCATATAGCCGACTGTTGACTGGGATCCAGTCAAGCAGAGCTGATTTAGCCCTGGTACTCCGTGCAACCCCAACACCAGCTTGTCCAGAGGCGGCAGCTTCTGGGTCTCCGGTAAGCCGCAAGTGGTATTTGGCGTCAGGGTTTGCCGGAGAGGCCATTCTGATGACGGCGCTAGTCTTGTAAGCTTGTTTCTGAAAATCAACAGACGTCTACCGACAGCGTTTCAAGGGTACGGGCCAGACCTGCTTCTCGTCCGATCTGCATCAAAGTTGGAATATTAAATGCTACGAGGATGAATGGAGAATCAGGTCGAAGTAGAGCTGGAGCTTCGGTGGAGTGACAGGCGGTTGCGATCGCAGGACAATGAAAACCGGGAGTTTGGCTGTTATTTCTATCAGTCTCAGAGGGCACATCGAGCAACTGAATCGAAGGCCTCTTTAATAGCAAGAAACACGACAACGGGGGTCACCAATAAACATGGCGGTGCTCCAACAATTGACGCAAGGTGAAGGGGTGGTCCATGCAGCCCCTACCTCGACGAAACCCGGCTTGCTGTTCACGAATCTGGATTTTACGAGCGCGGTCAGTCTGTGGAGAACGACAGACGCAAGCAAGTCAAAGGAAATTGAGATCAGACTGATCCTTCTATGATTGCTGCATTCAGAACGGGAGCCTATCTTGAAAACTGAGACTATGATGGAGCAGCTGCAGTTTGTCGGGACAGTTTTCTGCTCAAAAAGTTCCACTAGCAACTCGTGTAAATCGTCTACAATATCAGGTCCCCCGAATTTGAAGAGGGCTGGGAAAAGTCTACCTGCTGCTGCGGCTTTATGCAATTTCAACAATGTGATCTCCCCTTTGACTGCTGCGCGTGAGAGCGGATCTAAGGAGAGGACCCATGCAGAGGAGCACCCAATGCCTGCAAAAAAGCGATAACTCAGATTGGTTAAACTGCCTTGCAAAGTATTCGGCCCAACGATACAAGCGTTTTGACAGGCTGTGGATCGGCCGTCCACGTTCATCGCGTATCGTCTGGCTAACATCAGACCTCTACTGCCTATTTCCCGTATCAGACGGAATAACTTATAATTATTACCAACGGCAGCGGCAGTGTCCCTTTCCGATACATGATGAGACCACCATGTTTCGCGGTCTCTTTTCAGCCTAGCATGTAGGTTTGTCCTGAGAGTTCTGCGAGTCTCACTGTGTTTGCTATTAGTCATATTATGTCGGCGAGCGTCCATAAATTCCAGCGACATTGTAGAGACTTACCTAGTTTCACAAAACAGTTCAGGGTGAAGAATTCTTTTCGATAAACTCTCATCGGACCCAAACGTTTACATAACACTGATTGTGGGGAAGCGTCAACTCGGGCTGGGTTTGACTTCTGGACCGTTTGAAAGATCAAAATCGATAACTTGAGACGGAGATAGAGATGATAAACCAAGTAAACTAAATACACATGCATACACAAATCTCAGCAATCCGAAGTAATTAAGTAGGTGAGATAACAGCCAAATAACTAAGTAACAGTGTCCGTTGGACAAGTTAGTAGTATCGGCCGTATGAATCGTTTATTGCACACATAATTCCGGCTTCAGATGGTGCATGTAGATAGCCTCAGCGATGGATAAGAGCTGTTTGCGGAATCCTTGGGAGTAGTGTTCAGGTAGTGAGTAAATGACTTTGATGTTATGCTCTGAAGATGTACGGCCACATTCAAGGGGGTGTGACAGGATAGAGCTGTCTGAAGACCTCATTTCGCCTTTGTAAAACCATGCCGGGATGTGTTCCCCAATCCTCTGTGATGGGCGCCTCGTCTTGCGACCCACGTATCGTGCATCACAGGAGCACCAGTATTGATAAACGCTCATTGTACGTGTCAAGGAGGATAGTCTATCCTTCAAGGGTTTCGTAAGCAACAGCTTATTGTGAACAACGATTCTCAGGCGGGCCGCGAAATAAGTTTTCTCGACAGCGTCTTTCAGGCGTCTGGATTACATATCAGCTGGATAATCGCCCTTAAAATGTATATGCATAAAAGCTAATTTTAAGAGCAATGCTCCTAGGTAGCTTTCGAATGCGTTCCTTCGAATGATTCATGATAAATTTATCAGGATAGCTATTTACCCTGAGAGCGTCGCTGATCCTCTGTAGTTCATCGTTGACGATATCCGGTGTACAAATATTGCGCGCCCTGAATGCGAAAGATCTGATAAAACTCCGCTTATGCTGTAGTGGTACTGCGCTGTGGAAGTTAGCGCACTGCCTAATTATTCGCCTCTAAATCTTTGGATTTATTCTCACAGAAACCAACGTGCTATCATTCGATTTGGCTCCGCGAGCTCCTCCTACCACTGTTCGTCTACTGGATCTATCCTTCGCGGATCGCCAGCAAACTGTGCTCTTTGAATTACGAAGTCAACTGTATTTGAACGTTATCGGAGGATTTCTTTTTCCTCCAGTCGCACAAGTACTCTTGTGGTCTTTGTTTTAAAGATCTTTCTGAGAGTCACCCGACCAGCTTACTACCATTCCTTCAAGTCGCTGTACAAAGCCATATTCGCCAATCTACTTCGCCCCTGGAACAGCCACTGTCGTCATTAGACAGTATTTTCCAACTCATCTTGCTTTGCCGCAATCCTACGCTGCATCGCTGCCTACCCACTTACCGGCTGGATCGATAGCACGCACGTCGCCTATCTACCGTAAGGAACGTGTGACTCATCTGGACGCGACACGCCTGAACCCCTGACCTCAAACCAGCGCGGATAGCCACGCAACGAAAATAGAAGAGAAGTAAACCACGGTGCGTCAGTATCTCTATCCTCTTGCTACCCCGTAAAACAGCACGCCTACTGTGAACATGTCTCGTATGAAGAGGAAATGCGAACCATGTGCTAAAGTGGTAAAAAGTGGTTTGGTGTGTACCATGTGTTTGAAATCCTATCACACTACCTGCCTTGCGACGGGGTCGACAATAACAAATACGGCAGAGGCGTTTTGGTTCTGCCAAGTATGCAATTCTATCCTATTATTAGCTGTCTATCTGTGCTACTGAAGAGGTGTGAAAGACTAACCGAAGCGGTCGAGCAACTTGTGAGCGCCAGAGTTACACCCACGGGAGGAAGCGGACCTGCACTTGTATGTGGAAATAACACCCCGAATTCCCTAGTCAGGCCGAAGAAGCGAGCCAGGCGTCCCAACCTAACCCCAACGACTCAGCCTCCAGCAGTAACAACTCCATTCTCTATCCCTCCTATAATTAAAAACATTGTCTGCAGCGCGCCTGCCTCAACTTCTGTACTGTGTGCTGCACCTAGTAGTCTGTTCGCTACACACGAGACCGCAAGCTACAGACAACCAGCAATAGTGAACAACCCGGCAACCTACGCATCGGTTGCTGCCAAGCAGACACCGGGAAGATCACCGGTAACTTTTGTGCCCGGACTAGAGAAAACTAAAGTGCCGCAGCATGGATGGCACACGTCAGTGCCGCTCACAAATTCACAAAAAACACCGGGTATTAGGCTTCCAAATCCAAAACCAGTAGCCACCAGGCGCAACCATGGTGCCCTAAACCTTGTGTTCACAAATGTCCCCGAATCCAAATCCAATACCATTAAGGGTAGGTTGACGGACGATCGAAACCAGGGGGGTTCCATCTGTACGTCGATCGGTGTCCATGCTAATCCCACGAGATTAAAAGAATCTCGCGCCACCCAAACGCGTTGCACAACGGTGAACCCCGGTTACTTCGCGTAACACTAAACTCGGCGGACGAGACTGAGGCCGTTCTGCTGTCTGAGGATCCTCTCCGCAACGACTCAAGTGGAGTGCGCATACTACCCGAAATCCCGTGGAAAGAACGTTCAGTGGATCCCGCTAACGAAGAGAGGTACAGCAAAGTCGATAAGAAAACAGTGATTGTTCACGGTGTTCCCGAGCTTACTGATTCCTCTTCCGACGATGCTCAGATGCACGACTGCGAGCAATGGCACCACATCCGGAAGGCTGTTTCTCTCGAAAATGTTGTGGCCAGCTCGCTGACAAGAATCCCCATATCACCAAACTATAAGCGGTGCGGTCCCAGGCTGTTGAAACTTGTGTTACAATCAGAACTAACGGCACAAACCCTACTAAGGAACCGGACTAAATTCCGTTGCAGATTGCCAACAGAAATTCGTCTGAAAGCAGCAGGAACACCAGCATCTTCTGATGACAATTCAGTAGAGGCACAACTCTCAGTGAAAACGCCAACTGCAGGACCCGACTCGGGGACGGTTTCAACAGTTGCCATAATATCCGGAGGGACACAGCAGAGCACGAGCAAACACCGGGATCCGGGCATCTGATACTTGACTACATGCCAACTTCGTCTCGAGAGTCTGCAACCCGTCCAAAAAACCATTAGTTGCCGACTCTTTATTGGTTGGCGTAAACTCACTTCCTTCACCCATCCAATCTAACACACTTTTGATCTCCGAGAAGCTCTCATGCATATACACAAATGACCAAGGTCTACTCAGCAAATTAGCTGAGTTAAGACTTCGACACGCGTCTGCAGCTTGGGACCTCAGCGCTGGCACCGAAACGTAGTTTCGCTGTGAGATATCGGATGCTGAAATCGAGCTAACGGGCATGTCTGTTGTGCGGAGGGATTGAGACAGCAAAGGTGGTGGGGTAGCCCACTACTTTCATAACAACATATAATGCGAACTCATAAACAGTTCGGAAACCGACGTACCTGACGACATTTGGTGTGATTTCCGGCTGAGAGGGAACGATGTTTGTCTATTGGTTGTTGTTTACCGTCCACCATCGTCTACTCCTGAGATGGACTGCAACTTGATGGCTGCGTTGAGGCAAGTGATAAACAGGAAGTACAGTCACATTCCAGTCACCGGCGACTTCAACTTACATGCTCTAAAATCCCAGGCCACATCAGGAGAGCAGTTCAAAGCAGGTTTGCAAGATCTGGTCTCAGACTTCCCGCTTTATGGCCAATGACACTACGCACACCAGATTCAGGGGAACTAACAGGCTATCCATATTGGACCGAACAATCACCACTGTAGAACTGATGGTCGAGAGAGTGAGAACCGATACTCCTTTGGGCCGCAGTGATCATGCGACGCTAGTGTTTCATTCCATATGCTACGCGGATTATCCTAAAGAGCCTGCCGAGGAATATCATGTCGTAACCAACTGTGACGACCTGTCCGAACTCATCGATGCAACAAGCTGGTCGTTCTTAGCTGAATTAACCCCTGAGGTGGCCTGCGGAGAATCCGTCAACATATCCAACAAGCTCGTGGCAGGGACATCTGAAAACAAACTCTACCGGCATAAAAGGATGAAGTCTTTCGTAAGGAGCAGGGCACGTAAATGCATGGCATTAAGGGACTTGGCATGGCACACCTGCATAGCCCCCCGAACGACGATACCTGGCATGTCTACACAATACGAAGAAAGCACTGTGTCAAACTCGTCCGGGAGGATAAACTGAAGAACCAACAATGTATCGCTCCAATCCCAAACTGCTATATAGACGTAAACAATTTGAGCCGTATTAAGCGCGGTATTCCTGCTCTGTACACAGCCTGCGGGTTAGGCCAAACTGCACAGGTGGCGGCCAACGTCCTTGGACAACAATTTGGCCGTACCTTCCAAAGCGTACAATCATCATACATCCTGCCTAAGCAGATAATGCCACCATCAGGGCTTAATCACATATCGTTTACCTCCGCAGCTGTACTGAAGAGACTGATGTCACTGCACGAGTTCAGCTCCCCGGGTGCGGACGACATTCGCCCGAGGCGTTGAAAGTTGCTGCCATGAATTTGGCAGGACCACTAGCATTTTTCTTTCAACGATGTCTGAACGAGATGCACGTCCTCACGATGTGGAAGCACAGAATCATCACGCTAATCTACAAAAGTGGCAGTCGTGTTAAACCAGGAAAGTATCGCCCGATAACACAACTTCCTGTGATCTCCATGCTTATTGAGTCCATTACAGCTGAGGCTTTGATGGGTACCTGGAGAACAACGAAATTCTCGTTCCGGAGCAACATACATTTCGCCAAAATCGGTCCTGTTCCACTAATCTGTTGATTGCTCGTGCAAGCTGGACGGAATCTGTGTACGGTGGTGTAGGAGTCGACGCGGCCTACTTGGATTTCTCAAAGGCATTCGACCGTCTAGACCATCGCATTCTACTCCACAAACTCCAGAAACATGAAATCGGCGATCCTGTTCTGGGCTGGATAGGAGACTTTCTCGTTCAACGTCACCTGAATGTGGGAGTTCGAAGCAACCTGTCGGAATCCATCGAAGTTCAGTGCGGCGTACCTCAAGGCTCGGTACATGGACCCCACCTGTTCCTGGTTTTCATAAATGATCTCGCGAGCGTGCTATCTTCTAACTGTTTGCTATTTGCTGATGATCTAAAGGTGTGGTGTACTATAGCTGCAGTGGAGGATCACACAGTGTTACAGGTGGACTTGGACAAAGCGTACACATGGTCCATCGAGAACATGCTGCATTTCAACGTCACCAAGTGGAAAGTTCTCAGCATACAGCACAAGAGTATGCACAAGTACCGCCTAGGACCACACATTCTACAGCGGGCTTTTCACGAGTGCGATCTCGGCGTGATAGTTCAAGACGACCTCAGTTGTTTGAGGCAGACTGAAAAGGCATCTAAGAAAGCAAACCAGTACCTCGGCCTTCTTCGCAGAGCTTTCGCGAAGTCTGACCCTTCAGTCTTTCCAAAGATGCTTAGTGCGTACGTGAGGCCGCACGCGGAATACGCTATTCAAACGTGGCAACTCTGGCTCAAGCACCATCTCATCGCGCTTGATACAGCACAACGTAAGACAACGAAGAGCGTCAGAGGTTTGACCAGCCTCCCCTACCCACTCAGGCTGAAGACCCTCAAAATATACAGTGGACGTTATCGGTGTCTAAGAGGCGATCTCATAATAGTGTGCTAGATTCTGAGAAACCCCAACCACCCATGCCATTCCCTTCTAATACTCGGTCAAAACACCTCGCTAAGAGTTCACCAGTTTAAGCTGGTCACGCAGCAGAGCCGCCTGGATTGTCGGCGAAACTATTTCTCCCTTTGAGTATCAAAGCCTTGGAACGCCCTACCGGAACATGTAAATAATGCATCCACGCTATCCCTTTTCAAAACCACCTTGACGATACGCTGTCACATTTACAATACGTGCTATAGCCCATGACCACCAGATGCTGGCACTAATGCACAACAGACAGTGGACAGTGCCATAACCTTACTCGAGAATGAGTCACTCCAAACGCCTTGCACGAAATTTGATAAACTCCATTGCTATAGAAACTTGATTTCTGTATCCTGTCGACCCAAGGTAGTTGCACACGAGTAAGCGTTGTCCTTGCTAGTTTTATTTTTTTCTCGCCTATTACGTGATCAATAACCACTCCCCTTATTGCTTTGTGTGCGTACATTCTCATTTCAAACTCCCTTTATACGGCAGTGCAGTTAAATCTGTAATCGCCCAAACTGACGACTCCATTATCCCTTGATCTATCTTTTCTCACTCTGAACACCCTACGGGACATGTAAAGCACCTGCTTTTTTACCCGTTATAAATCATTGTTCATTGAAAGCTTTCAGCAACTGTTCCGCATGCTTTTCGGATTTGCAAAGTTCGAAGGTGTCGTCAACATACCGTACGTGCATTTCGGTTTCATGGATGTGGGTTACAAGTGGGCCATGTTCCAATTTCGCCATGAAAATGTCAGCCAGCAGCGGCCCCAAAGGAGATCCCATGGCCACCCCGTCAATCTGTAGGTACATTTCACCGCTGAAAGTGAGCTGAACATTTAACGTGTAACGAAGTAGCGCCACCTTTGGCAAATTCTCCGGAAAAGTTGCGTATATGAGCAGTTGCCGAGCAAGCTCGCATACCTAATCCACGGTTTCAAGCAATAGAATGTTTGTGAACAGCGACTGGGCATCGAATTATATCACCCTTTTGTTAACAAGGTTGCTTTCAGACATCCTCTCAATGAATTCGAAGGTGTCTCTTACGTAGTAAGTACAAACCAAATTCCGTAAAGGCTGCAGCTTCGCCACCATCCACTGGGCCAACAAATGCTGAGGAAAATCCACCATGTCCAAGAATGCGCGCTTTGGGGCGCCATACTTGTGAACTTTAGGCAGGCCATATAATCTCGGTAGGTGTCCACCTGAAGGCTTTAGCTTTTCGAATTTATTCTTCGTGATATGTTTGACTTACATCATTCGCCTGAGGCAGCCGGTTAGCTGTTTCTGTAACTCCCCTGTGTTGTCTTTTCCTGTCGTGAACCTCTGAAACTTACTCTCGTCACTGAGGATGTGCTGCATTTTATGGATATAATCCATCCTATCCATCCGCACTATACCGGAGCCTTTGTCTGGATCAGAGATTATTAATTCGTTGTTTAACCGTAGGTCTTTAAGTGACTGAATTTGTTCCCTAGTGATAATACTATGACTAGATGGTTTGGTCTTAAGGTATTCGTGACAACCATGAACTAGGCTACATTTTAGATTCTCAACGTCACTTGATGAGGTTGGAAGCATGTCTTTAGTTTGAGCAATTAGGCTTTCAAACTGCACTTCTAAAGCCGCCTGATCTATTTTCTTACATGGTATGCAAAACCTTGGACCTAATGACAACACGTTCAGCTGCGTCTGGGTTAGTGGCACACTTGAAATGCTAAACACATATCGCTGTGGGTTATTCGGAAATGTCAACTGGGGGACATGACTATTAAGCGTACTAACTAACTTCTTTTGTTTCCTTACTCCCATTTTCTGTTTAACCAGTTCTACATATTCCTCACAAGGTTGTTTCAAGTCTTCAGGCAGCCATAACACCGCTGGTAGTCTTGGCGAAATTAATCTCTCCAGCTCCGACACCTTAACGCGGATGGTATCCACATAACTGAACGCATGCCTCTTCACGGTTTTTGCGTTTGGGTAGAGTCCAAACCACCGTATTTCTCTCCAAAGGCGCTTTGGATAGCGGCTTGCCTGCATGCATTCATTGGAGAATTCCAATTCGACCCTGGATTCTTCCAGCCGAGTATTGAACTTCAAGTACTCATTCAAGAGTTTCAATGAATCACGGGCAATGCTCGCCTTCAGCAAAGCAAAGATTCCCATTCCATTAATATGAATCAATATCAGAATGTGGCCATACAGCTTCAGAGAATGACATCAAAGTAATTTACTCACTATCTGAACACTACTCCCATGGATTCCGCAAACAAATTTTATCCATAGCTGAGGCTATCTACATTTACCATCTGAAGCCGGAATTATGTGTACAAAAACGATTCATAAGGCCAATACCACCATCTTGGCCAACGGACACTGTTACTTAGTTAGTTGGCTGTTATCTCACCTACTTACTTACTTCGGATTACTGAGCTTTGTGTACGCATGTGTATTTAGTGTACTTGGTTTATCATCTCTATCTCCGTCTCAAGTCATCGATTTTGATCATTCAAACAGTCCAGAAGTCAATCTCAGCCCGAGTTGACACTTTCCCCACAATCAGTGTTATGTAAACGTTTGGGTCCGATGATAATTCACCAAAAAGAATTCTTCACCCTGAACTGATATCTGTTATTGATTCATTTTAGTGGAATGGAAATCTTTGCTTTGCTGAAGACCAGCATTGCCCGTGATTCATTGAAACTTACTTAATTACTTTACTGTGGTTAGCTCCTGCGAATGATGAGCCGGCTTCACGAATTTCGCGGATTTCAGCTGCCCAAGCGCGACGGTCGACGGTAGACTCTGCACTGATACTGATTAAGTGACTTTTCTAGCGACCAGCACCATGCACAACATAGAGTCCCAGAAGATCGACATCCGATTTCACTGCAACGAGCCACGTATTCAATTGTCCACCACGCCGAGGACAACAACTCTGCTCACCAACGAGCCACATCTAATTGACAACGTTAATTTGAGCGCCCCAGGTGGTGCAAGTGATCATGTAGTTATCAGTTTTCGTGTGGTGGCGAACGTCACGCTCAACGCTAAAGCACTGCCCATCAGGCTTAACTTTCGTCGAGCGGACTATGACGCCATCAAAGATTTCCTCTCACGAGTCGACTGGTCCCTGGCAGCACAAACCCCCACAGTCGACGACCATTGGAACTACATCGCCGCTCACATCCACGACGCAATTAGGGCACACGTCCCCACAGTGCGCGCCTATGCGCCGAAACGCCACAGGCAACTTCAGCCTGCTACGCTTAGGCTGATCAGGGAGAAGAAAGCCCTCTGGGACAGATTCTTACTTTTTGGCGACTCTGCTTCGCGAGCACAATACTGTAGAGTGCGAAATTCCTGTATAGCAGCTGTTCGCCAGGACGGAAAAGCGTACCAGCTCTCTCTCGCTAAAAGTTTCACCGATAACCCCAAGGTCTTCTTTAAGCATATAGCGTCTCTCACTAAATCGCGCGCTGCCGTTGGCAGCCTGCTCGGACCCGTAGGCAATACCACAACGTCGGACAAAGAAGCTGCGGAATTGCTGAAGACTCAGTACGAGTCCGTTTTCGGCACCTTCGCACGCAGTACAATGGAAGGCGCTAACTTTACCCCCGTCACTGCCAGACATCCCGTGCAGTTTACATCAGAGAAAGTCCTGGAGAAATTAAAAAAATTAAGGACAGACAAATCGCCTGGTTTGGATGGGATCCCTCCCATTTTTCTACGTGAGTGCGCCACTATACTGGCCGAGCCGCTTGCCTTACTGTACAGCCGCTCCTACACCAGTGCCGAATACCCGAACGCTTTGAAGCAAGGGGTCATAACGCCGATATACAAGGGTGGTGACAGGACAAATCCCTCTAATTACCGCCCGATAGCACTGCTTTCCACTGCCTCCAAAGTAATGGAGAGTATCATAGACGATTTCTTGCGCTGCCATTTAGAAAGTCTGTCCTTAATAGCCCCGGAACAGCACGGGTTCCGCAGGGCTCACTCGTGCACCACGAACCTTCTCGCAGCCCTTGATTCCTGGACTGCAGAGGCAGACAATCATACTCCAACTGACGTGGTTTACGTGGATTTCTCAAAAGCATTCGACCGGGTCAATCACGCACTGCTGTTGAGTAAACTGCCGAGTTTGGGGATCGACCAGCAAACAATCTGCTGGCTAAGTACCTACCTGTCTGGCCGCACCTACCGAGTTCGTGTAAACGGCGCACTCTCCAGCGCTCTGGCTGCAACGACCGGGGTGCCCCAGGGATCCATCCTCGGGCCCCTGCTGTTCAATTTGTTCATCAACGACCTCCCATCCTGTATCAGCAGCCACATACTGCTTTATGCGGACGACGCTAAGATATGGCGACCTATCCGCAGGCCAAGTGATCAGGCACTTCTCCAGACAGATATCGATGCTGCTTATTCTTGGGCCTCGAAAAATTCGCTCCCGTTTAACATCGACAAGTGCAAAGTCATGCACATTGGGCAAGGTGTGGCTAATCCGTAAAATGTCGGCCGTGTGCATCTTAAAGTCACATCCCAGGAACGCGACCTGGGGACCATAATATCCGCCGACCTGAGCCCGAGCGCCAATGTAGCTACACTGGCGCGAAAGGCTAGCGTTCGCCTGGCCCTCCTTGGACGTGCACTAGGGTCTTTCCCTAGAGAGACATTTGTCCGTCTCTATAGCACTTTAGTACGTCCGCTGCTGGAGTACAACATACTTGTCCAGCCGCCGTACCTGAAGAAGGACGAGGCCATGCTGGAAACTGTACAGCGCAGAGCCACTAAGAGAGTGGACGGACTATCCCACTTCTCGTATGAGGAGCGTCTGGCGGCCCTTAACCTCTTCCCGTTGAAATATCGCAGGCTTCGTGGCGACCTTATCTTAGCTTATTCCGTCCTGACTAATAACAGACACCCAAACGCAGGATTGCTGGTCCGCGCCCGTACAGATCATCTTCGAGGGCACTCACTCAAACTGATGACTCGTAGCAGTCGCCTTCTGTGCCGAAGAAACAGTTTCAGTGTGCGTACTGCCTTCGCTTGGAACGCCCTCCCCGAAGCTGTTGTCTCAGCGCCCAATACGGAGGCCTTCAAACAGCGCCTAGACGCTTGGCTCTTACCTCGCTTGCCGAACTACCTCCCCGTGGTGCCAGCTGGGTAGTTCGGGTGTACCCCGTTCCAGCAAAGTGTTCGGCGACAATGTTCCACCTCCGTGGGGCATTGTATTCCAGCAATTATGCTGACTTCATGGGGAGTATTGGGCCCCTGTTTGGTAATCTACCAAACAAAGGCGCATGAGCTGATCATTCAGTTAACGCCTCCCAATGGGCGCGATTCCCTAAATTCGGCCCAGTGCCTTGCGGGTAGGTTATTTAGCCAAAGGCTCGGGGTGGAGTCCCCTAAGTGAACTCCCTACTTCGGCTTGGGCAACCGGGTAGTATCACGCCCTCTCACAAAACCATGGACTGTACCACAACTCGCTCATCAGCTACTATTCCTGCTACTCACTTTCACGCTACCCCATCACACGCCAATTGTTTGTTTGCTAACAATCCTCACTTTCGGTTACCCGATTCATCTGTTCAACAATCTGGCTGCGATTCCGGTTGCTCCGCAGATCAAGGAATTCAACCTATGGCTCTCCTTCGTCCCCAATCCTCGTTCCGTCTAGCGTGCTTCAACGTCCGGACACTCATGCAGATTGGACAGCAAGCCGGTCCAGCGCGCACCCTAGATTCCCTAGACATTGATGTTTGCTGTCTTTCAGAAACCCGATTGCAAGATCCCAGCACTGTGCTTACATTGACATCCCCCACTGACCACGAAGCCAGATATCACCTGCGTCTTTCTGGAGATCCAGAAGCAAGCTAAGCGGGTTTGGCTGGTGTAGGTATAGCACTGAGTGGCAAGGCCGAGGCGGCACTACTGGACTGGTTCCCGATTAACAGCCGACTATGTGCAGTTCGGCTTCGGGGTTCATGTAGAATCAACAGGCAACGCGAAGAGAGACGCAACTTGTTTGTGATCTCTGTATACGCTCCAACTGACTGCAGTAGCGACTCGGTCAAGGACGATTTCTACCGAGATCTACAACAGCTCTTGACTAATGCTAAAAAGTCGGATGTCGTTGTTCTTGCTGGGGATTTTAATGCACGGGTTGGCCGCCTGTTACCATACGAACGCCACCTTGGTGGTCATCACGCGCTCGATGAGAACCGCTCTGATAACGGAGAGAGACTTCTCACATTGTGCGAGGACAACCGTCTGTTTCTCTCGAGCACTAGCTTCAGGCGTACGAAGAAACGTTCCGCAACTTGGCGTCCCCCTTCGCCAACACAACCTTGGTCTCAAATTGATCACATTGCGATTAGCTTCAGATGGCTCGGCAGCGTACTGGACTGCAGGTCCTTTTGGTCCACTTTCGTTGATTCAGATCATGCTCTGGTCTGCGCGAAAATCTGTATGTGTTTTGGAGGATCCCGAAACACGAAGCACCGCAAGATTGATGTAAACAGATTAACTGATTCCTCTGTCCAGGAGAGCTATCAGTCTTCACTGGCATATGCACTCAGTTGCAATCCACCTCGAGAAGTGGAAAAACACTGGACTTGTATACGGAAAGCGCTGACCATTTCCGGACAGTCATACTGCGGTCTAACTCGACGCCCTTTGAAGTCTTGGATCTCTGCTCGTTCTCTGGAGCTCTTCGAACGCCGCAAAGATATCTCCGCGGAATCAGATTGCAACGAGCGGCGCCGTTCTACCAACCGGCTGCTTAAGCAAAGCCTCCGCAAGGATCGCGAGACATGGTGGTCTGAGCGTGCTTTAGAAATGGAGATTGCTGCCCTCTGTGGTAACACTCGCGGGCTTTTCCAACTCATTCGGTCCACTGGCCTCAGGAAGCCTGGTGTCAGTGAGGTCATTTGTGAGGTGGATGAGTCTCCGATCACCAACCAGCAGAGGCGTATGGACCGCTGGGCCGAGCACTTTCACTCGCATTTCAACTGGCCTCCACCATCCATCAGTACATGCAGTACACCATGCGGTCCACCTTGGCTAGTCCCATTGAATCCACCCAGCGAAGCGGAAGTCTGCCTCGAGATTCGACGCTTGAAGCGCTTCAAGGCTGCCGGCTTAGACGGACTTCCTCCGGAGCCATTCAAGTATGGCGGTGTGGCAGTCATTAACCAGCTAACCGCGCTGTTCGCAAAAATTTGGCATGAAGAGAGAGTGCCTCCCTCTTGGGGCGAATCAGATATTGTCCCAATTTTCAAGAAAGGCGCTCGCACTTCATGTGCAAATCATCGCGGGATTAGTCTTATTTCGGTTGCCTCTAAGCTGTTGGCATCCATTCTACTTCGTAGACTATCCCCAGTACGTGAATCATACTACCGTGAAGAACAAGCTGGTTTCCGTCGTGACCGCGGATGCGTAGATCAAATCTTCACGCTCCGCCAACTCCTAGACACATCGCCACATTTATCACAGGCTCACTATCGTTGCATTCCTAGACATACGTGCCGCTTTTGACTCCGGTGATCGACCTGCTTTATGGCGTTGCTTACTAAAGAACGGGGTGCAAGAGAAATATATCGCCATCTTACGAGCACTTTACCTTCACACATCCGGCAGAGTGAGGGTCTATGGCAAGCTATCCTCGCAATTCGCTGTCAATAGCGGTGTGCGACAGGGCTGCCCTATGTCCTCATTCCTCTTCAACTTCGCAATCGAAGACGTTCTGTCGAATGCCCTAGAAGGTTTCCAACATTTTGGCCTAGGGCTTCTACCGGGTGAACGCGCGACCGACTTAGATTATGCGGATGATATCGCCTTACTTGGTGACGATCCTCAGGGTATGCAACTCATTCTGGATTGTTTGGCGGTTGAAGCATCTAAGTATGGCATGAGCTTCGCCCCAACGAAGTGTAAAGTACTGCTCAAGGATTGGCTTTCACCTGCTCCCGTGCTCACTCTCCAAGGTGCACAACTTGAATAGGTAGATAGTTTCGTCTACCTTGGGAGCTGTGTTTCCGCTGACGGCACAATCAGCAAAGAAGTTTCTCTTCGTATCGCTAAAGCTCGATCAGCATTTGTCAATCTGAGGCACTTGTGGCGTCGTCGCGACGTCTCATTCTCACTAAAGGGCCGAGTTTACAGCGCGTCCGTTCGCTCAGTATTGTTGTACGGGAGCGAGTCCTGGCCGATTCGCGTGGAAGACATGCGTCGTCTTTCTGCGTTCGATAACGGTTGCTTAAGGAGGATCGCTCGTGTTCGGTGGCAACATCGAGTTACCAGTAATGACGTTCGACGTCGCGTCTTGGGGAATGCAAGTATTTCCTTCAACAAACTGGTTTTGTTGCGCCAGTTAAGATGGCTCGGTCATGTTCTAAGCATGGCACCTGAGCGTCTACCGCGTCGCGCTCTCTTCGCTCGTCAAGGACCTGGCTGGAAGCGACCGCGTGGTGGTCAGCCTTCCACTTGGCGGCAGCACATGAAATCGCTGACGTCGTGTCTAGCCGCTGTTGGACCCGTACGTCTTCTAGGATGGGGACCCAAAGATGAGGAGTGCCAATGGCTTAGGACACTTGAAGACATGGCCCGCAACCGGAATCAGTGGAAGAATTGTGTACAGTGTTGTACTGATTCATATGTTTAATATTACCAACATTGAAAATGACAAAAACGAGAAAAACCGGCGTGTGACAAACAAACTAAAAATGTTTTGTTCTGTATTTTTGTCAAAATATTCCATTTTCTTGCGGCATATTAGCTGAAGTGTGTTGTCCACCTTCAGCTAGCATGCCATGACGATTATGACGCAATGAATGTCTCTTATACACTGATTTCCATGGTTTTCTTGGCTCTATGTCTAGTTACTAGACTGTTGTGATTACATACATACATACTTCCACGTTGCTAAGATCTGGCCATTTGCCAAGCTAACACGCGGCGCTCCCATCATTTTGCTTCTATCCAACTTTGCCGAATTTACCTACACCACTTTCTTGTTCCAGGTATCCACGTTCCTACAGTCAACCCGCTGAATTCTTGTGCTGAACACCACTACTGCGTCGAGACCCACAACATCTGGTACCTACCGACGAGATCAGGACCTTGCCGTAAGATCCCGAGGCAGAACCTCCGAAAAGCTACGCTTACTCATTCTGCGCAAACCCGTGAAACCCGTGAAGGCAAAGGTTAAACCGCAGCTCTAGTGAAGTCAGTGTTTGATCTGCGGAGAACGTGACCGAACCACGGAACTCTGCGGCGTTGGATGGGCGCTTAGAGCTTCGGAAGACTGTAAAAGCGATTGCGAACTTCATCATTGGTGACACGCTCATGCCACTGCTTTTTCATGATAAGCCTAATACACCAATGGTCTAAAACTTCCAGCTTCGGGTGTCCTCGGATCGCAGCGGCCATGGTTCGCAACCATAGAGTAAAATGGCACGGATGGTTGCCGCGAATACTCGGAGCTTTGTTCTCAGACTTATTTCCGTCATTCGCCATAATGTATTTCTCAGTTGAATGATGGCTGTTCTGGCGCTGTCAATACAATTCCGGACTACAGGTGTAGCTTGGCCATTGAGGAGCCTAGTGGATCCAAGATATTTGAATTCAGAGACAGACTCGATAAGTTACCCATATAAGAGCGACGGGGCGGCCTGGGTGGCGCATGATGAGAAGTACTTCGTCTTGCTGATGTTAGTTTCGAGGCCGATCACAGAGGCTGGTTGGTCGACCCGATTTAACAGTGACTGTAGTGATATAGCATTATCCGCAAGGATAGGGATATCGTCAGGAAATTCTATAACTGGCAGCCAGAACGCAGGGCTAACCTGAACACCACAATAGCCCACAAGAGCATGATGCTTAACCCAGTCGACTGCGAAGTTGAATAGCACTGGAGAAAGTGGGCAACCCTGCCGGACTCCAGTACTGATGTCGAATTCCTCTGTTTCTTCTCCATAGACTCGAATCCGGACCATCGTGCAACGGTATTATGATCTCATCATGTTAATGACTTTAACCGGCACGCCATCGGCAAATAGGATTCTCCAGAGTGTTTCACGATCAACTGAGTCAAAAAGCAGCTCGAAAATCAACGAAGCAAACAAACATGGGCTACTGGGACTTCTAGCGGTGTTCTAGTATCCGGCACAGAGTGAAGACTTGGTCAGTACAGCCTCTGCCTAGATGAAATGCACCACGCTTATGGCGAGTTCACAGGTTCCTCTCATTGGCAAAGCGAAAAAGCAAGACTCGTGCGAAGGCTTTGGCTGTCACATCGATTAGGCTAATCCCGCGATGATTACTGCACACAGTTCTATCTCCTTTCTTGGGACGTGGCAGTAATACTGTGGTATCTCATGAGAAAGGACAGATTTCGGTCTCCCTCATCAAGCAGAAGAGCTCGTGCAACTGGTCAAAGCGAGCTGGTAGATAAGATTTGTAGATTTCCGTTGGAATTCAGTCCGGTGGCGGGACTTCCTTAGACTTCAGGTGATGAACGATGTCTACAATTTCTGTGGGAGATGGCGGTGAGCGATCCGTATATCTTGGCTGGGATACGTTGGTGTGTCCTGGGTGGTTTAGCAGGTTGTTAAAAGACTCTCGCCTATTGGAAAATTTTCTTTCCGTATCAGGAATAATTCGGCCTTCCGAATTGCGCAATATCTGCTTTGGTGAATGGCGCTTGCCGGAAGCAAAACAGACGAGACGAAGGAGACTACTCAAATTTTTAGTATTTGATGCAGCTTCCATGTTGCTTGCCATAACAGGCCAGTAGCGGTTGCGATCATTCCGTGCTGAGCGGGTTGCCTCACATTTCAAACGGCAATAGTCTGAGGAATTCGTGAGACGTGCTTCTCGCGCTCTAGCGGATCAGCGGATAGTATCTTCAGTGATCCATTCCTTCACAGGTTTATAGGTGGAGCCCAGAGTAGATAAGGTGACTGATTGAACTGATGATTTTGGCCTAGATAAATGAGCGTCTACAGATAGATTTTCTGCAATTCCGGGGCGTGGTGCACTGGCAGAATTTTCCATTGCTGCCTCATCGAATCGGCAGCAGTCAGTATTTTCCAGTGGAGCAGTGTTAATACTCTTTGGTGGAAGGGTCTTTAGTAAATCGAATGCAGCGTACTTACAAACGCTGCGCTGGTTCTGCCTACGCTGTCTGCAGGACCCGTCGTCGCTTCGGTGGTGGTCCTGAATGGCCTCGCTAGTGGCTCACTAGGCTTGCCTGACTCAGGCACTCGCGACCGTATGTGCCACAGCACCATGCGCTCGATGTCGATGGAATACAACCCATCGGTAGTTGCCGCTTCCGCACTTGCAGCTTCTTCTCTGCATGTATGATGTCTTTCTCCCGCACTTCGGCAACTGCCTTCGTGATTAGATCGCGCCATGCACGCCGATCAACCGTCTTCGATTCCCATGACCTTCAATCAAGAGTAGAACGTGAGAGGCTCACTTTGCTCATGTCCTAATAACGTAAATTTGGTTTGAATATATATATATATGTATATATATATATATATATATATATATATATATATATATATATATGGTTGGCGGAATCCGGTTTCGGATTTGATCGTCGTTGTGGCCAGCCACAGGACGCCTGCGCTTACGGATGGTCCACAGGTGGCTTGCGCTGCACGACCCACAGCTCCAACCACACACCCCATGTCCAGTGTAAACGCGAAGGAATGAGACCGGGAGGCATGTGGATGGGAGCCACGTTTCATCAACGGAGCCGGCCCACACTCCTTCACAGACAAACATCCTGCAAACATCCTGCATCATATCTAGGCAACTTATTCCGCCATCAGGCCTTAACCACATTTCCTTCACAACTGCAGCTGTATTGAAGCGGTTGATGTCGTTGCGCGAATTTAGCTCCCCGGGTGCGGACGGCATTCGGCCGAAAGCACTGAAAGTTTCCGCCACGAGCTTAGCTGAACCTTTGGCGACACTCTTTTAGCGATGACTTAACGAGATGCACGTCCCAACGATGTGGAAGCACGGGATCATCACTCCAATCCACAAAAATGGTAGCCGTGCAGATCCAACTAATTATCGTCCGATTACCCTTCTTCCGGTAATCTCCAAGATCATGGAGTCCATTGTAGCCGAGGCCCTCATGGAGTACCTGGAGAAAAACAACATCCTCGTTCCGGAGCAGCACGGATTTCGCCAAGGCAGGTTCTGCACAACTAATTTGCTGATTGCTCGTTCAAACTGGACAGAGTCTGTGGACGCCGAAGTCGGAGTGGATGTAGCCTACTTGGACTTCTCTAAGGCATTCGACCGACTGGACCATCGGATTTTACTGAACAAGCTGCAGCATTGTGATATCGGCAATCCTATTCTAGGATGGATAGGCGAATTTCTCGTTCAACGTCACCTGAATGTGAGAGTCCGAAATACCCTGTCGGAACCAATCGAAGTTCAGTGTGGCGTACCTCAGGGCTCGGTACTCGGGCCTCGCTTGTTCATTGTTTTCATAAATGATCTTGCAGCTGCACTATCTTCCAACTTTCTGCTGTTTGCAGATGACCTAAAGATATGGCGTGCCATAGCTTCAGGAGAGGATCACACAGCCTTGCAGGATGATTTGGACAAAGCATACAAGTGGTCAAACGAGAACATGCTACAGTTCAACACCACAAAGTGCAAAATCTTGAGCATACGCCATCAGAGTGCGTATAACTACCGCTTAGGACCTGACATTCTACAGCGGACCTCTCATGAGTGCGATCTTGGCGTGCTTGTACAAGAAGATCTTGGGTGCTTAATGCAGACCGAAAAGGCCTCCAAGAGAGCAAACCAACACTTTGGCCTTCTGCGTAGAGCGTTTAGGAAGTTTGACGCCTCAATCTTTCCGAAAATGCCTAGCGCTTTTGTTAGACCGCACACAGAATACGCTATTCAAGCGTGGCAACCATGGCAGAAGTGCCACCTCACTGCACTCGATACTGCACAACGCAAAGCGACAAAATACGTCAAAGGTCTTTCCAGCCTTCCCTACCCACTCAGGCTGAAAGCTCTTCACTTATACAGTGGACGTTACCGTCGTTTGAGAGGCGATCTCATATTGGTGTACCGGATACTGAGAACCCCCAACCACACGAGTCATTCCCTTTTGAAACGCAGTCAAAACGCATCCCTAAGAGGTCATCAGTTTAAGTTGATCACACAGTAGAGTCGACTGGAATGTCGACGCAATTTCTTCTCCCTCCGAGTGTCACAACCTTGGAACGCCCTTCTAGAACATGTAATTAACGCTCCCACCCTATCCCTTTTCAAAAAACGCCTTGACGAAACTCTGACACGATTGCACTATGTGATATAACGTGCGACCATCGGATGATGGTATTAGTGAACAACGAACGTGGACGGAATCCACTTAAAATTCCTATTGGATTATGTTTATGTGCATCTCCAATCCCTTGGTGAGTCATGCATTTCACACGTACTTTCATCGATACGATTTTTTTAATTTTACGATGTTAATTCTCATCATCCTACGGGACCTGTCAAGCATTGCTTTTATACCCGTCATAAACCATTGTTCCATTGTTCCAAACACAAGCACGCTGTATTTGGGGAATCAACCGCACACAAGGCGGTGGCTGGACCGTAGTCCGCTCCACACTGAGTGCATGGAACCACTCTTCGTGTCTAACACGGCCACAGGGACCGTGCACCCCGTCCCCTCCAGAAACGACCAACTATCTCCTGGAGACAGTATGGACGAGGTAGTGGGTAATAGACAGGTAGGCACCTTGTCAACATGCACATCAAGCGCAACCATACCAGGGATATCAAACAACAGCCATTCACTTTAAACGACAAGCTGAAATAAAATAAATCCCATAATGCATACAGATACGGTGGCATAACTCTTCGCTAAATTACCATATGAAGTAATTTGGTCAGCAACAACTCCGTGATAAGTATGAAATGTCCACAAGTCACTTAAAATGATACAAACGCAACAAATTTACCGAAGATAAGCGCAATTAATGTAAGCAACGTGGCCAGTTAATAGAACATTATTCAGGGAGGCAGAACAAATCAAATAAAGCGGAATGAAATTTATCCAGCTTAAAAAGACCTAGTTTAAGTGTAAGTTGGTTTAGCCCAACTGCGGTGAAGAAACATCAAGAATGCAACCTCAGCCTCAGCATATATATATATATATGTATATATATATATGTATATATATGTATATTTGTATATATGTATATATATCTTGAGCCATTCAAAACCATGGAAACACGGATATGTGCAATGATGTAATAAAGTGAGGATAAAGCAAAACATACTTTTTTGGAAAGCACAGTGAAAGGGCGCAAGCTGGTAGATGCATGCATTTCATGTTTTCTCCTCAGTACCATTAACAATAACCGGTATGCAGTTACATACTTAAATATGGTTGTGACCGAATAAGCATAAGGTGCGAAATGAAGGACCGAAGTTCCACCCCTATGTCCACGGTAGTCTTAAGCTGGTAAATTATTGCTTTTGAACCCACAGGGCCGGCTTTATCCGGCTTATCGCAACGGCCTCGGCAAAAGGGAGGAAGCGGGGATTAGGGTGATGTAATACAATTGTGAACGTTGATCCGAGCTCTATCCGGTGACGCGTAGTCAGTAGGTGTTTACCTATTGAGGAAGCTGGCGGCTTTCGAAAGCACGAAGTTCAGTGGGACAGGGATTCTAATCAATTTCACGTTGAACCCACCTTGGCACGTGTTCCTTTATTCGGGAAGTCAAAGACCGATTGGTCTGACTATGTAACTATCTGCGCAGTCGCACACGAATTTGTATATGCAGTGTGAGTTGGCCCCTATCGGTTGATCTTCCTTCCTTGGAGGCACCGGCAAGTTACATGTTCTATTGATGACCAAAACTTGAGTAGCACAGTAACTTTTCTGCGTAGCAGAGATTAAACGTTTCGTGGTTTTCAATTCAGTAAAGTCGCCCTTGAAAGGCAACTCTGTATAGATCTTTTTCTTGGCTGCCGTATACACCAAGTCTTTCGAGCCTCGCTGTTGGCTGTGTTTCTCTATAAAGCTACTTGGATAATCATTTGCAACGAGTGTTGCAATCAACTCTACCTCGTCGGCTAGGCAATCAGCCGAACAAATTTGTCTAGCACGACTAACTAAAGTTTTCACAAGGGTCCGCTTGTACCGCACTGGTGTGAAGCTGGTGAAGTGCAGGTATTGACCGGATCAGGTTGCTTTTCTGTAGATAGACCTTTTAATGAACGCGTCATTCCTGCGATTGATGAGGATGTCCAAGAACAGCAGACAGTTCTTCTGTTTCACTTCGCAGGTGACCCGCAAGTTGGTATGTGCACAGTTGAGTTGCTGCACAAACTGGACAATCTGCTGCTCCGATGAACAGAAGACCAATATGTCATCCACATAACGCTTATAGTACAAAAACTTAACACAAGAGTGCCGCACGATTTAATTCCGGGAAATTTTTTCTGTATATTTTCAAGTGCGTACTACAGACGTGTGAATTTCTAGCATCATGAAAGGAGTGCAGTTAAAATGGCAAATTGACTAAAATGTACACACCTACATTCATGTCAATTTGTCATCTGTTCCCGGCCTGCCACCACGGCAGGGCCAGTATCACAAATGCCTTTCTGCACACACAGAGTTGGACCGAGTTGTTTGATAGCCACGGCCTCAGCATATCGTAAAGTTAGGGGGTTCATTGATGCATAGATAACACGAAACGCCCGCACGGGGTCTCCACAGTGGTTGTCAGCCAGCAGATGGCGGACGATTGATGAAGCTGGTTGTTTGTATGGAACTTCATTTCGCTTCCTTGGCTGCGCATTCGAGGTGGTGGACGTGGCCATCTGCGAAACGTGTTTACTCACCCACGCCGGTATGTGCTCCGCGACCCTCACCCTCAATTGTCGTTCTGTCATGTTCATGTATTCGGCTTTGCAAATACATGTAAATTGGTAAAGGATGTGTAAACGGCTGGACAGTGACAGCGGGAGCTTAACCGATGAAGTAGGGATACGATTCGTCGTGTAGATGAGTACTGGTTCCTCCGTAGGGTATACGCGCGCCACTGCGGATTTCAATCGGCGTTGAAAAACCTGGCATACGTCGTCGCCCTTGAATGGCAATTGTAGGGTTACCTTCATCTTCGGTACCGTGGGCACACATATTTTCTCTTTCTCAGCACTAAACTGAGCGATGAAAGACGGTGGGTACCCATTGTCTACGAGGGTGCTGGTTATCAGCCGAAACATCTGGAAAGGTTTTTCAAGTTGAAACGTAAAATTGCCAACTTGTCCGTGCGAAAGGAGTTCCTGGAACAATGTTTAAATGTAAACCGTTTCCCCGCTGTTTATTGCAAGAGTCTACGAGCGCAGAAACTACGACCGAACGCTAGGAATTTAAGACGAAATACCAGGTGCTTTCTCGAGGAGACTACAGAAAAGCTCAAACAATACCGCGAAATGTGCTTGGCCAAACGATCAGCAATCGACAAATTACCTTCGGTATGTTACTTCAAATTTATTAACTTCTGTCGGAATTTGGTACGTGAAACTAAGAGGACCTGGACTGAGCGTTTGGCTAAGTCGCTGAATCACAAACTGTTTGAGTATAATTTACCGTTATAACCATCAAAGTATGTTACCAACCTCTCCTCTGTGCCATTGCCTCCCCTACACCTAGAGGGCCTGTCATGTGGGTTGAAATTTTGTGTTCCACCTGGTAAGAATAAAAGCATAGAAACCCAAGCTCAAATAGAGGTGTTTAACAAACAACTTGTCGGACTTACGCCAACCTCCAAAGATAACGAACAGTGGCTTAAAGCAAAACTCGTGGATCGTGAACACCAGTATCGAATCTCCAGTTCTGGTCAAAGATCTCCCATCGAAGCTAAACATTTAGAAGCCTGTAAACAACTCATATCAGAGGGAAAGGTGGTTGTCCTTCATCCGGACAAAGGTTCGGGTGCTGTAGTGTTAGACAAATCGGCTTATGTAGAAAAGACAATGATGGTACTGAGCGACCGTACTAAATTCGAACCACACGGCACATCTCACAACCCAATGGAGTTAGAGAGAAGAATAAACGTCGAAATGCAAACGTTGTTAGAAGGAAATTTCATAAATGCCGCGACCACAACATCCTTAAGACCCAGCGGTACGCAGACACCGCAGCTGTATGGGTTGTAGCACATGTGGTCGTGAGTGCCTGAGTCAGACAAGCCTAGTGAGCCATGAGTGAGGCTACTCAGGACTACCACCGAAACGACGACGGGTCCAACAGAGAACGTAGGCAGAACAGGCGCAGCGCTTGTAGGTACGCTGCATTCAATTTACTGACCGCGTGCTTGCATGCTGTCTCTTAATTTCAGGTGGTGGGTTCGCAAGTATGTCCTAATGCTTTTTTTCTCATATCAATGTCTACCTGAACTATCATTTATAAACTTGCATATGTCGTTGTAGCTAACTGCAGTAAATTTCGATAACATTTTCACGTTTGTGGCATTTCCTTAAATTTATTTTCTGACCTCTTGAACCTATCGCGAGTACGTTCGTAACCAATTCTTTTATACGCCCATTTAGTGAAGGGTTATGTCACCGTATCTGTATGCAGTATTGGATTTATCTTACTTCAGTTTGTCGTTTCAAGTGATTGGCTATTGCTTGCTATCCCCGGTGTGGCTGCGCTTGATGAGCATGTTGACAAGGTGCCTACCTGTCTATTACCTACTACCTCGTCCATACTGGTTCCAGGAGACAGTTGGTCGTTGCTGGAGGGGACGGGGTGCACAGTCCTTGTGGTCGTGCTAGGCTCGAAGAGTGGTTCCATGCACTCAGTGTGGAGCGGACTACGGTCCAACCACCGCCTTGTGTGCGCTTCATTCCCCAAATACAGCATGCTTGTGTTTGTCTGTGAAGGAGTGTGTGCTGGCTCCGTTGATGAAACGTGGTTCCCATCCACATGCCTCCCGGTCTTATTCCTTTGGGTTTACACTGGATATGGGGTGTGTGATTGGAGCTGTGGGTGGTGCAGCGCAAGCCACCCGTGGACCCTCCGTAGGCGCAGGCGTTCTGTGGCTGGTCACAGTGACAACTTAATCCGAAACTGGATGATGCCAACGATGTTGTGTTGCGCGAATTTGTGAATGTGATGCCGTATTTGATTGTTTTCGGTCAGGCGTAAGGAGAGAAATGAAAGCTTCTTATTGGATGGCCCAATTCCGTGGATGGGGTTAGATCATCCAGATATGTAATAAGCAGTGACTTTAGTTAGCGCAGAGTCACATCCGCCACGTCACAGTGTTGTTAAACGGACATTTGTGGCGTTTTATAGAAAAGCGCTTGCTAGGCGAAAACCCACCATGTCCTGGAACACTGCCACCGAACTATTTTCTGGAAGTGGGTAAACCTGAACCAACCAGCTGACACCACGAGGAGGTTGTTCGGCTAACCAGATGAATGTGTTTCGCGTATTAGATCTGGGCGCTGCATCAGCATGTCGTGAAGTCGTTCACAAGGATACCTGGCGCTGTTGTCCTCAGAACGGCATTTCACTAAGTATCGCTTTCAGTGTTTAAACGCTAAGCTGTGTTGTCCAGAATCTACTTCGATTCAATGTGGACAAATGTAGAGTGCTGCATCTGCGGCACAGGTTAGTTCGTTTCTACAAACTCGGCAACCAGGAGCTTCGAAGGATTTCTGGCGAGAAGGATCTGGGAGTTTTTGTCCAGGTTGACCTTGGACGTTCGAATCAGACTGAAACAGCGTCAAGGAGGGTCATCTAACAGTCGGGCCTCCTGAAGCGTGAACTCGGAGGATTCGACGCTTCGATTTTTGCACAACTTCTCGGCTCATACATACGGCCACATGTGGAATACGCAATACAGTCTTGGTAGACATGGCTGAAGAGAGATCTCACCGCCTTGGAGATACTCCAACGCCGAGCAACCAAAAAGGTCAAGGGTCTGCATAATTTGCCGTATGAACGAAGGCTTCAAGTTCTCGGGTTCTTTAGCGGACAATATCGGCGATTTCCCGGTAACCTCATTTTTGCTTACCATATTTTGAGAGATTCCAACCACACGTGCTGCCATTTGCTAGAGCTCAGTCACAAAGCGCAATTTGAGATACCAAAAGCTCAAGCTGGCACAGTAGCACAGTCATTTAGAATGCCGTCGGAGTTGCTTTTGCGTACGAGTTTGCAGAACGTGGAATGCCCTATCGGAATGTGTCATATGTGCTCCCACGTTGGTAGAGTTTAAATCCAGAGTTTAAAACAAGTTTAAATCCTGAACCATCTTACATGACACATTACCCATGGATAAATACAAGTGTCTGTAGGTTTCACTGGCGGTCAAATGCTAGATTTCGTTTCACGTTTTTCACCTCCTGCATGTGTACACCAGAAGGAGACACGATTTTTACCAACATCCAATTTGCCGTCGTTTCTCTTGGATTTACCTTGGATTTACGGTCTATACTACGTATACTTCAATGAGTTCACAGGGCACAATCTGTTTTGATAATGATTTTATGTTTAAAGCAGTTAGTTCCATTCAGAAATTTGAAAAGCACGGTAAGAAGACGGAAACTGGTAGATGCATGCATTTCGTATTGTCTCCGCAGTACCATTAACAATAACAGCTATGCAACTATATACTTAAATATGCGTGTGACCGAATAAGCATGATGTGCAAAATGAATGACGGAAGTTTCCCCCCTATGTCCACGACAATCTTAAGCTGATAAATAATTGGTTTTGAACACACAAGGCCGGCTACATCCGGCTTATCGCAACGGCCTCTACCGAGGCCGTTGCATACCGTGGCATGCATCTACCAGTTTTCGTCTTCTTACCGTGCTTTTCAGACTTTTAATATTTTGAATTTTCACCATAACCATCCTACGGGACCTGTTAAGCATTAGCTTCTTTTACCCGTATAAAACCATTGTTCCATTGTTCATACAGGGATCATTTGTGAGATGATTATTCCAGTAGGTGCATTAGTCATGGGGAGACGGAAAGTAAATTGAATAGTTTTTTGTACTTGTTCATATGGGACCAAGTTGGTCTGGAAATGGGAAAACACTTCTACCCACCGTACCTCAATCTATATATGTTTACACTTCTAATCGAAAATTTTGGCCGCTGATGCAAGCCTACACACGTTTTTATCTTCATCAACCAGCACGTTGTCCTTGATTTCCAGGTCTGGGAGCGTAAATCCAAAAAGACTGAGGCTTGCCTCAACTTTCTTCTAGCACGGTGCTTGGCTCAATGCCATACAATTAAAGCCACTCAGTTCTTGAAATCGGTTCATTCTTTCCTGTAGATAATCGACGTTAGCATTGATTATTTCAATTAGGCACTATTACCTACACCGGATCACACGTAGACACTGTTATGCGTAAGTCACACCACGTGAGGTCGACGGACATGTCTGCTAGGTTGCATACAGCTAGCTTAAGCGAAAGCAGTCGATACTGTCTCATTGTGGAGCGCATGTCACATCCTGTCGCCTGCGCGCAACAGTGAGCACTATGACCGCGGATGGCGAATCTCCGGCCCCCAGTTCTGTGTTGTGCGTCTAGATGCCGCATAATTGAGTGGGTGGGAGTTAAAGTACTTCCTCAACCATCCGTGGATGCCGCGTGCTAGTCCGCACCGCATTCTACAGCGCCTGAGCTCACGTGTAGTTTTGACGTCCGCGCGTGCATCACGTGGTTGGTTGAGCGAACGCAAAGTCTAACCTCTGCACCAACCGATGCAGGTGTTCTGAGTACTCGTGCACTAATGTTCAATTAGTCAAGACTATGGGCACGAACTTTTGCGTTGCGCCAAATTGGATTCAACTTGATATGGTCATGGCCTGCTTTGTATTCTTACAGAGGAACATGATTTGCTTAAGGTATTGATTCCGTTTTGGATTCCGTTGACTCGGAAAAGGTATCGACCTTGGAATGTATTAGACGAATCCAAGTAGATCATGCCCACCTCCACTCCAGTGTCAGCTGACTCTGTCCAACTACTCAGTGCGATTAATACATCGGTGTGCACGATCGCAGTCGACGGAATCCGTGTTACTCTGGAGCAACGTTACAGTTTTAACGATAACGCACCGGCGCATCGGCAACGATTGCATTGACCTTGGTTAGTACAGAAATAAGATACTGTGTGGTAGTTTGAATGCTCAGTCCAAGCTTTCACATAATAAGTACCTGATAATGCTCTAAGTGGCGTGGAAAGAACTAAGCCAAAGGTTCTGCTATTTGTTTTGCTGCTGCTCCCAGTGCTTCTGGGCGAATGGTATCGGCACCCGGGGACTGTGGTAGCGCAGATACGTCAGCTGCTGTAATACAGCTTCGGCAGAAAATGTGATGTAGGTGAGTCTTGGCGGCGGGACAGCAAAGGCGGGAAGATCGCCTGGTGTTAAAAACATCCGAAGTGTAAGAGTGTATTGCGCCCGCAACGCGTTTGTTGCTTCTATAACCGTTCTTGTTAGACCATCAGCCGCTCGGAGTACGGGAAGTTCCTGTCTCGCTTTACGAAGACCAATGATTTGCTTATGCTGCAGTTTGTGGTTAGCGCTGAAAGCTTTCACCATGCTCTGCTGATGTGCGGTTTTGTCTTCTCTGATCATTTAATCACCGTGGTGACGTTGGGCTGCGTAGTTGTTCTGATATCTGAGGTTGAAGATGATCTTTACTCCCACCATTCTGCGTCGCGTATTAACATGTTTTGAGTTCTACTCCTTACGAAAGAAACGATTTAACGACCATGACAAACCCTCGTCTCTGCAACATTCGTAACCAGTCGCTGGAATTGGTTGAAGAACTGGCACTGAAAACCTGGGCTAAGTGATGGTAGCATTTAATGGTGCGCACTTACTCGGGGTTCTCTTGACGATATTTCGCATAGTAGATGGAGTTGAAACTAATTATTGTATGATTACTGCAAACCAACGAGAAATCTACAACCAATACAACAATCATATTTTCGTCGTTGGTAAGCGCACGATCCAGCACAGATGGTCTGTGACCTGTTCTGAAACGAGTGGAGAAAAAGGTGTGATTGTAAACTGGTGCAATGGTTACGCGATCTTGTAGGTTGGCTTTGAATTGTTCTCTGGTAGTATCAACGATATGCAAACAATGTACGTTGAAATCACCCATGACAAGGGTGTAAGTGTGCTTTTCCTTTAGATTACGTCGCAAAGATTTCGCAAGATGGCAGTTTTAGAGGGTTGCCTATTCCGGGAGCCCAGAGAGCGATTCCAGAAGACAGATCGAGTTGCAGGGAAACTTTTATTGGTACAGTAAAAGATTCCCTGTTACCTAGCTATAAAAGAACGACACCGTGGACGCTCTAGCTGGCTTGCCGAACAACCTCCTCGTGGTGCCAGCTGGGTGGTTCGGGATTTTCCCGTTCCAGCAAATGGTTCGGCGGCAGTGTTCCAGGACGTGGTGGGTTTTCGCCTGGCAAGCGTACTCCCTATAAAAAGCCACATATGTCCGTTTAACAACACTGTGACGTGGCGGACGTGACTCGCCACTAAATAAAGTCACTGCCCCTTGCTTCATCCTGGCGAAGCATTGTATTCCAGCAACCTTATACTGTACTTCTGGGGAGCATTGGGCCCCTGTTTGACAAAGGAACAAACGAAAGGCGTATGAACTGAGCAATCAGTCACCGGCTCCCAATGGGCGCGATTCCCTGAATTCGCTCCGCTGCCTTGCGGGCAGGCTATTCAGCCAAAGGCTCGGGGTGGTGTCCCCTAAGTCAACACCCTACTTCGGCTTGGGCAACCGGGTAGTATTTCGCCCTCTGAGGAAACCATGGACATTGTTGTGTTGTGTTTTATTTTACTGTTTCTGTACCTTCGTTTGAATCCCATGGTTTCTGATGGCATTATGTCTGTTAGCAGACTTTTGCAAATATATATATATATATATATATATATATATATATATATATATATACTAGCTAGGGGAACGGATCAAGCACAGCACACAGGGCAGTTGCGCGTTGCAACCGAAGCGAGCGCCAAGCAAAAAATGGCGATGAGCAAGTAAAGCATTCGAACTCAGCAAGCAGTTCAACAAACCACACCGGTTGCCTAGGTGTACAATTAAAGAATTTTGGTTAGAATTTTACACAGGCAAACCGGGGGATCTCCAGACTGCTACATAGCCCTCTCCCAGAAGGGACTGTGTAAGCAGTCCTTCGATCTACGTGAGGACTGTCCGTCGCGGGCCAGCCTTCTGCGAGACCAGGTTGTGAAACCCGATGCAGCTGCTGGGGGAGAACCATGCGATCGGACCCTAGCGGGCTCCCACCCGTGTCCTCCCTACGGTGTCGAAACGGTTAAAAAAACTGTTTGTAGGGGGGGGACAGTTAATAAAGTTCACGTAGGCAGTTGAGCAGGAAGTTCGTTCCACTTGCAGTTGACGTGCGGGGATCCAGCGAAAGTGAAACTGAGGCGCAACCAACCGGCGGTGTATATGGAAAGCAAAATGAAAAGCAGCGTAAGTGCATAGCCATACACAAAAGAGTGTAAAGCGAAAAACGTGCAAAGCTGTTTTTGGGTTTTCAAAAGGTTTTGCTCTTTTTTGGTAATTTCAAACCGTTTTGGTCTTTTTTTGTGGATTTTCAAAAACGTTTAGTAAGAGCAGAAAATTTCGAAGGCACGTTCTACGTAAAAAAGTAAGTGCGAACGGAGTCCGAAAAACGAACCTTAGGTTTGAGCTTCCTACCGCGTTGATTGAGAGTAGGGCGGGTAGGAGTGCTGTCGGTTGTGGTTGTCGGTTCTGCTGGAGCGGACTGACTCGTCTGAGGTTGCGGTGCCAGCTGTGATGGCACAGGCTGTGAAGGTGCTTGTTGCACCGGCGAGTCAGACTTGTCGAAGAATGCTGGCTTGAGTCGATCAATGGTGATCGTCTCAGTGGTGTTGCGTCGTGGCTTGCTTATGTCGGGATCAGCTTGTTGAGCAGCAGCCATGGCGGCTAGATCAATGTTTGTGCCAGACGATAAGCTGATCTGCTGAATGCGTGAAAGCGCATCCGCGACGGGATTGAGAGCACCTGAGACATGACGTACGTCTGTCGTAAAATGAGAAACGTAGTCTAGGTGTCTAGTTGCCCGCGGCGAGTACTTGTCCGTTGCGCCATTGATTGCGTAGATCAATGGCTTGTGGTCGGTGAAGACGGTGAAATGTCGACCTTCGAGGTAGTGACGGAAATGTCGGATACCTAGGTAGATAGCTAACAGTTCCCTACCGAAGGTGCTGTAACGAGATTCGGCAGGTTGTAAACGTTTCGAGAAGAAACCTAGAGGTATCCATCGATGGTCGATGAGTTGTTGAAGAACTGCACCGACGGCAGTGTCGGAGGCGTCAGTTGTCAGAGAGAGTGGTGCAGATGTGTCTAGATGGGCGAGAAGCGCTATGTTGGAGATAACGTCTTTGAGCTTCTCAAAAGACAGTCTAGCGTCGCCTGAAAGTGAAAAGAGCGTTGTTTACCGCGGAGCAAGTCAGTCATTGGTTGGACAATGCTCGCGCAGTTAGGAATAAAGCGTCGATAATAGTTGACCAGGCCAAGGAATCGGCGTAAGTGCTTGAAGGAATTGGGAGCAGGATAGTCCTTCAGTGCCTGGATTTTGTCTGGCAGAGCTTCAATACCAGACGCGGATATGCGGTGGCCAAGGAAGTCGATGGAGCTCTGGCCAAGCTCGCATTTATCGGGGTTGACGGTAACCCCATGTTGGGTTAAGCGTTGGAAGAGTGCGTCGAGTTGATGATGTTCTTCATCAGAAGAGTTCGCGATAAGAATGTCATCTAGATAAGGATAAACGCCGTCGAGTCCTCGCGTTACCTCATGAATGAAACGCTGAAAAGTTTGGGCAGCGTTGCTGAGGCCGAAAGGCATTCTGAGGTACTCGAATAGGCCGAATAGCGTAATGACTGCAGTTTTAGCAATGTCGTCTGGCGCCACAGGTATCTGATGGTAGGCGCGAACTAAGTCGACTTTGCTAAAGATAGACTTGCCAGCTAGAGCTGAGGTCAAGTCGTGCATGTGCGGGATAGGGTATTTATCCGGGACGGTACACTTTGTTAAGTGCCCTGTAGTCACCACAAGGGCGCCAGTCACCGGATTTCTTCGGCACCATGTGTAATGGTGATGCCCATGGACTTTTGGACGGGCGGATGATTCCCAGTTCGAGCATTTGCTCGAATTCCGCCTTAGCAGCTTTGAGCTTGTCCGGGGCTAGTCGGCGAGGGCGGGCCGAAACAGGTGGGCCCTTAGTGCAGATGTGATGCGTGACGTTTGACGTCACAGGAGACAACTCGTTCAGAACGCGAACGAGTTTAGGGTGCATGGTGAAAAGTTCTGGAAAAGGCTGTGAAGCTTGAGGTAGGACACGAATGGGAGTGATAGCAGCCACGTTGGCGCTGGTCCCGATAATACTGAGCTGTGTCCTGGAATCGATAAGCTTCTTCCTTTTAGCGTCGACGATGAGGTCGAAGCGTTGAAGTAAGTCTATGCCTATGATGCCTAAGTCTATGCCTAAGTCTATGCCTGTTGGGGCGACTGGCGATGCTCTTCCGCAAAGCCACTGGGCAGTGCTCCGCAATGCGTTTAGACAGACGCCTGGTTGTGTGTCCCACGTATTTAGAGGGTTGCCTATTCCGGGAGCCCAGAGAGCGATTCCAGAAGACAGATCGAGTTGCAGGGAAACTTTTATTGGTTCAGCAAAAGATTCCCTGTTAGCTAGCTATAAATGAACGACACCGTGGACGCTCTAGCTAGGGGAACGGATCAAGCACAGCACACAGGGCAGTTGCGCGTTGCAACCGAAGCGAGCGCCAAGCAAAAAATGGCGATGAGCAAGTAAAGCATTCGAACTCAGCAAGCAGTTCAACAAACCACACCGGTTGCCTAGGTGTACAATTAAAGAATTTTGGTTAGAATTTTACACAGGCAAACCGGGGGATCTCCAGACTGCTACATAGCCCTCTCCCAGAAGGGACTGTGTAAGCAGTCCTTCGATCTACGTGAGGACTGTCCGTCGCGGGCCAGCCTTCTGCGAGACCAGGTTGTGAAACCCGATGCAGCTGCTGGGGGAGAACCATGCGATCGGACCCTAGCGGGCTCCCACCCGTGTCCTCTGTACGGTGTCGAAACGGTTAAAAAAACTGTTTGTAGGGGGGGGACAGTTAATAAAGTTCACGTAGGCAGTTGAGCAGGAAGTTCGTTCCACTTGCAGTTGACGTGCGGGGATCCAGCGAAAGTGAAACTGAGGCGCAACCAACCGGCGGTGTATATGGAAAGCAAAATGAAAAGCAGCGTAAGTGCATAGCAATACACAAAAGAGTGTAAAGCGAAAAACGTGCAAAGCTGTTTTTGGGTTTTCAAAAGGTTTTGCTCTTTTTTGGTAATTTCAAACCGTTTTGGTCTTTTTTTGTGGATTTTCAAAAACGTTTAGTAAGAGCAGAAAATTTCGAAGGCACGTTCTACGTAAAAAAGTAAGTGCGAACGGAGTCCGAAAAACGAACCTTAGGTTTGAGCTTCCTACCGCGTTGATTGAGAGTAGGGCGGGTAGGAGTGCTGTCGGTTGTGGTTGTCGGTTCTGCTGGAGCGGACTGACTCGTCTGAGGTTGCGGTGCCAGCTGTGATGGCACAGGCTGTGAAGGTGCTTGTTGCACCGGCGAGTCAGACTTGTCGAAGAATGCTGGCTTGAGTCGATCAATGGTGATCGTCTCAGTGGTGTTGCGTCGTGGCTTGCTTATGTCGGGATCAGCTTGTTGAGCAGCAGCCATGGCGGCTAGATCAATGTTTGTGCCAGGCGATAAGCTGATCTGCTGAATGCGTGAAAGCGCATCCGCGACGGGATTGAGAGCACCTGAGACATGACGTACGTCTGTCGTAAAATGAGAAACGTAGTCTAGGTGTCTAGTTGCCCGCGGCGAGTACTTGTCCGTTGCGCCATTGATTGCGTAGATCAATGGCTTGTGGTCGGTGAAGACGGTGAAATGTCGACCTTCGAGGTAGTGACGGAAATGTCGGATACCTAGGTAGATAGCTAACAGTTCCCTACCGAAGGTGCTGTAACGAGATTCGGCAGGTTGTAAACGTTTCGAGAAGAAACCTAGAGGTATCCATCGATGGTCGATGAGTTGTTGAAGAACTGCACCGACGGCAGTGTCGGAGGCGTCAGTTGTCAGAGAGAGTGGTGTAGATGTGTCTGGATGGGCGAGAAGCGCTATGTTGGAGATAACGTCTTTGAGCTTCTCAAAAGACAGTCTAGCGTCGTCTGGAAAGTGAAAAGAGCGTTGTTTACCGCGGAGCAAGTCAGTCATTGGTTGGACAATGCTCGCGCAGTTAGGAATAAAGCGTCGATAATAGTTGACCAGGCCAAGGAATCGGCGTAAGTGCTTGAAGGAATTGGGAGCAGGATAGTCCTTCAGTGCCTGGATTTTGTCTGGCAGAGCTTCAATACCAGACGCGGATATGCGGTGGCCAAGGAAGTCGATGGAGCTCTGGCCAAGCTCGCATTTATCGGGGTTGACGGTAACCCCATGTTGGGTTAAGCGTTGGAAGAGTGCGTCGAGTTGATGATGTTCTTCATCAGAAGAGTTCGCGATAAGAATGTCATCTAGATAAGGATAAACGCCGTCGAGTCCTCGCGTTACCTCATGAATGAAACGCTGAAAAGTTTGGGCAGCGTTGCTGAGGCCGAAAGGCATTCTGAGGTACTCGAATAGGCCGAATGGCGTAATGACTGCAGTTTTAGCAATGTCGTCTGGCGCCACAGGTATCTGATGGTAGGCGCGAACTAAGTCGACTTTGCTAAAGATAGACTTGCCAGCTAGAGCTGAGGTCAAGTCGTGCATGTGCGGGATAGGGTATTTATCCGGGACGGTACACTTTGTTAAGTGCCCTGTAGTCACCACAAGGGCGCCAGTCACCGGATTTCTTCGGCACCATGTGTAATGGTGATGCCCATGGACTTTTGGACGGGCGGATGATTCCCAGTTCGAGCATTTGCTCGAATTCCGCCTTAGCAGCTTTGAGCTTGTCCGGGGCTAGTCGGCGAGGGCGGGCCGAAACAGGTGGGCCCTTAGTGCAGATGTGATGCGTGACGTTTGACGTCACAGGAGACAACTCGTTCAGAACGCGAACGAGTTTAGGGTGCATGGTGAAAAGTTCTGGAAAAGGCTGTGAAGCTTGAGGTAGGACACGAATGGGAGTGATAGCAGCCACGTTGGCGCTGGTCCCGATAATACTGAGCTGTGTCCTGGAATCGATAAGCTTCTTCCTTTTAGCGTCGACGATGAGGTCGAAGCGTTGAAGTAAGTCTATGCCTATGATGGCGAAAGGCACGGCAGCGATTATGAAAGGCCAGCGAAAGGTTCGCCGGAGGCCTAGATTGAGCGTTAGCAGCTTTTCGCCGAAAGTTGCGATTGGTGTGCCATTGGCGGCACGCAGCTTGGTCGGCGATGGCGAGACGACCTCATCTGAGCTACGGGGTATAACGCTAACTTCGGCACCAGTGTCGACTAGAAACGCGGTGACGGAAGTTAAATCCCTAACACGGATGAGGCGACACTCACAGTCTGTGTGT
>OX104065.1:61860677-62085736 GCA_944474145.2 Dicrocoelium dendriticum | reverse complement strand
CTTGGTTGCCAACATAAACGAACCACCGCATACCACCCTGCAGCTAATGGGATGGTAGAAATGTTCCACCGGCAACTCAAACCATCACTCTGTGCCCAATCTAGCACCTCCTAGCACGAAGCACTTCCGCTCGTTCTCTTAGTCATAAGAAACACGATTAAAGCGGATTTGCATGTCACTCCGTCGTCGCTAGCCTTTGGATGTACACAACGCTTACCTGGTGAACTCGTCTCACCAAAGGCGCCAACAACCTTCGACTATGGCGACTACGCAGTTCGCCTATCTCATCATATGCGACAGCTTCAGCCTGTGCAACCCAGAGCACAGAGCTTGCGTACCAACGTAGACAAACAGCTTGCTACTTGCACGCACGTGTTCGTCCGCACTGACAGCGTACGCCGGCCACTTTAACCTCCTTATTCTGGCCCGTACCATGTCGTACGCAGAAACGATAAGACCTTTACCATTGACTACAATGGTAAGACTAAGACGATCAACATCGATCGACTCAAGCCATCATTCCTCGACAAGTCTGACTCTTCGGTGCAGCAAGCACCTTCACAGCCTGTGCCATCACAGCTCGCACCGCAACCTCAGCCAAGTCAGCCCGCTCCAGAAGAACCGACAACCGCAACCGACAGCAATCCAACTCGCCTTACTCTCAATAGACGCGGTAGGAAGCTCAAGCCTCTAGTTTGATTTTCCGACTTCATTAGCACTTACTATTTTACATGGAACGTGCCGTTGAAATTTTCTGCTCTTGCTAAACGTTTTTGAAAATCCACAAAAATAATCAAAAAGTTTTTAAACTACTAAAAAGGAGCAAAACCTTTTGAAAACCCAAAAACAGCTCTGCACGTTTTTCGCTTTGCACTCTTTTGTATATGGCTATGCATTTATGCTGCCTTTTCCTTTTGCTTTCCATATACACCGTCGGTTGGTTGCACCTCGGTTTCACTTTCCCCTGGATCTCCGCACGTCAACTGCAAGTGGAACGAACTTCCTGTTCAAATGTCTACGTGAACTTTACTAACTGTTCCCCCCACAAACAGTTTTTTTACCGTTTCGACACCGTAGGGAGGACACGGGTGGGAGCCCGCTAGGGTCCGATTGCATGGTTCTCCCCCAGCAGCTGCATCGGGTTTCACAACCTGATCTTGCAGAAGGCTGGCCCGCGAAGACAGTCGCCCTCGAGCGCTGGCCCCCGCAAACGGATTGATCCCCAAACGCCGCCCAGGCATTGCCGACGAGGACGCCGGATTTCCTCGAAGGGCGAGAACGCCCGCATACCTTCGAGAGGCGAGGACGCCCACAATTCTTCGTGGGACGAGGACTGTGGACTAAAGTGCGGTGGGGGGTGACAACTCCTAAGCGCACCGTCGGGTCTGCAGCAAAGGAAAGGTCCTGTCGGCCTTTTTCTGGACTAGCCATTTGTTTTGCAGTCCGACCAGCCCGCCCCGACGGCCCACCGATGATGCACCCTGGTCCACAAGATCATCATAAATAATAACTAACAAAAGAATGGACCCAGCGAACTCTGCTACACAACAGACTTTGGAAACTCTTACTCAAGCCCCTGCAAATATTCGCATCCCCTCACCTTCCATTTTTCCCCACTGACAGCTCTATCGAAGGCTTCCATCCTTCAGCCTTCTAGGGCGAGGCCCTTGTAGTGCAACAGAAAACATGCTCTTTCACTATCTTGTAACATTGGATTTTATGGTTGTTTTGACCTTCAAAACGTCCATTTGTTTTACTGACTGCGCGTCCGTTGTCAAAAAACCGTTTTGGTGAGTACCTCTCTGCACGTTTCTCGCTCTGTCTGATTCGCTTCCTATTCTTGTAGCCTGCACAATATACGTTGGGTTCAGTCGCCTCCGACTTCTATACTGTCGTATTTGATACGTCTAACGTGTCATCGCTTACCGACTAGTATTCCAGGCTCCGCTTAACACCTCTCTTGGCCCCATACACAGCTTTATCTGGTATACATTTGTCTTTCACTATTGGCAACACTAGTAGACAGGCATAATGAAAAACAGATCCTATTCTTTAACGGCTTTTGTTAGGAAAACACTCGCGTTTCCAGATTCCATTTCACTGGCACGAAGGCTAACCAAATTACAGAGAGGCCCCTGTCACACTGGCTGTCTGGAGCACAAGAAACTTTCCATCACCACTTTTCTTATCTTGGCCGCTCGTGTGTTATTTGTCTTTTAGCTAGCTCCAAAGCCTGCCATGCGTTATGCGTAATGGCGGGTGAACGACCAGCTCCCACTAGTTTTGTTACTGTTCTACTCCTGATTTACCTTCTCAATCTTTGCTTAGGTTGCTAGAACAGCTCTTGCCAGGAAACTCACAAAAGAAATAGCCGGTGTGACAGCGGAGTACTAGTTAATATTGTCACCTGGATGAACACCACCGGCACTTGCTTCGGAACCTATAATTGGAGAGACATAACTCAAAATTCATCAAATAGCTGCACGATAGCGTGCATCAACGCCAGAGGCATAACAATCCCTCCAATTCGAGCAAGCTCTGTCACCAGAAGTAGCGTTGGTAATGCCCACCAACGCAGACCAAAACGGATTCAAGCCCAAAAGCATTGGCCAAATTTTACTAAATTTTCCTATATTCATTTCTTTATTATTAGTGACAGGCTCCTCTAGCTCACTGATGTTAGAGACATAGCCTCATGAATATAGAAAATCGGATCTAAGGGATAATACTTGTGATGTCTAGCTAAGAAATGTGTGTATTTTCCAGGCCAAAATGTGTCAACAGATCCGAAAGGTCTCCTGGGGTACTTAGGTAGACCCGGCTCATGCGGACTTGATATAAGTTCAGAAAAACTTAGAGGCTTAAAAATAGTAAACTCTATATTCCTGGTGGTTTATCTGGCCCAGGATCCACTGAACATGGTATGCTGAGGCATTCTAACCGTAGGTTAATTATAAGCCCACTTGCATTCCCATGCAGATATAATATTCCTTACTGAATTTCTAGCGTTTTCGCGTAAGATTGTCGCTTATTTGCTTGTATTTGCCATGTATGCCTGCAAAGGGTACTTTTCGGCCACCTACGCAGTCCCTAGTTGTCGCAGGGTATTACGGGCTAATAATAGCATTGCTGGATAGCTATTCCTATGTAGAAAATATACTGCTTCGCTATTTTTTACATTTTCTTTTCTTTTTTCTGATATATGCTTGCAAAGCAGAAAGCCATTTTTAGCGAAAAGTGATAATGGCCTTATTCGTAGACCACAAGTTATTTTCAAATAACTCGCAAACTACTGTAAGTATTGCATTGTTTTTACTTTCCGCGTATTCAGCGGTTAAAACTTGTCCAGACCGGTATATTTTTGTGCAACTTTACGCAGTATTCTAGCCTTAGAAAAGGTTTTTCTTTTATATTGCGATTTACACAGGTTGAAATTTTGCGCCAGAAAGCAATATCAGCGCAAGAGAAGCTTTGCTGCAGTTTTTGTTAATTTGTATTTTTCTAGTGAAGCACACCGCCTTATTAGGTCTCTTAACAAATCCTTTTTATTTTCTTACGCATTTATTGAAATTATCTTTTAACTTCGTTTCCCATATAATTCCGCCACTCTCATTTCTTCCATATGCGAACCAAAAATTGTGACGACTGAGCGGGCCAACCAATGTCCAATGAATTTAAAGTAAACTTGTGCTGAATTGGATCCTGTTCAAAAGGAAAAAGGCACAACTACACCTCTGCGCAGCTTTCGCAACAAAAGAACAAGGAGCTCAAAATGGCCAGAAGGACCCAGAAAAATTTCAAGTTGGGCGCATACGAACCAGCAGCTGTACACTAAACAATGCTAATGCATTTGTAATTGCCAACCAGGAACATATACTTTGCCTACTTCCATGCAAGAGCATCGGATTTATGTAAAACTTGATCTGAACCCTTAAGAGTGCAGCCTCTAGCCGGTCTAGGAATATACCTATTTATTTATTTATTTGTATAGGTTGCAGGGACGCACGAGGCTTTCCCGTTGATGTAAACAGAAAGTTAATCCTACCAAACCAATATTTGCAGCTTCGAAGAAAGACGCGTGAATTTGGATAGCAGGAGGCCTATCAGGCGAGCCTGGATTAGTCGGCGCGTAGGATTAGGAAGTAGGGTTAAAGGGAAAAAGAGGCTATAACAATAAATGGTGAACAAGTCCAGCAGGTTCTCGAGATATGGAACACATAGAGAGGGGTCTGCAGCGTATACACCGCTTAAGACTCGGTAGCAAAGGAGCAGTCGGAGGGAAATAGACTGGTCCAGCGAGATAAGATTACGGCAGTGCAGTAACGGTTGGCCACCTAGTTGATGGAGGAATGAAAACGGAGAGCTCGATGTAGGTTTAAAGGCAGTCAGAGGGAATTAAACTGGTCTGATGAGACTGGGACATGGCACGGTACTTTGAGGTAACCGTCCGATGGTAGGTGGAATTAAGACAGAGAGCGCAGTAAGGAAAGGACAAGGTCAGAGTGGAGAGCTTTACTGGTTAGGAGTAGAAGAGCCAACAAGGCTCAAGAGGAAATGTGGACAGGGTGTTCGGTCTCCGCAACCTAGGCCGGTAAAGTCACAGTACGCTGAGAGAAGTCGGAAAGCTGGAAACTGGTCAAACGAGACAAGATTAGTCCGCGGATGATGCCTAAGTCGTTTAATTAAGGTTTGAGGACGCAGCGAGAGGATCAGCGGAGATGAACAGGTTAAGGGATATAAAGAGCTACGCTAACAAAGCGCGAGCTAATCCAGCAAAATTCACTGGGTGAGGGGACCGGTGCGTTGTGTATTTAGTGCATAGATCATTTAGGTCGCGGTCGTATGGATGTAGCCAGAAAGCAGGAGACTGTTCAGATAAGACTAGCTTAAAGTAAGGCACAGAGTTGATTGTATAGTTAAAGAAATGCAATCAGACACAACAATAATGATGGGGCAGGTTAGGGGTGAGAAATGCTTTCCTGATAAAGCGTAAGTTAACAAGGCTTCTGCGGTAGTGTGAACAGTGCATTAGGCCAGCCCAACCAAGGGATGTAACGTATCAGAAGTCTCAATGCATTCGGAGATCAGGAGGCCGATCGGGCAAGACTGGACTAGTCGACGTCGGAAGGCTGCTCTTCTTGTATAAATCCTACTTTTCAAATCAACCACAATCTGTATGCGTTGGCGGCACGAAGTTTTCCTGAAACCGGTCATTAGTGAAGTCTTCCAAGGGAGTGTCCCGGGCCCGTGCTGATTTTACCCTACGTTAACCACCTCTTCAAGGTCTTTCGTTTGGGTACGCCATATCTATTCGTGGATGACATCCTAGTCATATTTTCGTCCGACTCCGATGATATGATTACACAACCATAATACAAAGAGACCTTAGGGTACTACAAAGCTAGAGTGCCATATAAGTAAATAATTGAATGAATAGTTTATTCTCGAATTTATCGAAGCGAGCTAAATCAAGCGTGAGCAAAATGCACAATCAGTTCCTTTTCGTAACAGACACGTTGATATGTGCATGATCGGCCATTGCAGAAAGTTGTACCAACCGCGAATATTGTAGAATTGTTTAAGAGAAAATAGCCCTCGGCGAATGACGACATTTTGGGTTCTTTTTGCGTAATGTAGGCAGTCAATGCGTTAAAGTGTAGGGAAAACGGTAAATGCAGATAGAGAGCAGCTGTCGCTTTTACGAGTCAAAGAAAAGGTTGAAATATGATTACAATCGACTTGCAAGTATGTAGTTGTAGGCGGAGAATTTACGCAGCGGCAGGTAACCTCCGCTCCGTTGCAGTGTTGTTAAACGGGCACTTGTGGCATTTATAAGCTGAAAGCTTACCAGGAGAAAAACCCACCACGTCCT
The DNA here is from genome assembly GCA_944474145.2 of Dicrocoelium dendriticum. Taxonomy (NCBI): domain Eukaryota; kingdom Metazoa; phylum Platyhelminthes; class Trematoda; order Plagiorchiida; family Dicrocoeliidae; genus Dicrocoelium; species Dicrocoelium dendriticum. Next base: position 62,079,864 of record OX104065.1, on the reverse strand, counting down.
GGAACACGGCCTCAAAAGGCTTAACCCACACAAATGTACAGCTGGCAAAGCAGCTTGCCGACGGATTTTATTCTCGATTATTCGCAGTCGAATGACGTTCAGTTTGCTCTTTTGGCTGGGTCAGGACCGCCGTATTCGTTGATGCCGGTCGGGGATGGGAGAACCACAACTAGTCGAATGTTGAGTATCCAGGTGAGTTTAAGTTTAAAAGTTTAGAAATTTTCTTGTCTCGTAACTTTTTGTCAGTGTCCGGCTATCCACCCTAGACAACGGTCATGGTGGTGAGTGCAGTATAAGTTTATGGCTGTACCGCCGCGGTCCAGGCAGGTCCTGGTCTGTTATGGCGTCCCGTCTCAGAGGAAAACGCCGTTCTTCAGTTTAATCCCAGATCACCAAGAATTTCCGAACCTCGGATACACAGTGCCACTGAACGCCCACACTCTCAGTGGTGCTCCTCTCACTGGCAGCCACCCTGTTCGTGACCTGGGGGTCCACTACGTCAGCTCTTTTATATTTGTTGAACAGGTGAGCTATGGCGCATTTAAGCAAGGTAATTAATAGGCTGTATCTGCAAATCCATGTTGTGGCTGGAATATCGGCTCACATCTTATCAAAGGTGGGCAATGCCTATGCTTGAATATTGTTCTTTCGCCTTTACGAACTCACGCAGGTGCGATAGGAGTGCACTGGAGAACGTACAGCCTTCTTACACTAAAAGTTTTCTAGATTTAAACATGCTGAACTAAAGTAGGCTGTGCAAACAACTGGGCTTAGCCCCACTGTGGCTACGAAAGTTGAAAACAAATCTTACGTTCTATTCAAGATTACAAAAATTCGAACATATACCTGCTGCAGCGATACTTGATATAATCTGCGCAATACGACGTATGCATCCATCCTGCCGGTTGCTCGTTGCGCCCTAGTCATAATTTCTTCCATTTCATACGCTGACACATGGAACAAGTTGCCTCTGCAAATCCGCTCATCTGGGACTACTATACACTTCCATAAGGTTATAAGGTAATCCTTTGATTTAATCACTGTTTCGGTGTACTAAGCCTCACTGTGTTAGAAGGCGAGTTACGGGAGAAGGTACTAACCAACCTCTAGTCAAGGAAAAATTGCGGCCCACAAAAATGTCTACATTCCCTCATCTGGGTTTGCTTACCTTGAATCTCCGCAAGTCCATACGATCTATTCGTTTCTTGCCTGCGTCCAGTCCACCAAGCTCCGGGCGACTCTGCAGAACTCATTCTACCGTGCCCGCTCTTATTTCTACCTAAATGATCAAATTTTCCTCCTCACACCTCAACGGCACTTTAACTGTATCTTTATTGCGTCTGGCCGAGTCTTCCGCCTTACAAACTTACATATTTAATGCTACCCAGCTTGCTGAAATCGCGCCTGCTTCGTCTCTTCTGCTGCAAAGGAGCAATGACTGACCGTCCCTTGACTCCATGGAAATGTAGTATTTACCTCCCTCGGTCCGCTACCCCATTGTATCCACGCAGCGCGGCTATTTCTAATACCTTAAATAACGAAAATCTGCTCCCCTCCAGCCTTTCTAACCCCACCTAAGAGGGGCTGCTATTCTTCTACTCGCCTCAGGATTTTCGTGTCTCCGACCCACCTATTTTCCTTTCTGCTGCTTCTAAAAGCTTGAGCCGTGATCCTCGCCCAGGCAACTAGTCCACCCCGCCTAAGCCGTTGTTTCCACTTACTTGTGCTGACTTCATCCGTCTCAACTCAACGGCCTTCCATCGCCAACTTACCTGCGCCTATTTGACGCTGGCACGTTCCCATTCCACCTCTTAAAGCTACCTATCCATGCTGATTAAAAGCGTTCGCAAAAGCTGCGATTCGCAAATTGCTGTTTCGCTGCTCAAATGCATTGGAATCTACTTTCACATTTCTGCTTGGCATTCGCTTCTCTGGTCTTAGCAACCGGTTTGACCCTACCACACTTGCATCTACCCGCATTTGAATACTTCCAACCTTACCTATTTGGGCTACTTATCTCAAAGACAATACACAAGCATAACCACTTCTGATGTATCCTTTTAGTTAGCCCCTCGCCTAGTGACCTCAGCGAGGTTTTCTACACCTACACCTGTCCCTTCCACTAACGTACCATCTAAGTGCAACCGCTTTACGTTGCATAACCAATTAGTGCTTACACCTTACTAACATTTCTACTACTATTACGGAAACGAGGCTGCTGATATTTTAATTGCTTCAAGCCTTCCGCCCCATCTAGCTATTGCCCTCAACCCTTACTTCTCAGCGGCTTTTTAGCCCTCAACTTACCTGCGTCAGCCTGCTACTGTCTTTTCCTATTCCACACATTCAGGACTTACTATTCTACACTGTATGACCTACTGGGTTCTCCTGTGGTCAACCTCTTAACCTTTAGTTAATTTTCGAAGTGCTTAATCGAAGGTGGAAATGAAGAAATATTAGGATGAAAGGGCAAACAGGTCCAGATAAAGTTGTGGTGAGAGCACGCAGAATGCAGTTAGAGCAACTTTGGAGGAAGAGGTGGTGTAGGCAAGCTGAGCACACCACCAGTGGTACCCAAGCACCTAGGACTCGACTACCGAGACAAAGTTATTCCTTCGTGAGATCAGTGGTCGTGTGTTTATGAGGTCCTATAGATAGCCAAGTGCAGGATTCGGGAACTGTCGTTTGACGCGTTGGGGCAGTTTGTACCTGTTATTGAAAAACATTTCGCGTCTACTCGCGCGAATGACAATGAGAATAGCGCGAGCATAATATTCAGCCTTAACGATGTCGAGCAGCCAAGCTTGCTGTGGTTTCCCTCTGGTGAAGAGCCCAGAATTAGATATAAAGCGGCACACACACCATTCCCTTATTTGGTCATGCAAACCCTTTTCGCTAGCTGCAGTTCCAAGGACTCTGACGCAGTTAGGGCTGCGGACATCGTAGCACAACAATCAGAGAAACCGACACATTCGATGCAACTAGTCATTGACAAAACAGCAACTATGTGCTCGCGTGGGGCGATTCTTGCTTCATATCCGGATTGGCCTAACACGTTAGGTTTGTTAGCGCGAGCCGTACAGGAGGTGAAAGCTTGGATGGTGCAAAAATATGCTAAAACGTTGACCTTGAATGTAGCTTTGATGTCCTCTTGTATCTGTTACAAAAAGGGCCTCGCGTTCAAAACATTAGTGTTGTTGACCGGATTTTAACGCGACCAACCTCCTGCAGGGCTCCCTTGACCGTTTCACTTATGTCTTTTCCGGAACAATTACCCATATGCTCCTAGCGACGACACAATATCCCAGCGCTCGCCTAAGCACACCACTATTGCACCTGCCCTTATTATTCATTTAGAACAGTCTAGCACCCGTTGCATATGCCAACAATACCCAAACGAAGTCTCTTATTCTACGCAGCGATTTACCCCCAATGTTCGCCTAACCTACATCCTATCTACAAGGCTATCATTCCGCTGCCTGACTTCACCGACCACTGAAGTGGCCAAAACTCCCTTTTATTTGACTACGGCCCTCCGTTGCGTAAAAGCATCAGCCACCTAAATCAGAGCTTGCTAGATTTATTCTAAGTTTACCTTGTCCTTCCTATTCTAATTTAACGCTTCGGTCTCTGAAAGTCTTACAGTGCGGCGTTCCTGTCAAGATATTTCCTTCAAATAACGTCTGCCACAGACATTTCCATACTTGCGCATTTTATTTTTGGTATGGCCCTTAGCCCATAAACGTCACAGAACGGCACGCGTAGTATGGAACCCATTTACTAAAAGCATCCTGCGTTACAGTAACTAGAAAAGCTGGAAAGAAATACTAATGCAATAAGCAAAGGAAGGCAATATCATCCTCAACCAACCATTTGAGGGTCTACGTTTCATTCATTCATTTATTATACACATCAGCTAGAGGTGGGAAAACACCTCAGCTATTGTACCGCAATACATGAAAAAATGCATACATACATACATAAAACACAATACACAAAGGAAAAAAGAAACAACAGTTGCATGCCAGCTGAGCTACCTGCAACGGATAGGCATCGTTCCGGTAAGCTTCCAGCCAGCTAAGAGGCAAAAAGAAAAACAAATTTTTTAATTATATTTTATCCTAGGAAATGAGATCGCAGATGGAGGGGGAGACAAAAAGGAATGGGGAGGGACAAAGAAACTCACAACAGGAACGCCACTGAGGTCTGCTCCTTGCCATGTCAGCAAGTGTATCCAGCCAAACGTGTTCACCGTCTTTTGGACCTCATCCAGGGAGCCGTGAAGCTCCAACCGAGGCTAGCTCCGAAGTGATGGAATTCATTCATCTCGACCAAGTCATCGCTTGGCCACCTCTCCTCTTCTTCCACCCACCTCCCCGGCGAGCAAACGACGCACGTCGAGGGGGTCGTTGGGCTGGCATGCGTAACACGTGGCCGAACCATCGGCGCCTGGTGTGGGAAATAACGGTGCTGAGCAGTTCAGATCCTTCTCCTGGGTCGTAAACAATGAGTCGAACACGCTGGTTACTCACGCGGTGTTCCCACCAGATGTGAGCCAAACTGCGAAGGCACCAGTGGTCGAACGTAGCTAGCCTCTTCAAGTCCGTTGACTTTGGGGCCTTGTTTCGCAACCGTATAGTAAAGTCGAACGTACCGCCTCATTGTACACTCTACCCTTCAAGGCGAGAGTGATGTCGCGCCGCCGCCATAGGTGGCGAAGGTTAGCGAAAGCACTCCGAGATTTCGCTATACGGTTCGTGATCTCGCCTTCGATCCCAAGGGCGCTGATACAACTTCCCAGGTGGTTGAATTTCTGAACGACTTCTAGCTGATCCCCACCAACGGTCAGCGCAGGAGGCGATCCCTGCCAATCTTGGAGGAAGGCTTTGCACTTTGATGGTGCAAAGCAAAGCCCGAAGCGGCTGACAGCCAGTGCTAATCTGTCCAGCGTGCCTTGGCATGTCTAGGAGCTGTCACAGATGAGGGTAATGTCGTCTGCATACTCCAAGTAAAGAATTCGTTCTCCTTGGAGTAGCTATAGGCCTTCCAAGTCATGTCCTGTAAATGCAAACTCCATGACTTCGTCAATAGCGAAGTTGAAGAGGAAAGGTGACAGCGGGCATCCTTGTCTCACACCGCTGGAGATATTAAAGGGTGGCGACAGCTTGCCGTAAGCCATCACTCTGCCCGTGCTACGCAAATATAATGCTTGGACAATATTTACATATTTCTCAGGCACACGTTTCCTGAGCAAACCTTTCCAAAGGGCACATCGATCAACCGAATTGAAGGCACCTTTGATGTCGAGGAACACGACAACGGTGGGCCGCCAATATGTGTGACGGTGCTCCAACAACTGACGCAAGGTGAAGATGTGGTCGATGCAGCCACGACCCCGACGAAACCCGGCTTGCTCCTCACGAATCTGGCTTTCACGAGCGCCAGTCAGTCTGTGAAGAATTATGGAGGCGAGTAATTTGGAGGCGATGGAGATCAGACTGATTCCGCTATGGCTGCCGCATTCCGAGCGCGAGCCGTTTTGAAGATGGGTACAATAACAAAGCGGCTCCAGTCGGTTGGGACAGTCTTCTGCTCCCACAGTTACCCTTGTAATTCATGTAAAGCGTCAATAAGAGCAGACCCTCCGAATTTGAAGTGGGCTGGATGAGGATCATCTGGTCCTGCGGCATTGTTCAACTTCAACAGTGCGATCTCACGGTTGACTTCTGAGCGAGAGGGTGGATCCAAAGGGACAGCTCACGGAGCAGGGCGATCACTCGCCGGCGAAGAATCGAACAATTCTAGCCAATTAAATTGCTTTTCAAAATGCTCAGCCCAACGCTCCAAACGTTTTGACAAGTTGTGAATAGGCTGTCCACTCTCATCACAAATTGTTTCACTAACATCAGGCCTCCTGCTGCCAGTTTCCCGTATCAGACGGAATAACTTACGATGGTTGCCAAGGGCAGCGGCCACTTTCATCGCTGACGCACGATGAGACCACCAAGATTTGCGCTCTCTCTTCAGGCTAGTGCGGAGTTTTGCCCGGAGCTCTATGCGAGTTTCATTTTGCTCGCTTCCAGCCGGGATATGCCGGCAAGCGTCGATAAGTTCCAGGGACTTCGAAGAGGCCCAATATTCATGTTGGCATTTAGACATACCACACGAGGATTTGCCCGCTAATAGTAAGGTGTGGCGAACATGTGACCAGTGACCATCAATTGTATCCAGTGAGCGACTGCTCAACGCGCATGTCAGCGTACTTTGATACGCATTCAGAACAGCTGGCTTTGTCAGTTGGCTGGTGTCAGTGCGCTCACGGCGTCGTCGTGGGCGTCCGTCCAAGCGCATCCGCATGTCAGCACGTACAAGTGCATGACCGGTGTCCACGCATGGGCTCCAAACCGAGCGCCAATACGGGATGCAGCCTCTCCAGCGGTAACTAATAGCAATATGATCGATCTGCGTCCAAGGGTGGTTCGAGGCTGGTGGGCGTCAAGTCACCCTCAGGCGGGTGCTGTGTCGGAAATTAGTGCTCGCGAGCAATAAGCGAGCATCTTCACTTAAATGAAGTAACCTCTCACCGTTATCATTACGGGAGCCTGCACCGTGCTGACCACCCAGATGCATTTTATCAGTGGACAACTTGCCAACTTGTGCGTTCATATCCCCCGCCAGCACAACAGCGTCCGTGCTTCTTCTGTGGCAAAGGAGCTGAATCAGTTGGCGGTAGAATTCGTTCTTTACCGAATCATCGCTACAGTTTGTGGGCGCGTAGGCAGCGATGATGAATCGACACCTATTAGTCCCGCGCTACTTCGAGGTTTTAAGCGAGCCAGCCAATCGGACCGCACATATCCGGCTATGGATTGGAATCTAATCAACCAGAGCAGCTTCAGCCCGTGGACTCAGGGCAATGCCAACACCAGCTTGGCCGGTGCGCGAAGCTGCATCGTCACCGGATAGGCGCACTGAGAAGATACTGCTTGCGTCACCCGAAGGGGATCGCAGTGTGAGCACAGAGCTCGAGTCTTGCAGGCGGGTCTCTGATAAACAGCAGAAATCGATCGAGAGGGTCCCTAATGTTCGTGCAAGTGCTGCCTGTTGACCGAGCTCTAGTAGTGTGCGTACATTAAGGCGCGCCAATCTGAAGGAGGATCGAGGGCTGCAAATGGAAGCCGATGAACTGGAATGGACCTCTTGGTTGGACATGGGCTTGTCGACAGCAGAGCAGTGGCGCTCCGCGTTCACATGTGATTTGAAATTAGAAGATAAAGGCCTAGGAAAGCATGTTGGGGAAGGGCCATGAATTGGGGGCTGAAAACTGGGGGGATATAAGTGAAGTTGGAAGGGGACGGTAATAGTGAAAAAGCGTAAGATGGGGAATAAGAAGACGGGAAGGATTGCGCAGTAGCATCCTAACCCCTATCCACCCTGCTCGACGCAGCAGATAGGGCACCGTTTATTATCCTCTGCGGTGGCCAGAGCATCAGCAATTTGTTTGAGATAATATTCATGGTATTGCGTGGGCAGGATACTGTCAGAGTGTCCAGGCCTAGACAGGAGAACGATTAGGGTTCTCAACCAAAGCCTTTGGTACAAAAACCTGACCGCAAGGCAGCGGGTTTGGCGTTGGGCTACAAGGAGTCCGTTTTAAGGAATAAGGTGCCACCCTCATTCCAACCCCCCAATCTGGAGGACCAGGAGGCTGAGTTTGTCTGGCCTCAAAACATTGACCAATCTGGTATGAGTGGCTCTGGAGGTGCAAAAATGCACCACCCAGTATGGCTCAATGGATCACTGAGGCAAACAAACCATCGCACCACGGTAAGGTCCAGCTTCATTGCGATGGGTCTACGTTTACGAACGGATGTTTAAGTGGATACTTAACACGCCTTTCTTTCTGGTCGAAACTGCAGACGCCAGGTTGATACTGATCAAGTAAATTAGGCGTGAGGTTTAAGCGTCTTAATTGTGGTTGTAACGCATTCGTTTGTGGTTCCTGGTTTTGTGAAGCAGATTAACCGTGCATTTTTTGGTCAGCAGCAGTCGCGTTTTGAGCCCGCTTCCGTGGTTCGTTCGAGCGTGGCTGGGTATGTTTAAAATGCCGACGCACCACACGGCCTTCCTCTATCTTTAGCCTTGCTTGTTTACCCGTTAAGGACATGAGTGTAGCAGGTTGCTGGCTTGTTTCGTGAGGCTGTCTTGTGTATACTGGATCGAAATCATTATAACAGATTTTGACTGGCATATTTTCATCCACACATATTTATTCCTGCTTTTACTTCATCCCCTTTCGAGCGTTTGGAAAATTTAGGTGTAGCCTCGTTCGTACTGGCCGACAAAGCACAAATTCCACGGGCGACTTCCCGGTCGACTCAGTCGGTGTCGCGCGGTAAGGGAACAGGAGAAGATCCAACTTAGTTTGTAGAGTTCCATGAGTCACCTTGCGTAGACCTTGCATGACAATCTAGACCGCACGCTCTGCCATTCAATTCGACGCTGGATGGTATGGCACAGACATAATGTGTTGTATTCCGTTATTGCTCAGGAACCGCTGTAACTCTACTGTTAAATGGGGTTCCGTTGTCGGTGCATACCGTCTCTGGGTAGCCATGGCGAATATGGTGGGCAGTATTGCTACTGTTGCTGTAGAAGTCGCATATGCAACTGGAACTTCATCTATCTATTAAAATGAGCACTACTTCAAAGAAAGCACGTCATCCCATTAATAAAGATAAAGTAGTTTTTGTGCACACGCTGCCAGGACGTCACTGACCAACTCCATGAACGTATCAGTCCAGGATGTTTTGCCTTTGGTTTTTCTGACGTATTCGCAGCTTTTAGCAGCCGCTCTATATCCTAGTAAAGGTTCAGCCACCAACAGTAACCACGTGCCAGCACCTTTATCCTGTTCACGCCAGTGTGTAGGACATGCAGCTGTCTCAGCGACTGAGGCCGTAGGTCTTCTGATAGAACTTTGCGCCAGCCTTGAAATGTACAACCGTCGGATAGACTCAGCTCATTCCACCGACAGGCGAATGGTTTTAGTTTGTTTGACGTGCTTGTAGGCCATTCGGTCATGAAGAACCGTTTCACCATCAACAACACAGAGTCCCGGTCCGTCATGCGCCGCACCACGTCACCCTGGATGGGTGGCTTTTCAAGGTATTGCATAAAGTGGATAAACTCCAAGGATTCACAATTGTTTTGGTGCCAAGCTGCTAAGGGAGGCGACTAAGTGCATCGGAAATGGGATTACTTGGTCTGTTTACATACGGAGGTTTGTGTATATAAGTGCTCAAAAGGAGTGCCCACCTTTGCATTCGAGGCAACGACATCTGTTGGATTTCTTTCTTCTCATTAGAAGTGAACGAACAGTTTGATGCCCGGTGTGGATATCACACTGCCTTCCCCAGTCGTCCTGGTGACAATGCTGAAGGCTGAAAATAATCGCTAAAGCTTCTCTGTCAAGTTAAGAGTAATTCCTTTCAGTGGGTTGCAGGGTACTGGAAGCAAGCGATTGGAGGAAGAGAACCATCATCTCTCCAGCATTAAAAGACTGCGCATACTCCGCATGGGGATGCAGCACACTGCAGCTCTAGAGGCCAGATCTGCTCAAAATGCACGAGAAGCGGTGAGGCGCTGAGCACCTTATGCATCTGTGAAGGCCTTTCTTTGCTCCGCATCCCAAGTCCAGAACTTCCACTTGTGCAACCGCTGGTACAATGGTGCAAATTCTGGTGAGGTGTTATGCAAGAAGTGACGATAGTGAGGAAACATCCTTAGAAACGATTAAAGTTCGGCTTGCTTTTTTGGTTCATGTGCGCCAAAGATGAGCTTTAGTTCGTTACTTAACAGGTTAATCCATTTTTATAGAGACGGTAGCCAAGGTAACGAACGGAAACTGAGAATAGCGTGCTCTTGGACTTCTTCAATTTGATTTCATTTTGTTGTGGACATTTGAATACAGTGGATAGTTTTTGTAAAATTTCAACAGTTGTAAGTCCTGTTATTATAAGGTCGTTAAGATAGGCGCAAGGGACAGGAACAGTTTATGTTCGGACTGTCAATGATCCATTGGAATATCACTTGGGCCGAACTGATTCCGGTGTGTAGACTTCTGTACTGGGATAGACCCATGTTTGTACCTATCGTAGTGCATTAGCGAGAGATAAATAAATAAATAGTTTATTCTCGTCATTGCGAGGCACACCATCAAAGGCGTGATCATGGTATTACAGACATGTATGATCGGCAATTGCACAAATTAGTATATTTTGACCAATAGTATAGGAATTTTGTGTGTGCTTAGATGTGAAACTATGTTTAACTGTGTATTTGGAAAGGGACGTGTTGTGTAAGTAGGTAAACGTGACTGTGTGCTTTTGTTCGTTGTGTTCGCCATCAAAGAGGGGAATCAATGGAACGCTTTGAATCGGATGACGTTCGTGATGTGTGAATGATCCTTTGGAAAAGGGAAGAGGCAGTGACTTTACTTAGTGGCGAGGCACATCCGCCACGTCACAGTGTTGTTAAACGGGTACATGTGTACTTTTATAGGGAGAACGCTTGCCAGGCGAAATCCCACCACATCCTGGAACACTCCTGCCGTAACATTTGCTGGAACGGGATTTACCCGAATCACCCAGCCGGCACCACGGGGAGGTCCTTCGGCTAGCCAGCCTGTTCGGATAAATCAACTTGTAACAATGCGTGACGGAGATCGATCTGCATAACCGTTCGTCGGCCTGCCAGTGTAGCCTACGGCTTCTCTATCCGAGGTAAGGGGCGCTTTCTAGTAGTAAACCACGATTAGCTGTTAGTATCTAACCACAACAAATAAGCGCAGAACCACCCGGCTACGGGACGGGAACATTTAGAGCTCACCATTCATTGTACTGGAATAGATCCATTGTTCGTGCTGACTGTAATCTCTTAAGCACGTCTTCCAAGTTTTATCTCAACCAATATGTTAGGGCAGGTTCGCTGAAAAAGCGGGACGGAGTTCCCGGAGGAGCTTTGACTGTAAGGGGCATGTTAACTTGGGCAAACTCAATAGAAACAACCCCCATTCATTGACCTCAAAACGACTAATCACTACCAATTGTTTGCTTATTGGACTCTGCATGATAAAATCTGTTAGATTGTTTTTTGTTCACATTTGACCATTGAAAACCCACACGTTTACCCATATTGCATCGCTCAATAAATAAAAAATGGCTTATTCTCGGCAGTGCGAGGCACGCATGTAAACGAATGATCATGGTAATACAAACATGTATGCACGGTACTAGCACAGAAGGATTACAGGTTAACCGGTAACATAGATGATGTGTGCTTGTATTTGTCCGTGTGGCGGGAGAGCCTATAGTGCGCTGAGGTTGGTTGTGGCTAGGTCCTGACAGATGATCTACCCACTACTGCTACTGTTGCGCCATCGGCACATGTCCTGGACGCCTCCTCGTGGCGACCGCTGGGTGGGAGTTGGGCTTCAGCCTTTTCCCTGTTAAGGTCCAGGACACCAATCCACATACGCTGGTGAACTGACCATGTGCTAGCCCCGCTGCCTTTCGGATGTACATTTAATCGAACGCTTTGGTTGAGTACCCGAGCCGTTCTCCTGTCAGGTGTGGGCGCCCTGCCAGTATCCTAGTCCATCCTCTTCGGAGGTTAGGAAGTGGTCGATGGCACTCTTCCCGTAAAACCTAACCATGGGAGACAACAGGTCTACGGGTCATAAGCTCACTGCTCGATTGGCGTAGAGCACGCGCACCACGCATTGTCTCTGACGGCGGAAGGACACCTCCGGGTGTTCAATGGTTTGCTACTGCCCGCCTCAAGTCAGGCAGCCCCTGGTCAAATTGATGCAAACCCGCCAAAACCAAACTGCGTCTGGCCGTGGTCGCAGGTGTGTCCTACTATGGTCGCAAACCATATATGAATCGTTCCAGTACCTCAAAGGCTGCGTGTGACGGCCATTAAGCAGATCCCAGTCTGTCTCTGCAATCCCATTCCCAAACTGGATCTGCTCCCCACTGTCTTGTGGGTCAGATCCTTGAGCCAAAGACTATGGGCGGAGTCCCTCAAGCAAACCTCCAAAGTACAACCACCACCTAGTGTGCGATTGCCAACCAATGCAATCGTATGCCTGCGCGCAGAGCACTCAGTATTGGGTGTTGGAACGTGCGGACACTACCGGACCGTAACTGCAGTGAGCGACTTGAGCGACGCACTGCACTGGTCGCGATGGAACTGGCGCGCTACCACCGGTATTGCGGTGCACAGTGAACACTGGCTCGCTGAGCGAGGTAACGTGCATGAGGCAGGTGCTGGCTACACTCTCTACTGGGTGGGCAACGCCGCCTCAGTACAACGTGATCATGGAGTTGGATTTGCAATATCCGATAGCCTCCATGACCAGCTAGTTGGAGAACCAACGGGCATCAGCGCGCGACTGATGATTTTTCGTCTACAATTCGGAAGAGACCAGTTTGCCACATTTATAAGCACGTATGGTCCGACCATGTGTTATCCTGATAACATGCGTGATCAAAGCTACACTCAGCTATCCTCCGTGGTACGGTCTGTTCAGTGGAGCGGCCGACTATTTCTGCTGGGTGATTTTAACGCGCGCGTTTGGTGTGATGCGTTAGTATAGACAGATGTTGTCGGTTCGCTTGGCATTGGTTCAGCGAATGCGAACGGTGACAGGCTGCTCTCACTGTGTGCCACTCACAGCCTGACGATCACGAACACTCGGTTTGAACTGAGTGCGAGTGACATAGCAACTTGGACGCACCCCCGGAGTGGTCAGGCTCACCTGCTAGACTATGTCGCCGTACGTCAGCATGATATGCTTAACGTGCGTATGACACGTATACTGCATGGAGCTGAGTGTGGCACAGCTCACAAATTGGTGCGTACAAACCTGTACGTATATTTTCGTAAATCTATGTGTTGAACTCCTGTTGTGAATCGGCGCAAATTTAACATGCTCTCCCAGGGTACAGTGGCGAAATGTACTGAGCTGGATAAGGCGATGGCTGCACGCCTGTGTGATGTGGACTGCCTTGCCACAATGGGCGACCTGTTGCACCACATTCGCGTCCAGGTGAAAGCTACTGCCGAGAGACCATCAGGCGCGCAAACTGTAAGCGGCCTGATTGGTTTGATGACAACAATGCGACGATTGGTGCATTGGTGTCGGGGAAGAAAGCAGCGTTTGCTGCACATGTGGCAGATCCCAGTTACTTAGGAAAGAGTAGTCAGTTTTGCAAACTTCGACGGCGACTGACCCGAGAGCTCTGCCGCATTAAAATTGCACGGTGAACGAAAAAGGCGAAGCACACGGAATGCTACGCCGAACGCCGCCAACACAAGGAATTCTTTGATTCCTTGAAGGCGGCATATGGACCGAGGTTGGAGCCGCTTAAGAGGCTGATCGATGGTAGTTCAAGCGCTAGCTGCACGCAGACTGCCGACGTAATGCGGATCTGGCGCAAACACTTCGACTGTCTCTTGGACACCCGTTCAGAGATTGACTGGCCTGCATTTAACGGCCACAAGCAGCACGATTTGAGGAGGAGTCTGGCGGACACGCTGCCACTGGATTAGACGTAGGAAGCACTTGCTCGGCTGCAAAACGGAAAGTGTGCTGGGGCCGATGGGATACCCCCTGAAATATTGAAACACGGCGGACCGGCGTTAGTGACTACGCTGCACCACTTGGTGCAACGCTTGTGGATTGAGGAGAAGGAACCTGCTGAGCTGAAGGATGCCCTTGTTCTACCACTGTACAAGGAAAAAGAGAGTAAGCAATGTTGCATGAATTATCGTGGCATCGACTTGATGAGTTGTGCCGGCAAACTGATTGCCCGAATCCTGGTGACCGCCTCGTCAGTCAGGTTGTGGAACCTAAAGTGGCGGAAGAGAAGTGTGGATTCCGTTCGGGTCGAAGCATGATATATATAGTGTTTTTGGCCCGTCAGTTGCAGAAGATGTGCAGAGAACGACACCAGCCATTGTATTCGCTTTTTGTTGATTTCACCAAGGCATTTGATACGGTGAACCGCGAGGCATTTTGGCTGGTGTTGGTTAAGTTTGGTTGCCCGCGTAAGTTTGTAAGTTTAATTAAAGGTCTGCATAGTGTTATGCTAGCGAGGGTGCAGCTGTGTGGAGAGACTTTATAGGACTTTGTCGTTGTCTCTGGTGTCAAGCAAGGCTGTGTCTTACCTCCTGCTCTGTTTAATATATATCCTCATGCCACGCTGTCCTGTGCTTTGGAATCGGCTTGCGCTTACGGTGTTCGGGTGGATCACCGTATTGATGGTGGGTTGCCGAACATACGTCGTTCCGGTGCTAGAACTCTAGGCTGTGAGACAACCATCCGTGTGTTGCCGTTTGCTGACGACTGTGCTTTGTTTGCACACAGCGCGGAGGAGTTGCAGCACATGACTAGTGCTCTGGCTTTGACGGCGGCCAAATTCGGGCTCACCATCAACACAAGCAAAACTGTCTATCCCTTTCAGCCTTCACCGGAAGTGCATTCTGCAATGATGCCGCGAATCAGCATTGGTGCTAAAGTATTGGTAACCCCTTCCCGCTTCTGCCTCCTTGGGAGTGTGGTGTCGACTGACCAGCAGCTGCACAATGAGCTTTGTATCCGAGTGTTGAAGGCAGCGGCGGCATTCGTGAAGCTTGAGTACCGAGTGTGGAACAACGATCAGCTTACCGTTGACAAGAAGCTGAGGGTGTACAAATCCATGTTGCTGTCCGTTCTTCTATACGGCAGTGAACCGTAAACTATGTACCGGCGGGAGGTGCAATATTTCGAACGGTTCCAACAGCAGTGCTTGCGACGAATTTTGCTCATCCGATGGGGCGACAGCGTTGCTGACACGGAAGTGTTGCGACAAGTGGGATGTATGCAGCGGACTATATACTTTTACCGAGACACCTGAGGTGGCACGGTCATGTAAGCCGTACGGATTCGACGCGAATACCGAAACAACTTTATACGGTCAGCTGAATATAGGGAAGCGGCATGTGGTTAAACTAAAGTTACGTTACCGGGACATAATGAAAGTGAGCCGCAAACGTTCTAATCTTGATTGCAGGTCATAGGAATGGAAGGCGGTTGATTTGGCGTGTATGGCGCGACTGGATCAAGAAGGCAGTTGCCGAGGTGCAAGAGAAAGACCACCTGCATGAAGAGAAGGTGCACCAATTGCGGAAGCTACAGGCGCCGATATGTTGTACATCATCGACATAGAGCGCACGATGCTGTAGCACATGCGGTCGGCAGTGCCTGAGTCAGGCAGACCTAGTGAGCCATGAGCGAGGTCACTCGGGACCACTACCGAAGCGACGACGGTTCCTACAGAGAACGTAGGCAGAACCGGCGCAGCGTTTGTAGGTACGCTGCATTCGATTTAATAACTGCGTGCTTGCATGGCAAGTCACTTTATTTAGGTGGTGGGTATTCAATTTTCCCTTACGCTTCCCTTTCTCATATACATGTCTACATGTACTATTTTCCGTTAACTCGCACACCTCGGTTAAGCCAATTGCAGTTAATTTCGATAACATTTTCGTGTAAGGGAAATTACCTTAAAGTAAAATTTCTGACCTATTGAACTATTTTAGGATTCGCTTGTAAACATCTAACTTCATATGCTCATTAATATAAGGTTTATGTCACTATTTTCTTTCGATTTGCTCGATTTATTCTACTTGTTGTTTTTTCAAGTGATTGGCTGCTGTTTGATATCTCCGGTATGGCTGCGCTTGATGTGCATGTTGACAAGGTGCCTACCTGTGTATTACCCACTACCTCGTCCATACTGGCTCCATGACTCAGTTGGTTGTTGCTGGAGGGGACGGGGTGCACGGTCCCTGTGGTCATGCTAGGCTCGAAGAGTGGTTCCATGCACTTAGTGTGGAGCGGACTACGGTCCAGCCACCGCCTTGTGTGCGCTTGATTCCCAAATACAGTGTGCCTGTGTTTGCCTGTGAAGGAGTGTGGGCCGGCTCCGTTGATGAAACGTGGCTCCCATCCACATGCCTCCCGGTCTTATTCCTTCGGGTTTACACTGGAAATGGGGTGTGTGGTTGGAGCTGTGGGTGGTGCAGCGCAAGCCAACCATGGTGACTCTGTAGGCGCAGGCTTCCTGTGGCTTTCTACAGTGCCAGGCAAATCCTAAACCGGATGCCGCCAACCATATATATATATATATGTATGAGTTGGTCAGATGAGTATAGGAAAGCGGCACGTGGGGAAACGAAGGTTACGTTACCAGGACATGATTAAAGTGAGCCTCACACGTACTAATCTTGATTGCAGATCATGGCAATCGAGGGCGGTTGATCCGCGTGCATGGCGCGATCTGATCACGAAGGCAGTTGCCGAGGTGCAGAAGAAAACCCTCATGCATGCAGAGAAGAAGCGGCAAGCACAGATGGGTTGTTCTCCATCGTCATCAAGCGCATGGTGCTGCGGCACATGCGGTCGCGAGTGTTGAGTTAGGCAGGACCAGTGAGTCATGAGCGAGGCCACTCGGGAGCACTACAGAAGCGACGACGGTTCCTACAGAGAACGTAGGCAGAATCGGCGCAGCGTTTGTTAGTACACTGCATTCGCTTTACCAGCCGCGTGCTTGAATTCTAAGTCTATTTATTTTAGGTGGTGGGTTTTCCATTTTGTACTACTACTTTTTCATATTAATGGCTACCTATACTCTGTTCTATAAACTTGCACACGTCGCTGAAGCCAATTACAGTTACTTTCGACAACATTTTCGTGTTTGTGTCATTTCCGTAAAATATACTTTCCACCCTCGTGAACTTATCTCGGATTCGTTTGTAAACAACTTCTTTCATGTGCTCAATAATTTAAGAGTTATGTCACCTTTTCCTTATGCATTACTCGATTTATTTTACATGTTACCTTTCACTCAAGTCCTTAGCTGTTGCTTGATATCCCCGGTGTGGCTGCGCTTGATGTGCAGGTTGACAAGGTGCCTACCTGTCTATTACCCACTACCTGATTCTGGATCTAGGAGACGTTGGTTATTTCTGGTGGGGACGGGGTGCACTGTTCTGGTGGTTGTACTAGGATCAAAAAGTAGTTCCATGCACTCAGTGTGGAGCGGACCACGGTCCAGCCACCGCCTTGTGTGCGCTTGTTTCTCAAAATACAGAGTGCTAGTGTTTGCATGTGAGGGAGTATGGGCCGGCTCTTTTGATGAACCTGGCACCAATCCACATGCCTCCCGGTCTTATTCCTTCGGGTTTACACTAGATATGGGGTGTGCGGATGGAGATGTGGGTAGTGCAGCGCCAACAACCCATGGTCCCTCTGTGCGCGCAGGCGTCCTGTGGCTGGCCACAGTGCCAGGCAAATCCGAAACCGGATGCCGCCAAACATAGTTGTTCGCACTTTTATGCAAGTATTCATGTTGAGTGAGTTTGTTAATGAGACTGCATTTCTAGTTTTGCTCGCCGGATTCTCCGTCGAAGATGGGCCAAAGGTAGACTTAAAATTTCATGACGTACGTGACGTGTGTAATATCCTCCGAAAAGGCAGGTAGTAGTAACTTTGTTTAGTGGCGATACACATCCGCCACGTCGCAGTGTCGATAGACAGACATTTGTGGATTTCTATTGGTAGTACGCTTGCCAGGCGAAAACACACCACGTCCTGGAGCACTGACACCCTACTATTTGCTGGAACGGAATTAACCCAAACCACCCAGCTGGCACCGGGAGGTGGTTATTCGGCTATCCAGCCAATGGTTAAGCTTGCTACTCCCAAATTTTTTCCTATGCCTTGTGCGCGTTATACGGCCAATTTACGCACGCAGACCAACGGGGGTTCACTAAAATGCTCGCATCACAATACCATGTGTTTAGTTACCGACAGCGGTGTGGTCAACTCAGACTCCAACCTTCAAGGCTGCAACGTATTTTCCTTAATTTATGCTTCCTGCACAAGCTACTTTGTGCATAGTGACATATGCTGACTTCACGTGTGTGCTTAAACCGAACATAACCTCAGAAACAGGAGTAGCACCATTGCTTTACCGTGAGCGACGAAGCAGCTGGGCTCTTGTTGCTTCTTATTTGCATACAAAATTATTTGGAACAAACTACCAACAAAGTTGCGATGAATCCAGAACCCGCAGGCTTTCACGATAGAGGTGCAAAAGCACACTTGCCTAGACAAGGCAAAACGGCTCTTTAACTTCTGTGCGTTAGGTGATGTTCTTTTTAATACCAGGTTAGATGGAGCATGAACAACCCTGGCCTATCCCAGTGTGACATTGTGGGGTATTCAGCTGCAGCAACCGATGCATTGGTGCGGGGCATTTGTGCACTAGCTGGCTTAGTAGTTGTCCTTCCCACCTCTGAGATCGCGCTGAAGCAACTTCACCCTAAGACTAGGGTCTGCAACTCCAAATATACAACTAACTTCATCTAGGTTTTTCTCGCTTGACAAGTCTCTAGCTCCTCTTCAGTCACTCAGGTCCTAAAAATTCAGGTGGCATTGGTAAGTGCAGCGGCAAAGACGGCCTGTTACGTTCAGTTAGTATCCATACCCCTAAGGCTGTCTACCTCGCTTGACACCTTACAACATCGCAACTAAGGCAATACTTGGCATACCACGCTTAAACCGAGTGGCCACTCCACATGCCCAGTGAATGTGTCTTTTCCACTGACAGAGGTTCAGTAATCGGCCATCCTGTCTTTAACCCATCTTTCCTTTGCCCTAAGGAGTAATGCACAGAAATGGTAAGCTTAAACTGTACAGCTCACCAACACGCCATGCTTCCGTTTTCAAAGCCTGGCTTTCAGATAGAAGAAAATGTTACGCGGTTGAGAAGTAAGCGGCAGTCGCTTTTGTACTGGAGAGTTGTACATTTCCCACAAGAAGCAGCTTGAGCCACTACCCTTATTTCCTTATCCGCTCGTGCCTCATTTGAAACGCCCCCTTCAGTTACATTTCCCCTTCTTTGCTCCACCCTCCACTCTTTTATTCTTCCCTAAAGTCGCAGTTCTTTACTGTTAGGGTAGTTTATAAAACATCGATCTCCTTTAGACCTATCTGTGGCTCACAGGTTCTTGTTTATTATTGGGATTTCCTATAAATATGCTTGAGTGCAATAGAAAACCCTCTGATTTGACGAATTAGATCCCCAAACCACAACTTTCCAACCATTTCCTTACCTCACTCCTCATAACCATTACCACCCCTTAAATAGTTTGTCCTGCAGAACCGCGTATGTGGATCAAATTCGGTAAACTCTTAGTTTGCGATAATTTCCGCAAAAGAGACACGAGTAGGCGCAAAAGTCTGCTAATAGTCCGTGGAGTCCATTTCTCGTCTACTCTTAAATAAACAAACAAAGCTTTTATTCTCGACAAGGCGAGGCACGCCTTCGCAGGTATGATCATGTTGACAAAACAATGCGTGATCAAGGCTGCGTAAAAATCCGATATGCTTGCCATAACGGTGATTGTTGTGCGGGGGTATGTAAGTATGTAATTGTGTGTGCGTTTATGTAGCTGTGTATGTTGCGCTCGTAAATATGCTGTTCCATCCATGAATGTTTGCTATCGTCAGCAATGTGCGAGTGGATGCTTGGTGTCCGTAAGTTGGAAAGGATTATCCAGCTATCCACGGGGCAGTGACTTTATTTTGTAGCGAGCCACGACCGCCACATCAGAGTCCAGCTGGACCCATCGACATAATTCATCGGAACTCTACCCTTATAAGCCCACATCTATTTTTACCTACATGGGCGATGTTTATTAATACAGGGGAACCCCAATAGCCCTTACCCATAAAGTTGATGTTAGCATCGCGATGGTATCGTTGTCATAAGCATACATAGTTCCAAACTAAGTCACTATGAAGGATGATCTAAACAAGTTTGATACGAAGTTTCTAAGTCAAATGTACTACTATGCACACTGTCAGTGGCGTCACCGTCTCCTAAACCAGACATGTTGCACACCAAGTTATCTTCTCTTGGCTTTACACCATTTAACTTTTGCTGCATTGAATATCCGCTTATCGCTATTGGAAAGACTGATAGACAGGCAGCATGATGAACCAGATCCATTTTGTTCGCCGTTCACGCCAACCTAACAGTTAATATTTCATGTTCTCTGATGCCGGCACAAACCTTGCCATGTGCGAGAGAACCCGTTGACACCGGTTAGCTGGGAATCCAGATATTTCAAAAACACTTCTTGCCTTATTTCGGTCATCAGTTCGAAATTTAGCTTTCAACTGGCTCCATTGCCAACCCTGCGTCATGCGCAGAAGTGGGTGAAAATCCAGCTTATATTTCCAGCGTACCTTGCTGTTCCTGGCTTAAACTGTTATTCATTTATGCGGCCTGGAGAACTAGCATGTATCTCAACAGAATATACACTGACGTGATAGCTTGTGTGATATTAAAGCCTTGTTTTGCATCGACGTCAATTATCCTGAACCTCCAAACTTGGAGATAGAAAGCCCATAACGAGCAACCAGTTGCACAGTAGGGCCTCGGAAACCCTGGGGCATAATAATGCTTCACGTCTGGAAAGCCCTAGTTATAGAAAACAAAGTGTGTGAATTCCTACCATGCACGCATTATCGGCTTATACGTTTAGAAATATATTGCCATTTTTCAGATGCACATTTCTTCATTCTTGACGTTAGACGTATGTAGCCTATTAGCAGTGAGAGGTAATGTATAGGGCGGCATAAAATGTGCTAAACCTGTTAAGTCGCTTATGATTTGTCTAACCAATTGAGGGGTTTACAGGCTCATTCGAACCAAATGGACACTGACCTGTCCTGGCTTATCCATGTAAGCCAGATTCATGTAGTCCAGGGACAACATTCACAACCACTAACAGTTAAATAATGTTTGGGATTTTACTTATACAGTAGTTCCGTCGATCAACTAGACTCTGAAAACGACCCATGGAGGTCTTTTGGCCATAGTCTAATTACAAAGGGTCACGGAATTGCTTACAGGCAAAATATTCTATAGTGGCTTTCGAGATTTGTCTGTATCCGTTTTACATATATTCGTCCCTGTTTTAATACGTGCGCTGAGAAAGTGTTTTCCAGCTACTGCGCCGTTCACCGTTAGCACTGCTTCTTGGAGCTATATGGTACATTTCTAGATACGCAGCCAAATAGAGCTCCTATGGCAATTAGCCACATTTTATAAGTTTTTTATTGGCATCGTAATAGTTGAAAAGTTATACAACATTGTTAGCAAGATATTTAGCTACGGTACTGGCAGTCGCTCCAGAAGCAGGAAATACTGCAAGTATTGCGCTACTTTTGCCTTTGTCGTGTACAGCGATCAAGTGCTTTTCTATATAAGATATATATCTTTTATTTTTAGCCATGTTTAAGCTGCAAAACTGTTTTTTAATTCAGCTGCAATAATGCCATTTGTTGTTAGCGCTCGAGGTCAGCCGTTAATCGGATGTATTTGTTATATTCGACGGTTATGACTTCTGGCTAATTACGATGAAGAGCCGTCCACTTTTAAAAGATACTTATTTTAAAAATGTTTGTAATTGACTTTTACTAGCGAGCAGTACAACTCGACCTTTTGATATTTCTGATGCTAACGCTTTACTTCTCTCTTTCCGTGAGTCCACCTTTTAGCGGGACCCGTATTTTACCAACAATCGATAATAGAGCTGGAATGAATATGGTTAACAGTTGATTTCTACAGCGTTAATGCAGTACTCCTGCTCAAGTTGTACATACACTTGCCTCCATTATTACTCATGTTAGAGTATGGGATTACTATACAGCCTGACCACTCGAGGGCGCCCTTCTGGCCAAATCTAGAAATAAATCTTTATTTATTTATTTTTTGTCCGTTTGTACTTGTCCCGTCGTACCTTCTTTGTTTACTTGACAGAAATCTTATCCAGACCTTCAAAATAATGCTCGTCCAGGACGCATGCTAAGGGCTGAGTGGGTAGACTAGACTTGCTCAACAAGCCTGCGTTCCATGTACATTGCTCATTGGCTGATCGATGGGCGGTTAGCACTTTGCTTTAAACCACGCTAAACTTAGTACCGCTTCGCTTCATGGTGCCGATCTGTCGCCCATTGCTTTTGGAAACACGTTGCATTTGAGGACCGAATCGTTGTACACATTTGGTTGGAAATTATTTGAGGTTTGTTATTAAATTGTTACCTAACCATTTGTAAATAGCACTTTAGCTCTTCCGGCTTTGACGTTTGGATTGACCTGGCTGCGCCATGAGTTGCTTAGGTTCCAGGACCGAATTGTCGGTAACCCCTCATACAACCCAGGGTTATTTGTGCGACGTGGGATACAAAACAACGGAATCAAGGAGCGAAGCCACTACTTGTCTCACCCTGAAAATGGAACATTGCCGCAGCGTTGATCCAGCTGGGTTCCTCGTTGACCTTGACTCTTGTGCAACCATCGATGAGGTCGTACACGTTTTGTCAGCAAGTATGAAGACACGGTAGGCGCGGACCGCAGAGAGTATCCTGCAGGAAAAGAGCGAAAGCAAGTTTAAAGACCTCAGTGCATTTGTCTCTTCCGTAGCTGGCAGTATGCTCAGCAGGTTTGGCCTGATTGCATCAAGGACTGAGATGAGACCGGCTAAGTTGCGACCCCAACCGATTCCTATAGGTAAAAGGAATGAGGCCATGATCAACCACTGCACTAAGTCCCAGGTGAAGCCTGATGGACCTAGTTTAATTTATGACGGTTGACTTGGCACTGCTTCGTGCGGTAAGATTTTGGATTGCGGAGCACCGGCTGAATGGGAACCAATGAAACAAAAGAATGGATGTTACAAATACCTCGACCGTGGCTACTTGGCCGCTTCTTAGAGTTTGGACGATATGTGTAGACGGTCGGATTGCATAGGTCACCTTAAACCATTGCTGCACCTAAAACGCAAGGTGGACTCGCAGTCTAAGATGAGCAGCTACTGGACTAAATCTGGTTCACTACAAGTTTCAACTGAGCCTTGTATCTGTGCGCCTACGTAGCCCTCTAGGAGCAACTGTGCCGTATGCATTGTTAGACACCGGATCCGATATCACCTTGGCGAAGGATGATTTGCAACGCTTGGTAGGAATAGCAACCACCCCTGAGTAGTTAAAGATCCAAACGCTGACCGGATCAACATCAATCGATGCGACATACGTCGAATTCAGTTTGATCTCATTGAGCGGTGATTTTTCAAGTTATGTTCTTTGGGTCCACTCTCTTAAGAGGTTGAAGTTGCAATCAGTTAAGACGTCTACCCGAGTGATAGCTCCTCGTTGGCCTTATATAAAGAGTGTGCAATTTGGAGGGCCCTTAGATAGGCCTGTGAGAATAATGATGGGTAACGGTGTACCAGCTACCCACTGGCAGCTAGAGCAGAGCCTGGGAGGCAGGAATAAACCGTTTGCTACCATAGGTCCCTTGGGTTGGACTTTGCTTGGGCTGGTAGAGAGCAGAAGAGCTTCTTTTGCCTCTATCAACCCCGTTCGCTAAGTAAACAACCAAATAAATCTTTTCTTCGGAATAAGGCGAGGCATGCCGTTACAGGCATAAGCATGAACAATGCGTGATAAATAATGTGCGAAAATCCGATATGTTTGCCATAACAGTGTATGTTGATGTAGCCGGGTATGTAAGTGTGTACATGCGCGTGTGTGTAGTTGTGCATTTTGTGCCTGAAATTGTGCTGCGCTACGCTTGAAGGTTTGATATCGTCCGCAGTGTGTGAGTAAAAGATTTGTGGCCGTGGATTTGCAAGGAGTATCCCGCAATCAGTGGAGGACCAACTGAGGTTATTATATGCCATCGAGATTGCCGGTGTTGGTTCCGGGGATCGAGCTCTATCTGTTGAGGAGAACTGGAATTGTCCATAGTAAAAGGTGCAGTTTGTTTGATTGACGGCCATGTTGTAATAGCGTCACCATGGCAAGGTGTGAGGGCGGGTCTGCACAATAACTATGAAATGGCATTGCAATGGTTACGGAGGTTGCGCAGCCGTTTGCTGGGTAACGGTACACTTTATGAAAGGTAAAGGCCCTGATCGAGATTAAGCTGAAAAAGGGGCACGCGGTGCCGGTTGCAGCATAGCAACTTCAGTCCAGCTTCACAGCACGTTGGTATCTACCGCAGCATGCCGTAGTAAATCCTAAGAAGCTTGAGAAACTACGTGTGGCCTTGGATTGTGCTGCCAGATCCCTGCTGGGTCCCAAACAATAAACGGCATCACTATTAAACAGGCCGCCATGAAAACAGATCTGGGCTTGCGGTACTCTATGGGCCTCAACTTTGCAGAGCAAGTTCATAAGCAGGTGGCAAGAGTAAGGGGATTATCGTTCCAAATAAGCTGTTACAAAAAACCACAGCTGCAAGGCTAGAAATTTATAAGCGGCACGTCCGGCCACATCTGGAATATTGCACTTTTAAATGCAGGTGCCTACGAAAGTCCTTGCGTATTCTCCTTGATAAAGCTCAGAGGCGCTTTACGAGAGACGTTGACTTCACCACAGCAAACGCTGAGTTACCGAAAAAGGTGCGAACACCTTAAAATGTAGCCCCTATGAAAGGGGTGCATTTTCCTTAACCCGTGCTTTTACATAAGCTAATGCATGGAAAGCTGCACAGTAATATCACTTGTCTTAAACTATGGAGTGCATCTGAAGCTAAACTCTGAATTAAGGGCTATTCCATTACCCTGCCAATGGCAAAGAAGTGAGGACGCTCTCGTTTCTTCTTAGTTGTGTACGTGAACATATGGAACAGGTTGCCTTCCAGAATAAGAGAAATCAAAAACGTGCGGGCGTTCAGTAAGGAGTTACAAAGCTTCTTATGTTTTGACAATATACAAAGCGCTTTCCATAACTGCGATTCGCAAGATCACTTTTTCGAAACTGGCCCTGATGTAGCATGAGGACGCCCACGATGTAGTACATGACATCTAAGCACCGTAAGCTCACAAGTCATTTGCATTCATTGCCGTTAACATCCTATCATCTAAGAGACGTTAACGGTATCCGTCACAACCATTTTCTAGGGTTTAAGAATAGCCATCCGGGTACAAGATGACTTTAGTCTTCAACCATCTCTTCCTGACCTACTTGAGTTCTCCTATGGACAATCCCGCCTTAACACTGCACTATGGAAAGTGTAAACGCCACCACAACAGCATCCAGTAAGGGATAATAAGGAATAACCCTCAAGAATATTCTCCATCAATGACCCGTGTTATTTTTAACTTATCAATTACCGCAAGCACAACCCCAGGAGTTCTCAGTCGGATAAGCCGCACGCCTCGTACAGGCGGTAACATTAGAATTCTGAATGCAAGAGGTACTTAGCCATTACTGATTAGTTCCTGACGTGCTTCGGCCCGCTCACTGACACGTTGATCCAAAGGCTGCATGGATTCATTGGTAGCCACAACCATCCGGCTTCTCTTTGTTTATGGTCACTTCGTCAATGTTTAAAAATTTCAACAAACAGTACAGCCTAACCTACTGACTGGCAGGTTCGCAACCCCGTTGTTGTTCCTCATATAGGATATTACAGGGCAATGACGAAGCCATTCGTGCAAGCGCATTTCAATCCTCACGTCTTTTCTTCATCTTCATTCATTGTCTTCAGCTTTACATTTATCACTTTCCAACTTATTAGCCCACTGGGTCCGTGGACAAAACATTGGGCTTATGACCTTTGAGGTACTCCTAGTACAGGCATCTTACCAGTTCTAGGCCTTGCATAAGACGTTGAAAGTGTTTGCTACTGCTGATACACCTAAGCTTAGCATTAGAATTGTTCAAAACAGTATAAATACCGGCTTTAGATGAACGTTTATGTGCATGCGTAGATGTCGGTTGCTAGCTAGCCTTAATTGATGCGTTTTCATTAATTCTGAGCACTAGCTACTTTTCCGCCGTTTCCAACTGCTATCAGTATGTAAGCAGCAAAATAATATATACACCTTTCATATTGTCGACCATGAGAGTCCTTTAAAAGTTCTAGGCCCAGGAATCAGATATCTTACTCTCTACTTATCCTCTCTGGGCTCCATATACTTAGCTTTATCTGGCATATATATGCCTTTCACTATTGGCAACACAAGTAGACAGGCATCATGAGAACCAGCTCCTCTTCTTCAACTGCTTTTTCTAGTCAAACACTCGCATTTCAAGATTCCATTTCCATGGTACGAAAGCTAACCGACGACACAGAGGTTTTGTCACACTGGCTGGCTGGCCCACCAGAAGGTTTCCATCACTGCTCTTCTTGTGCTGTGTGCTGATGTATTCTGTGACACAGTGGGAATCCATTAGTGACCAAACTGCCTAATGGAATGGCTCATCTGACCACCGAAAGTTTTTCATAGCGCCATTATCTGTCGATCCTCTTAACTTCAGCACCTCTCTTTAGTAGCAACTAATAATCCTAGGTTCCAATCATATCTGCGGTTATCCGGAGCCTGCTAAGAGCCGCTCTCTTTTATCTCCAACCTTCATCCTTTGCGACCGTCTGCGTCACAGACAGTTGCTGTCCGTTGACTTATTCTGGGTCACTTTAGGCATCCACTAGAATGCTTCACCCCAATGCCATTGCTAGCCGCCGATACTCTCCCTTAATACCATTGTCAGTTCTTCCTATTACCTATGTCACCACTCTACAGCTGCAACGAGTCATTGTAGTTAGCATACCTCTTTGCGCTAGGATCCACGTATTATCTCTCCAACACTTACTCTGTTAAATTGTTTGCATCACATACCTTCGCGGGTTTGTTGACTTCTTCTGTCACTGTATCTACTAATAACTAGAAGGCTTAATGCGAATTCAGTTCCTGTCCGCTAGTTCTCTTTCTTAGCACCATGATGCTTCTTTCCTTTTATCTACATCACGTTTTCTGTAGCGATTCCTTGTAGCCTCCATGCATCTTGCGCAAATCTAGAGCTACTGGAAGACATTCCTTGTTTCTCCATCCTGTAATCTTTTAGAATGCCTGTATCACTCACCTTCGCTGGCTTGCTGATATATTCTGCAACTACGTAGGAATGCACTAGCGACCAATATGCTAAATAAGATGGTTATATCTGACCACCGAAAGCTTTTCATAGCGCCACCATCTGTCGATCCTCCTAACCTCAGCATATTTATACGGTAACAACAGTGGTCGTAGGCCCCAAGCATTTCCGGAGTTTGCTAAGAGCCACTCACTTTTACATCCAACCTTCATCCTTTGCGACTGCCTGCGTCATACACAACTGCTGTCTGTTGACTTATTCTGGGACACTAGAACACTTCAGCGCATTGCCATTGCTAGCCGTCGATACTCTCCCTCAGTACCATTATTAGTTATTCGTATTACCGCTGTCTAGCAGGTGCCATTCTTCGCAGGCTCCAACCATCTCTGCGCTTATCCGGAGCCTGCTAAGTGTCACTCTGCTACTCCTCTCTGGGACTGCCTACGTCCCATACATTTGCTGTCTGCTGACTTAATCTGGAACACTTTAGGTATCCACTAGCAACTTGAAGGCTTTACAATATTGCCATTGCTAGGTGTCGATACCCTCCTTTAGTAACATTATCAGTTCTTCGCATTACCTATGCCACCACTCTTCAGCTGCAGCGAGTCATTGTAAGTAGCATTGATCTTCGCGACAGGAGCCACTCCTTATCTCTACAAAACTTATTCTCTTGAATTGTTTGCATCACACCTTCGCTGGTTGTTGAATTCTTCTGTCACTGTAAGTATCCATTGGTAATTAGAAGGCTTAATCCGAATGCCTTTGCTGGCCACTGATATTCTCTATCCTAGCGCCACCATATGTCACTCTTTATATCTTCCTCACTACCGCAGCAATTCGCCGTATGCTCCATGTCTCTTCTGCGCAGGCCTTGAGCTTGCTAGGATACACTCTTTGTCTCTCCATTATACATTCTCCTGGAATGTCTGTATCACTTACCTCCGATGACTTGTTGATGCATTCAGTGACCCTATAGGCATACACTAGTGAGCAAGCTTCTGACTGGAATGGCTACATCTGGCCACTGATAGTCTTGCCTGGCGCCACCACCTGTCGGTCGACTTAAATTCGACACCTCTGTTTAGAAATAGTTGGTGGTCATCGGCTCCATGCATATGCGATTATCCAGTGTTTGTTAGGAGCCACTCCTTATCTCAATAACCTGTGTTCCTTTAGAGTATCTGCATCTAAACTTTCCGCTGCCGTACCGCCAATTGACCACCAGGTCTCTCTTGCGGCAACCTACTTATTTTCACTTATTCTGCGCTCCCTACCGTATTACGCTAGCTACTTGCTGTACATGCACCTTGCAATCACCATCGATATTCTAACTCTCTTTGCTCTCTCCCCACGCAATTTTTGGTTCATAATAATAAACCGATACTTAGTAGTTTACTTACTGGTACAACGCGCTTGTCTCTACACAGACGTTAGCAATCCACCCATACGGCTTATGATTCTATCGGATATTCAAGAGGCACTTTCAACATAATTATTGTTTCAGAGTGTACATGCTTTGTCTCAACTCCAAATGTTGTAACATAAGACTTTAACAATGTTTAACTCCATGCCTGTTCTTGCGGTCTTCTCTCGGTTGTCCCTCACTTTCCCTTTTCTCCGAGATCCGGAACGTCTTAGTGATCTGGTATTGGACTAAGAAACAATTATTGCCCAAGACGAACGTAACAACCTACAAGGAGTTACATGGAGCATGCTTGTACACCAAAGGGACTCAGCTGAAATCACCACAACGGTTGTCCAGTATGGAGAACTGGACAAAGCTTCATACTCCTATACATTATACATCTGAAAACTCCAGACAGCAGAAAATTTGAACTTTTGTTTACCTGGACACACAGCTAGACGACTATTCGCGATGGTCCTCTCCTCAACATTACCTATCCAAATACCAGAGGAAATTAGGAGCCATCTGTCTGCGAATAACCGAATATGAAACCTGTCGTCAAGCGGCATTTCCAGTTAAACATTAATGTTCAAAATGCTTTACGGCAGTGTTGCAGGACGTGGTGGGTTTTCGCCTGGCAAGCGTTCTCACTATAAAAAGCCACGAATGTCTGTTTAACAATACTGCAACGTGGCGGATTTGACTCGCCACTGAAGAAAGTCACTGCCGACAACTACATACTGGTAAGTCGACTAGACTCATATTTCAACCCTTCCGGACACATGCAATGCCTTGGCCATTTCAGCTACAAACCATTGAACCCGAACTATCGTCGTGATACACAACTGCTTTTAAACCTTGATCATGCTTGATTTGGTGTGTCACCATGAATTTGAGAATAAACCATTTATTTATTTATTTACCTTGGTCGGCCGTGGGTTATTTATCTTTTGGCTGGCTCCAAAGCCTGCCACCCGTTATGCTTAATGGCAGGTGAACGACCAGCTTCCACATTTTTGTTACTATCTTACTCCTACTTTACTTTATCACTCTTTGCTTCGGGTGCTAGAACCGCTCCTGCCAGGAAAAGCGCAAAGGAAATAACTGGTGCGACAGAATAGTACTAGTTAACTTTGCCACCTGAATGAACACTGCTGGCGCTTGCTTCGGACCTTAAGATTGGAGAGAAATAGCTCGAACTTAATCAAAGAGCTGCACAATAGTGTGCATCAACACATGACGCATAACAATCCCTTACGTTCGAGCAACCTTAATCCACAGTAGAGTTGGCAATTCCCCACCAACATAGACCCAAATAAATTTCACGCCCCAAAGCATTTTGCTAAATTTTACTAAATGTTCTCATTTCTTTATTATTGGTGAAGGGCTTTTCTAGCTCAGTGAGGTTGGGGACAGCCAAGTGGATATAGAAAATCGTCTCTAAGAGATAAACCTTACAACGTTTAACTAGGGAATGTGTGTATGTAAACTTTAGAACCATTAAATGCTTAAAATATGCTAAACTCTATATTCCTAGTGGTTTATGTGGCTTAGTATCCACTGAAAATGGCAGACTGAGGCCATCTAACCGCGGGATAATTATAAGCTCTCCTGAATGCTTATGTACACAGAATACTCCTTACTGGAGTTCCAGTGTTTTCAAGCAAAATCATAGCTTATTTGCTTATATTTGCTATGTATGCCTGCAACGTGTGCTTTTCGGCCACCTACGAAGTCCGTAGTTGTTGCATTGTAATACTGGCTATATAGAGCATTTCTAGATAGCTATGCCTATTGGGAAGTATATCGCTTCGCTACTTTTTACATTTTCTTTTCATTTTTATGCTATCTGCTTGCAAAGTTGAAAGCCACTTTTAGCGATAAAGAAGAGTAGCGTTATTCGTAGACCAACATTCAGTTGCGGATAACTTGCAAACTATTGCATGTCTTGCATATTTTTACTTTTAACGTACGCAGCGGATAAAACTTGTCCTGAGCAGAGTTCTTGCTGCTTTATGCAGTATTCTAGCATTAGGAACGGTTTTTTCTGAGATGTACTCAGGTTGAATGTTGACGCCCGAAATCAATAGCAGCGCAAGAAAAGTTTGGCTATATTTGTTGGATAACTTGTATATTTCTAGTGAAGCAAGCCGCCTTAGTATGTCCCTTAACAACTCCTTTTTATTTCCATCTGCACTGCTCGAAATTATCTTTTAACTTTTCGTATCCCATATAATTCCGCCACTCTCATTTCTACTGTGTGCGTACCAATAATTGTGGCGACTGGGCAGGTTAAAAAGTCCAATGAATTTAAAGTGAAGTTGTGGTGAATTGGATTCTGTTCAAAAGAAAAACGACACAAATAGAGCTCAGCGCAACTTTCACAACAAAAGAACAAAGAGCTCAATATCGTTCGAAGGAACCAGAAGAATTGCAAGGTGGGCGCCTACGACCCCAGCAGCTGTACACCAAACAATGCCAATGCGTATATACTTGCCAACTAGGAACATATACTCGTATTTTGCCTACTTCCATGCAAGAGTATAGGATTAATGTAAACATTGATCTGAACCTGTAAAGATGCAGCGTCTAGCCAGTCTAGAAATATACCTATTTATTTATTCATTTATTAAGGCCTTTCGTTAAATACCTGGTTGTTACAGGGTCTGGATATCACCTCCAGCCTCATAGGAATGCTAATGCGTTTCAGAAACGGTAAAGGGGTTATTGCAACGGACATAGAGGAAACGTTCATACAGGTACAGGTTTCGGCGAAGCGTAGAGGTGTGTTGTGCTTCTTATGATGCCGAGACGAAGAACTAGTTACGTATGTTCTGGAGAACACAATGACCGCGCATCCATTGGGTGAAACGTCGTCCCATTGTTATGCAAATTTCGCATTGCTTTGTACCGCGGATGAATGGAAATATAAGTACAGTCAAATTGTCATCGGTGCTGTTTACACGAACTTTTACGTGGATGATTGTTTGAGTTTGCTTTCAACCCCGCAAGAAGAAAATTTCCTTAAACGAATGCGAGAATTTATCGGTCTTAAGGGTTCTGATTGTGAAGGTGGATTGCGAACTGCTTGCTGATGTTATCTAAGAGAGTGAGTTGTCAGGCGAGTCAGGTTTAGAAACGCTATGTTTGGAATGGCATTCCAGTGACGATTGTTAACTTTTCCGCTTTGATGTGAAGGATGGGCTGAAGCAAAGATAGACATCTTATTTATCGTGTCTTCTCTCTATGTCCCACCGTGGTTCATCGCGGCTGTGGTCACGCCTGCCAAGCTACTGTTACAGAAACTTTGTCTGGACAGGCATGACTGGGAGGTGGTAGTTGATCCTGACGATGTGTAAGTATGACCAAATTAGTTGTTGGAGGAACCAGATGAAATGAACTTTCCCAATTGCATAACCCTGTGTCACACCTATCTACCGATTCCGCATTTGTACGCTTTTGCGATGCGTCTGAGAAAGGATATGGGGCCTTCGCATACGCTCGATTTTTTGAAAGAGGTAAGCTTGCTTACTGTGCGTTGCTGTACGCGTTGCTGAACGGTGGCTTCCCTAAAGGCCGTGTCTATTCCTCACTTGGAGCCGGCCGCAGCGAAGCTTGCCACTCAAGTATTTGCAGGTGTGTATAAGAGAACACATCTGAAGTTTGAGCAGATTTTCTTTTGTGCTGCTTTAACCATGGTACGTTATTATATCAATGATACGTCAACAAGGTTTAGTATTCTTGTTTCCAACCGCTTGTCAATTATGCATGAAGCGTCTACACCCAATCAATAGAGGTGCATTCAATCAGAACCTATTCCGGCTGGTTTGCTCTCCAGAGTTGTTTCCTTTTGTCAAAGTTTAATACGGTGGTTATAGGGTACGAAAATTTAGCGGTGCTGCAAAGGCACGTGGCCTAAGATCCCATGTCTTCTTTCGGATCCAGTGCTTATCGAAAACAGACGCACTACTGCCCGGCGTCAAGCAATTGCAGCGGATCCTCCTTAGCATGTGTTCCTACAACGTTACTAATCGGACGACTTTGCTGCGGTCCGTTGTTTGTTTACACCCTTTAAGTTTTGCGTTCAGAGGTTGCGAGGTGACCCTTTGGTCCCAATCCAGCCTTGTGGGTTTATTTAATTTAAAGAAATTGCACAAGCTGTAGCAACGGTCATCCGACTCGTGCAGCGTCATGTATACAAAGATGTGATAATACTTCTAGAAGAAAGAAAAGAAGAGGAGAGGTGGCACGAAGCGCTCTTGCAGGGGAGCCCGTTAAAACACTCATGCCATGTGTCGCGTACCAGCTTGCTTTGTGTTTGTAGCTGGTTGGCTGTTACCCGTATAAACATTGCGCTAAGCACGCAGTGACCAAGCGGCTAGTCCATAACTACCGTTTGCTTGAAAGCCATTCAGGATTTTTACAAGTACTAGGCAGTATTCGGCGCAAGTCCTAAATTGTGCTAGGAGCGTGATCCGTGTAATGAAGCACAGAAACCTGTTGGATATTCAGAAAACAGTTAGCAGGTACGGGACGACAGCTGATGTCCCCATTACCGCCGTTTAGAGTACAGCAGGGATAGTTTCTATTTAGTTAGGTGGGTGTCGGATACTTTAGGCCACTGCTTGTTAGGTGCAGCAGAGAGCAGTAGAAACGGTAAGTTTGCGGTTTCACTTGCTTGCAGATGCGGGCTGTTCATGTAAAAGTCTCATTTTCGCTTAGTTGTGCTTATTTCATTTAGGCACTCATTGGGTACTTTGCAAGAAGAGGTACCCTGAAGGAGGTGTTCAGTGATAATGGCACGAACATGGCAGGCTCCGTTGCCGAACTACATCGATCTATGCAGGGTTGATCCCACACTAAAATAAACGACAAACTTTTGAGCCAGGCCATGCAGTGGCATTATAACCCGCCGTTTGCAAGTCATCGTGCACGAGTCTGAGAGATGCTCATCTGCTCAACCGAAAAGTGCTCATGACCGTTGCGGGGCAACAAACACTGAACGACAAACGGCTAGTAACGTGCCTTACTAAAGCGGAACGCGAAATTGCATCCAGCCATTCACACTTACTCGCGTCCAGGACACATGCCATTGTCTGATTGAGCAGACTAGACTTGTTCACCACGCATGCGTTCAGGTGCATTGCGCAGTGGCTGCTGGATTAACGATTGCTCACATTGCTTTAAAGCACGCTGACATCAGAACCGCTTCGCTGCATGATGTTTATATGCTGACCATTGCAGCTGGAGACGCGTTGCATTTGGGGGCCGCATTATTGTACACATTTGGTTGGAAATTGTCGGTGGCTTGCTATTAAATTGTTGCCTAACCATTTGTAAATAGCACGTTAGATCTTCCTGCTTTGATGTTTGGATTGACCCGGCTGCGCTAGGACTTGCTCAGGTTCCAAGGCGGATTTATGTGTGACTTTGAAACTACCTTGTGATCCGTTTAGTTTTAATAAATTTTTAGTAAAAGCGGCAGTGTTTGTTGAGTACATCCTGTAAGCGCCGATCATTGGACATGAACTTCACTGTCTCTAGCGTGTCCGGAAAGCATTTAATACAGTCGCTCCTGGTCAAGGTCAGACAAGCATTCGCCAACACAACGGCCTGTAAGATAAGTTTCTCCCTATGGTAAGTTTTATGAACAGTGTGACTTCTCAGGATTGGTATCGGCTGCCCACTGTAGGTAAGCAATGTTGATTCATAGGGTGGATAACTTGTGTAAGCTCTTAACTAAGGCACCACTGATTATGGTGACTGGAGCACCGGCTCCAACTTCCGTTTCGTAAATGACCTACAAATAACATGGCTGTACAACAAATGGATACAAATGCATTCACTATCACGACCGTTGTCCAGTAATGATAGCTGAACACGAGGCCTTCACACTGCTGAAAAGTATACCTAAACCTGAAAGATCCAGACGCAAGTATCTGACGTTTTGCTCACCTGGACACACAAAGATGACTAAGGTCTCACCCTCCATGGGCTTCATCCGTTATGGCCGCCCCGACCAAAGGTACCTTGTCAGCTAACAGAGGAAATTGAAAGTCAATTGACTGCGGATAACCGGCGAGCTGCTCCGCCAGTTTTACTTTAGTGTACAAACGGGTTTCTGACAGTGTTCCAGGACGTGGTGGGTTTTCGCCTGGCAAGCGTTCTCCCTATAATAAGCCACAAATGTCCGCTTAACAATACTGCGATGTGGCGGATGTGACTCGCTGCTGAATAAAGTCACTGCACACAACTACCTACTGGCAAATCGATTAGAATCATAAGTTAATATTTTCCTGACACGTTCATAAGTAAGATATTCCCTGCCTACATGGGTCCTTTCCACTACACATGTAATGCCCAGACAGGTTACACTACGCACGCTGGAACCCATCGTGTCGTCATGCATTGACGACTTTATTCCTCATGATTAAATTTACAATTTCCAAAGCCTGTACAACTTTCGGCTTAATGCCGATTACATACAGAGCAACGTGTTTGTTGCGAAACATAATTGCATGTAAATGTTGATCATACCTGGTTTGGTGTGACTCGACAAATTCGAGAATATGCCATTTATTTATTTATTTATTTTAAGCAACTGGCCTTCCATTTCAAATTGTTAAGTGTATGGTGGGTGAATACTGCAGATGGTCGACGTTGAGTTCCAGATCGTGTTTAGCTGGTCGCCTTTGTCTAAACATTGAACGAGCTTCGCAGGATTCGTGTGAAAATGTGAAATCGCGGCTGTGAAAGCTTTTGATCGGCAAACTCGGGTTAATTGCCTTGGTGTTTCACCTTGGCGGCCGCTACCCTGTATGTGACGGCAGACCCCGGCTGATACATTTTGACATCCACATCGGTAACAGGTAAAAGGCACTTCAGACCCAACCGTGGTAACATTTTTTGGTCGATTGTTTGGAATGTGTCCATATGTGGTTGCGAGGAAAGAGCCGCTCACTGTTCATGGACATTCATCAGCTGTCGAAAAATGATGCAGGCGTTCTCCCAGCTCATCGACCTATCATCTTCCGACAACATAATTTCACCAGCCGGATTGTTACGGATACCGGATACGGGATGCTGTAACGCCATTGCCTCATCGAAATTCGTAACTAGAAGTTCACTTTGTCGACACAGTTACGGCTTGAGTAAGCCGCTCAATGAAATCAATGACACTCGCTTCAGGACTTTGACGTAAGCTTGCTAGAGAATATCGCGCAGTGTGTGTTCAACCGTGAACCCATAACCCGCTGTGAACTTCTAGTGCGCTGTTGACTTTGCCCTTATCACTGACACGGAGGGCAGCAAAATGTCTTTGGCCTTTATCCCCCAGCAATTGTCTCAATAATTTAAGTTCGTGGCTCTTCGACACTACCCGATTTGGTTGTAAGCCGGATAGTAGCTCTAAATAATAAAGAAGGTGCGCCTCTAGCGTTTCTAGGTAGCCGGTGTTGGTTTCTCAATAGTAATCTTCCAACGTATTGTAAGAAGGTGCAACCTCGCTGTAGGTTCATCTCTTCGACAGGTTGGTAAGTATGGACCTTATCCAATAAACGGAGCGAAACACGCGCGCGTAGTATGGAACCGATTTACTAAAGGCAATTTGCGGTACAGTGGCTGGAAAAGCCAAAAAGGGATACCAATGAAATAAGGAAAGTAAGGCAAGTTCATGCGTAACTTATTATATAAGGGTTTCGGTTACGAATACATACTCAAGTGCGTACGTAACATTTGCTATCTGGCTCCATTGTACTATCCGTTCTAGATGCGTAAAAGCATCACCTCATAATTCTAAACCCTGCCAAATTTATTATCTGTATGTCTGGTCCTCCCTATCCTACCGAAATCCTCAGGTCCCAACATCTCCCTTCTTTTCTAGTATATATTATTTAGCCATTCCTCTGGTCTATGTTCTAACATATTATTAATCGGATAAGTGCGCTTAGAGCCAGTGAAACATCGCAGTTTTGCCTGACGCACGTGAATATTGTTCCTGCCCTTGTTTATGCTTTTGGACCAGTTCAGCCTTTGAGGCCCCAAATGCCAATGACTTTACAAACAAGCTATTTCCTACCAGTTAGCATGGACTCTCACTTATTTCTTCTCATCTGACTCACTTCATGCCTACTTGGCTATCCTCCTCTTACCAGATTTCACCGGCGGCTGAAGTGGCCACAAATCTCTGCTATTTGATCACGGTCCGCATTTAGGTAAAACCACCAGCTTCAAAATTCTAGTCTCCGGCTGTTTTATACTAAGTGTGTCTGGATTGTAATCTCCGGTCTCTTATGAAGTATTGTCGCTCGGCTTTCTTACCAAGGTTTTTAGCTCCCAGTTAAGACGGTCTCCCAGATTCGGATCCTTGCATATTTTATTCTCTATGTGGCTTCATTCGACTATAACTTCCGGAACACACAGTCTTCTGTAATGGTCATATCTCTCGGCTATTTGAACGCTGGCGTCCTTATTCCACTAACACTAGCTTCTCTTCACCATTCGCTTCTCATGTCTCATCCACGCCTTTAGTTTACCCTCCTCTACTGTACATTCCAATTTTAACTTCGCCTATTATATTCACTATCCTGATCTATCCCACTTACTTTCTGGAATACACCCTACTCTATATTGGTAACATCCCTCTTCTATTAGGTTGACGTCTCCTATATTCTCTCGGTACCAAATTCTGGTCAGTTTGCTCTTCCCATGTGTCCTCCGCTCCTATGATTAACCCTACCGCAATGTATATAATATCTGTGCCCCCTTTTAGTCAGTATCCCATCTTTCCTTTAGTTGTTTATGGACGCTTTGCGCCAGCGCAATATCCAAGACCTTGCTCGACTCCCTCGCCTATTTTACCTGTCCTTCTTACTTCGCTTGAATCAACCTTGTCTCTGAGGCTCTAACTGCCCATGACTTTATAAACAAGCTATCGTCTCTCCACTAGTATGGGCCATCACGCAATACCTCACGATGGACAAACTTCTTTTTTGCTATTCCATTATGCTTTTTCACATCAACGAACGATAAAGTAGTCACAACACGACATCTTTTGTAGGCAACACTAGGCTCCTACTTCTGGTCATCGCCTGATATTTTTTATGTATGCAAAGTACACCCATTACTAGAGTAGCCTACAATCTCCGATTTCATCATGGTTTTTGGCATCACCACATTTGGTTTTAACGGCTGTCAAACGCCGTTCAGTCCTCACATGTCTTACTTA
The DNA here is from genome assembly GCA_944474145.2 of Dicrocoelium dendriticum. Lineage (NCBI taxonomy): Eukaryota > Metazoa > Platyhelminthes > Trematoda > Plagiorchiida > Dicrocoeliidae > Dicrocoelium > Dicrocoelium dendriticum. The sequence continues at coordinate 62,042,166 of OX104065.1, read as the reverse complement.
TTATCTTATTCATTCTGATAACTTACCGGGATTGAACCGCGACATGTAGTTCGCAAGTCCATCGCCTATTAGACCGCTGCCACCTTTATTTCTCTAGCACCAGCTTCTCAGCGCTCGATATTCGCAAGTTTCACCCACTTCTTTGCCTAACCCGACTGCACAGCGTATTACTTCGGCGCCTTGTTGGTCCATCTTCTAACCTTTCAGTAATTTTCTGTATATTTACAACTCTAGTGAAATTTTGCATTCCTCGCTAGCTGGCCGAATAACCTCCTTGTGGTGCCAGCTAGGTTGTTCTGGTTTGACCCGTTCCAGCTACTAGTTCGGCGGCAGTGATCCAGGACGTGGTGGGGTTTCGCCCAGCAAGCGTGCTCAATATAAATAGCCACCCATTTCTGCTTAACAACACCGTGACGTGGCGTATGTGACTCGCCATTAAATGAAGTTACCGCCCTTGCTTACTCGGATAACATTATCAAACCCGCAGACCGCAACCACTCCTGTAGACACAGGAGACTCGCCCAAACTTATTCAGAAGAACAGCAACACAGTAGAAACACAAGCAACATACCTACCTACATACCTACACTTATGGGTCTACATGTAAGAAAATCCCAGTAAACTATTGCACATTCCTTGTATAATTCTTGTACTATTACAGTGATTATTCCTCTGTTGGCGTGCTTGACTTAGCCTTGAATAAACTTTATATGTTCATTTATTTACCTATTGTACCTACACCTCTTATACCTCTTAGACCAGCCCGGCCTCTGAGACTCCACATGTCCACGAGTATAAAACACAAGCAATCTATCTATTAGTATCTGCACTCACTGTCTAATGCCTTCCTGGCTTACTTCCTGCCTACTAAGCTTTTATACGTCTGACTGACTTCAACGGCCACTGACGTGGTCATAACTTGCTAATTGTTGATCACGGCCCTCATTTGTGTAAAAGCAACAGCCACATACTTCTAGCTTCGCTCGATGTATTCTGTGTATGCCTGGTCCTCTTTAGCCTAACGGAATCCTCCGTTCTCTGATTGTGCCTTGCCTCTCGGCTTCTCTATCAAGGCTTTTATTTCTCAAGAAGGTCTGCCTTTCTCGCTTTGATCCTTGTCTATTCTATTCACTATTCCGCTCCCTTCTGCTAGCCTTTCGAGAATACAACGTACACTGCATTGGTCACATCCCTCATCTCTTGGAGCAATAACTCCATTATTCCACCAGCCCCAGATTCTAACCACTTGATATTATTATAGCTCATCCACTCTTTTGGTTTACCCTGCTCTACGGTATGCAATATTCGGTCCGTCTTTTGGTCTTCCTCTTAATTTTTAATATTGGGCTATATATTCTCGCGCCAGCGCAACATCCCAGTCCTTGATAAATCCTCCTCGCTATTATGCACATCTTTTCCAATCCTCATGGACCAGTCCGGCTTCTGAAGCACTAAGTATCCATGAATCTCCAACCAATCTCTCTTCTCTATTTACACCGGCTTTTTCTCCTTTCTGTACGCTTGCCTTGCTTTGTGTTTGCTAGGCCATCATTTTGTTTCACATCTCCGGAAGATGAAGTGGTCCCATCTGTCCTGCTTCTTTGTGTAGAGATCAGTAAGCTCTTACGTCTAGTCCTTCCTTGATATATTATACGTATGCACGTATCTTTTTTCCTAACCTAGTAACCTTATCTTCGATTTCATCTTGTCCATCGGAATCCCCACCTGGATTTTCCTTGCTTCTTAACGTCTGTCTCATAGAGTTTATGCTTTACATGTCCTATTCATTACTTGCTTCTTACTATTATCCCTACTGGAGTATAGCCTATGCTACATCGGTCTCCTCCATCTTTTTTGAACGATGTCTCCTTTATTTATTAAACGCAAGCTTCTCGCCCCTTGATCATCACAAGTCACAACAACTGCCTAATCCTGCTTCAAAGTGTACCAGATTTGCCAAGCGTATGGCCCATCTACTAACCTTCCAACCATTTTCTGTATATACTTATCGTCAACGCTATATCTCAATCCTCGCCAGCTTCCCTTCACTATTTTGCCCGTCCATCTCAATTCTTTTAGACTATGTCTGGGTTCTGATGGTTCCTACCCAGTGAACATGTGGACTACTACGTCAAGATATATGAGCACAGCTCTGCTTATTTACTCGTACTTATTTTTTATATTGAGAGGAAGTTAGCAATTATATTCCTAGCGTGATCTATCCCAGGTTTACTTGGCATTCCCTGTCCAAGATGACCACCCCGTATAACTTAACCTTCTCTCACCTGGTCGTCCGTCGATAATAGCTAGTTTCATGCCTCACATCGTCCACCTCTTCTTGATACACTGTTCATTATTTTTATTGAAAGTGAATTTTAGCTTTACACGTCATTACAGTCTCTCGTTAGCTGGATTCCTGACAATCAACAACTCTTTGTCACATTTATACTCTTTGGGTACTATGTACCCATTGTCATGCGATTGCCACTACGGCTTAACTTAGCACGTAAAGATCCCCATCTATCACTTACTAGTCGAAACTTCAACGACACTCCGTCACACGTGAGCTCCCGGCTATTCTACATCAGCCGCTTACTGCAAACATTAAATAATAAAGGATATTGCAAAGAACATCAGTTATGAACAATGACCAGGGACGTCGTGGCTACCTTGTAGTTACAAAATTGTTTTCATGGGTCTCGAGCCAGGCGTAGCAACGTCTTTAGCTTCTTACATATGTTTGGAAGACAAGCTCCACCACTAGTGACTGATCGCTCAACCTACACCCTGGGTACATATTCTATTACTTTCGATGCTGTATTGATTCTTCCAACGCATTAACCTGTTAACAACGCCTGATACTTTGATTTCCACACAGTGTAACTGATGCTTATGCTAGGCCAATTCGAATAGCATTTGTCACGTATACAACAAAATCGAGTCCCGTACTTGCGCGCAATATGAAAGCTTTGCCATATAATATGTTTTGATCCATACATTGTTTTTAACCACCACGAAGTTGTTAAAAAGTTTGTATTCATCCCATAACATAGCCCTTTTCAAATTCCTTGGTAGTCTGCTCGTACTCATTCTTTTACCCCTCTTCTAATGGAAATCATTATCTACATGAAACATATGCGCGGACATAAGAACGACGCACACCTGGCCACGGAACCAACACTGGCTAGTGAACTTGTTACACACCACGAACCCGACACACCAAAGGAATAAGAAAGCTGTTAAATGTTATATGGCCAGCTGCGTGTGGAGATCGGCTTGCGAAGAAACCGATACTTATTTACCAGGACATGATCCAAGCGAGCCTATTAGGTTCTAAGTTTGACTACACGTGTTGGGAATCGAAGGCGGATGATCGCCGTGCATGGAACAATCTCATAACGAAGGCAGTTGCCGACTTGCAAGAGAAAGCCCTCGTGCATGCGGAAAATGCGCTAGGTGTAGAAGCAACAGGCGCCGATGGACTGTACTCCATCGACGTTGCGTGCATGGTGCTGTAGCACACGCAGACGAGAGTGCGTGCGTCGGACAGGCCTATTTAGCTACGAACAAGGCCATTTGGGACCAGCATGGAAAGGACGACGGGTCCTGTTGAGTACGTGTGCAGAGCCCGCGCAGATTTGGTAGGTATGCTGCATTCAATTTACTAACCGCATGCTTGTGTGACAGCTCTCTTTTTTCATTTAGTGCGCTTGCTATTTTCTACCTCATTTTAATGCCTACATTAATAAGCTTCTGTTATCCTACAAACCTTGCTCAAGCTGACTGTAATAAACTTGCTAAACTTTCTGCGTTTGTGCCATTTGCATTAAAATACATTTTTGACCTCTAGAAATTATCGCGCAGTTGTTGCTGACAAATTGCTGACCAACAAGTAGCGATAAGCTGTCAGATTATCTTTAAGCATCATCCAATGTATGTTATTTGATGATGTCATAACAAGCGCTTGGATGATTTTGTCATCCCTAGTGTAGCTGCGCTTTGTGTGCACGTTGACAAAGTGCCAATTGGTCTAGTATCCTTAACTCGTCTACACTGGCTCTAGGAAACAGTTGGTTGTTGTTGGAGGGGACAGCGTTCACGGTCAATTTGGCCGCACTGGACTCGAAGAGTGTTTCCACGCATGCAGTTTGGAGCACACTACAGTCTAGCCACCACATCGTGGCGCTTAGTTTCCTATATACCGCGTGCTTGTGTGTGCCTATGAAAGAGTGAGGGCAGGCTCCGTTGATGTAACATGGTCACATCTAAATATATCCTTGGCTTATTACTTTATGTGCACATTGTATATGGAACTGAGGATGGTTCATCGCAAACCACCCATAGTGCCTCCGTAGGCGCAGTTATCCTTTACTGACCGCATGCAGGCCTGCAGTGACAGGCAAATCGGGGAGCCGTTACCACTAACCATGCTTGTGTATGTAAATATGTTGTTGTGTCTTTGCCTGCGTATTTTCGCGTCGCCAGTGTCTATAGGAAAGTTTGACGTCTGTGAGTTTGCTAAGGTTGTCTGGGTAAGCAAGGGCAGTGACTTTATTTAGCGGCAAAACACTTCCTTCACGTCGCAGTGTTGTTAAATAAACATATGTTGCGTTTTATATGATCAATACATGCTAGGCGAGGACCCATCACATCCTGGATCAATACAGCAGTACTGTTTGCTGGAACGGGTTAAACCCGAACCACCCAGCTGGCACCAACGGAAGCTTGTTCGGCTAGGCAGCCATACCGAATGTCGTGACGATATCGAAAGAGGTATTTGTTTGCACCTCATCCCGGAGGTCTAGTACGCTCTGTGCACGAGCAGGGCAAATTAGATCACAGCATTCTTACAAATATTCCTGTCCCACGAACAATTGAATGCGCACGATAGACTAAGCGAGGTGATCATTTAAATAAATAAATATACCAATATTTTAAACTCGAATTAATCAAAACAAACCAAAGCACGCATGCTCAAGTTTACTTGCGAATATGCTGCGCAACTGCTATGTTATAATGCACTTAATTGGCTGTGGCCAAAATTGTACAAGTTGCAGAAACGGCAAAAGTACTCATGAAGCGGAACGTTGTCCGTGGGGTGCGGATAAACTGTATTCCCGTGTGCTTAGATTAAACAGAGAATGCACCGTAGGTGAAGTGGTGACAGCTATCAAGACTGGGAGTATGTATTTCTACTTGTCGATAAGATATTGAAACTTGACTCTAGTCGATATGTCAGAGTGTAATGGTGGGCAATGACTTTATTCATTGACCAGTCACATCCGTAACGCCGCAGGGTTGATAAACGGACTTTTGTAATTTTCATAGGAAGAACGCTTGCCAAGCATAACCCACCATGTCCTGGCACACTGTTGTTGATTGATTTGTGCGGTCATGTGCAACCGCTAAAGCCCCTTATCAACCATTGGTACTTGTTTAAACAAAGGACTCCGGGTCCATTGTGACGTCCCTCTATTCACCAGACTAATGAACGATTGGAAAACCCTACCTGTGTAAGTCTTTGGTGCGCAGTCGGGGCAAGGTTTCAAACATCCATTGGATTGTTACCTGTTGAGTAACCACGGAGCTGGTTGCTTCTCGTGTCAACGCAGCAGTTTCATTGTTACCGACTTGCAATGTCTTCCTTGATCTCTGTGACGATATCGCTGATATCGCCGACAAAGTGATTTCCGAGCTGCTCGCTACATTCCAGTGACCCAGTGATCCCATGACCCGTTGTTTCACGCAGTTTTTGCAGTCGACTGACTCCTCTGTTGGTTTATCAGGTATCGCGGTCAGGGCCCGCCATAGACTTTGAGGCCAGTCGAGTAGGATGAATGATTGTACAGATATGTACAATTTCAAAAGTAGCTGGTGTCTTACGTTCTCTGATGTTGTATACTTGCTGGAGTGTGAAGAATCCGTGACCAGCTATCCTCACTGGACATCGGTCTTTGAGGAGTTGGGTGCAGTTGGTTGCTTTTGATTTAAAGCCATGGTCCAGGTAAGTCCTTGTTGGTTATTTCGCCCCAACGCAGACGGAGGCGGTTCCTCAGTTCAATCCCGGAGCTCTATAAAGTTCATGACCTAGGGAGAAGAGCAAGTGAGGAACAGGCCAAGAGAAGACCGAAAAGGCTAGTTATGGAACAAAGCAGTGTGAACATTCTACCTTACTATATTTAGACTTGAGACAATCTGCCGTACGATGTGCGCCGGATATTACGCTGAAATTAATTTTTGATCCTGCAACGAAAACGCATGACCCCAGGGTAAAGTACCGTCATGTACACAAGGAATATGAGCATTGGCCCTGTAAGCAGTTAACGCGGTATTATTTTACGGTGTTAGAACTAATGCGTGTGTAGCGAGCAGATAGTTCAAAGAGATGGAGCGATCGGATGATGAAAGAAGTGCAGGGCGTTAGCCTATGAACCAACAATTACGGAATAGTATGGCGCAGCGGCGGTACAGTATATTAGGTGAACCACTTGAAGATGGGATTCTACGGGGTCACCAGTAAGCTAAATAGATGCGGAAAACCGTGGGAGTAAGGGCCGGATTAGCTACGTAGCCGAAGCTTCTGGTTGCTGAGAGGTTATGCAAATATGGACTGCCGAGCGGTCAGTTAAGCGGAATAAGTTAAGGTGGCTGGGCAGCGGAACCGGCTGACCAGCCGAACAACCTCCACGTGGTGCCAGCTAGGTGGTTTGGGGTTAACCCGTTTCAGCCAATTTTTCGGTGGTAGTGTCCCTGGACGTGGTGCGTTTTCGCCTAGCAAGTGTTCTCCCTATAAAATGTCACAAATGTGCGCTTTACAAATCTGTGGCGTGTTGAATGTGCCCCGCCAATAAATAAGGTCATTGCCCAGACATACGAAGACCAGCTTTCCAAAGGCACAGACGTCGAACGTTGCCTCGGACACCGGCGACGCAATCTAACTTGTTCAAAAGACAAGTAACGCATTTTCAAACACGAACAGAACCCCTACCCTTCTAAATTATTGGATCCACCTATAGGAAAACTCTACTATACTTTTGCATATTTCGTGCTCTATTGCCGTGCTATTACTATGCTCGAGTTTTAATGGCTTGCCTCGCGCAGCCAAGAATAAAAATAGTTATATATTTAGTCATTTGATGGAGGACAGGCGAGGATATGTTTGTGGAACAAGCAATACTAGGTACTAGGATTTTGGAATAGAATGGCGCGTCAATGAATTAGGTGAACCACTAGAAGTTGGAATTCTATGTTGTCAAAATGAGGCCATATTGACACAAAGAAGAATAAGAGTAAGAGCAGGCTAAATAACCCAGCAGAAGCCGATCGTTGTTGAGAGATTATTGGAATATGAACCGCCACGCCATCAGTTAAGTGGGGGATTAAAGTAAAGGACGGCAGGCAGTACCTGAACAAGTAATACTATGAACCAACAATTGTGGAATAGGATGGCTAGTCGATAAAATCGGTGATCCATTCGAAAGTGCAATTCTACAGTGCTAAGAGCAAGCCAATTGGACGCAGAAGATAGTGAATTCGAGCCGGATTAACTGAGTAGCAGCAGCCGCTAATTGTGGCGAGGTTAAAAGCAGATGAACTGCCAACCTAGTTAGACTGGTACATTGAAGCACTTTGCTGGACTGTGTAATACGTTTGCAGGTATATGCCCTAGATGATAATGAGCTTGCACATAAAAGAATGGGTAGCAGCGTAATGCCGAAGCAAGTTTTCACAAAATCGCGCTCATTTATTGCAAGTTATCACATTTTTAACGTCTACGGTGTAATACTGGAAGCATATGCGCAGCTGCTTAACTCGATATTAAGTAAGGTTGCCAGTGCTAGAAACTTGGTCGTCTATTGTACATAAACTTTAGTCGGTCCATCGTCCAAGTCTTAAAACGAGGGTAACCTGGACGGCTTATCACCGTAGAAGGAAGCATATGTATCAAAATTAGTAAGCGGGCAATTTAGCCGTGCCAGCACACAGCTAGCTGTAGAGTGTGTCAACATTTTCACGTTTCGTTCGGTCTACAGATTTGGCTGGGTGGAGACCACGACCTTGGAGTTGGTATAATATTGTTGTTTTAATTACCCGTCTGCTGGTGGAGAGCCGCCATTCTTTGGTTATTCTATCCTAGTAGGTAAATGCTTTTGAGCGAGCCAGTGGACATGGAGATGGCAGCAGTTCTTCCATGCGTTAGTCGCGTTATCTCCAGCGTAGTAATATGCACACATATGCCTTCGCTTTCAGGTAGTTCTCAGAAAACCGCAGCAATCGTGGTAATGCATCACGTTACAAGGGGCTTACCTATGTCGGAGTTCAAAAGCCGTTTGCAAGTTTCATCGGCCGACTCCTCGTCAACAGTCTCCAGTTGGTGGTTCCTGTAATTCACTTCCCGAGAAAATAAAGCGTAAGCTGAGTGGTGGTTGTGTCGCTTAAGTTGGAACAACTAGCAGTTGTAGTTGCCTGTCCAGCCACCTAAGTCAAGCCAGTAAAACTGCTGTATTTCCGGTAGAAATGGCCTATTAGAACGCACCCGCTTAATGTAAGGTCCCGACGACAGCGGTTATTCCTTGCGGAATATATTCATTTGCTGCGGCTGGAGTAAGTAGGGGATCACTGACGCTAGACGCGTTTGAGTTTCAGCCCTCTTGACCTTTCCGATTACAGCATACTGAAGTTAACATTTAGGTAGGTCCTTGGCAAACCACTCCCTACGTAACGGGTGAACAGGTTTCAGAGAAGAATTTTCAACTCATACAGCACATGGCTTTTGCATTGACGGTTCACTTTACTGTGTTCTGTGAAGTGCAGCGTTTCGCAGTTACTTTCTCCCATTTGGCCACCCTACGTGCATTTTATCCTTGTTCTTACTCATCAGGTTGATAAAGCTTAAGCAAGGAGCAGTACACTGTACTTAGCAGGTGGAGGATGCCGTCACGGTCACTGGGATAATGGCTTTTGCAATCAATTACTGAACCAGATAACCAACGGTTATCCTACGAAATATTCATGTCCAGTGCCGTGTTTAGACCTTGAACTTCACTTGAGGGGCGTTATTTTGATGGAATCAGCTTTCAAGCCAATTCCAAGTGGCCCAGAAGCACCAGCCTGTAGGACGCAACGCTGTCCATAGTTAATGGATAGCCTACTCCAATGTAGTAAACCTGCCGCAGTCTCAGCAACAACCATTACTAGCACTTGGCTTTTCCTGCCTGACCACTAGCTGAAGCCACTTGGATACAGTAGGCCTGATGCAACCTTAGTGACGGCGCTTCAAAGGACGGTAGCCAACTCTTGTTGCTTCTATGCTGGTCGTTAGATTGGGCTAGTTGGATGTAGTATGCTTGGCGCAACCTCAAGCTTGGTGATTTATGGGTTGTTAGGTTTTATTCATCGGATGAGACTACTTTAATACCGTCTACCTGCCTCATCTCAATGAATGCTGCTAACCTGAGAGTAGACTGATGCTGTCACTCCTGGTATGCAGGTGAAACTAGCTAGAAGCTGTGCACAAGCCTAACCTTAAAGGGTGGATTTTACAGGACAATATCAGGCGGCTTTTCCTATTCTGCTCCTTAGATGAGTCTAGCGTGGTGTATATGACAGCAGGCAAAGTTACGGCTACTTCGAACCCAATCATGGTCTGGACTGACTGCAACGAAAAGCTTAGCAGCGCGTCTGACATACATGACACGTGGACCAAACACGACACCAGGGGCTTCTTAGCATCATACGCGCCGTTTTCCATTAGCGTAAAAATCTCGCGCAACCTGCCACTGACACGTGCCAAAGCCCAGATGTACAAATCAACAGTGTCTGGTAACTGTGACTAATCGGCTCATTGCAACAACACAAGCTAATAGCTACGAAGCAACGCGCAATCACATCAAAACGTCCAAAGTGACACCCCACGCTTACCAGACAAACCCCCGCCACGGACTACTCATTTTGAGCAGAAGGTTAGTGCAGCGACAGCGAAGTTTGATGAGTTACCTCGTAAGAAATACCCCCTCATGACCCCTAGATCCATAACGGTTAGGCGGACTACGCCCAAACCCCCTACACGCCCAGCCGGTCTGCAACGCCGCACTGACAAAATCTCAATAGGTACGTCGACCAAATTATTCATGCAACTAAAAGCAAAACAAATCTTCTGAACCCAAGTTGAGATTCACCCCTAGTTAAGAAGCGAAGTCCATTACAGTAACAACCAGGACTGAGCGGCCGAAAAGTATGAATTAACTACTCATAACCCCAAAAGCAGCAACCTGCAACCAGACCCGCATAGACTTCGCGGCATTAGCGGCAGAACTACGAAGCTGCAATTTGATATGCCGTCCAGACCAATCATACAAATCCAGCCAAGGCGATTCATCTGGGCACAATTAGGCCTTCACCCCCTCGGTAAGAAGCGAAGTCTATTACATGAACAGCCAGCGTTGTGCAGCCGAAGCGTAAGAACTATCTAATTAGAACCCAAACCCTGTCATGCTTTTCTAGTCCTTACGCAAAATGCTCTACGCTTCCGACAAAACCACAACACCACCAAGGCAAAGCTCACATGGAGATAACGAACGAATGAATTCTGCACACTCCGCGAGCCCTATCCACTCATCCCATTATGCCAGCGAACAATCCGTCCGCAACACACCATCGCTCAGCGAATCATGCCGACACCTACCGCGGTCCATATTTTAGGGAAAGCCGCAAGCTGCGGGCCTCCTGTTCAGGCTCAGTAGGGTTAAGTAGCGGCTCTATACCCCCGGACTCGTTTCTTAAACATGCTGCAACGGATGCCGACCAGCCAGTCTCGGGCATTTGGACGACTCCTGTAACGGCCAACTTCACGTCCGACTTTGGGCCAGACCTCACAGCTCATATACATCCAGTTTGCTCAACATTCCTCCCCTCGGACGCATTGTTCCCTACTAACCTCAAACTCTCCAACTACCTTCCACTGACCCACACGGCATACATCTCAACGCATGTATGCAAAATAGCCCTCAACACATTCTGGATCACTAATGCTTCTGCCGGACAGCCCACAAACTTTCAATAATACGACCGATAACTAGCTGCCAAGGGGCAATCTAACGCTCCCTACTGCACCCATCCTCGATGATCCTAGTAAGCCAGGGATCCATAATAGGCTCCTTATCAAAGCTAATCCATCAACCAAAAGCTTCAACTCTTAAACCCGCTTGTTACTATGTCTGAAACACAACTGGTCCTAACCGCAGAGAATTAGCACACTGCCAGTTCATCTGACTCACCCATCCAAACCGGTGACTACTCTTCATTTTGCAGGGGACGCGATATGCGCCGGAGCGGAGGATACCACATCTAAGTCAGCGAAGTCCTTCAAATATCCTCCTTCCAAGTCTTAAATTCGGGTGACCTGGCAGACTCTAGATGGTTTCAAACTGATGGTGAACACCTTGCCCACCTCATTTGCTGCGTCTATATTCGACCACATACCTCAACAGCTGAAAGTAACCAGCCAGTCGAGCTCTACACCGAAATTCTACTTTCACCAGCACGCCATAAGATAATCGGCGGTTACTTTACTATGCCACCCATTGCGTGGTCTACCCAGTCTTCGCCCCCAGATATACAGCGTTTGTCGTCCCTGTCTTTGCGTACGACTGGACTCAACATGTGCACATATACACCAGGAAATCTAACGTCCTAGACTTATTATTCACGAACAGCATCAACCAAGCAAAAGTTTGTGTGCTAAACAACCACAATAGTAGTGATCATAAAGCAATGAAGCTGAAATACAGCCTACTCACTACTGAGCATCGCAATCACTCAGCTAGTGCCCTGTTCCATCCTATTCAACGTATTGATTTGGAAAGCTTCTCCACGCTTCTACCATCTCTTAACGGGGCTGCCTTCTGGCAGCGTATACAGTTATCGCCACCCAAGAGATGTATAAGCACATTAGGTTCTGCTTAAACGTGGTAGCTCCAAAGCAGTACATAAGAAACCCGACAAAATCGAAGGGTGTTGATGATACAGATAGTGGCCTAAAGAACCTGAGAAAAATGAGCTCCAGCTACAACAAGACAAAGGATTCAACCTAATGATGAGTATAAAAACATGCTAAACACATGAAGAAACGTAAAGGCCGTCTGCCAAATCTGGGAAGCACATAGCACGCAGCACTACCAGCAGCATTAAGACGCAGAACAAACAACAGAGCTACAACAATTGCCTCACTACCGCCTCCTGATGACGACCACATTACTGACCCTGCGGTATCTTCTGTTTATTGCAACAAGCCTTTTTGCGACTCTTTTTCGGTCACCAGTTCGACAGCATGGCCCGTAACACACAAGGTCACCGAGGATAAGCTGAACAGCATCGAAGTTAACCTACCCGCAATCATGTGAGCTATACGTACACACAAACTGTTTCAGTGCCGCGGTCCTGATGGCGTTCCATCCGTCGTGCTGATTCTAGAAGGCCCAGATATACCAGTTCTGCTTTTTAGCCTATTGGCCCGCTCCAGGACAACCCATACCTGCCCAACTGCGTGGAAGCACACTGTGGTCCTACCATGACTCGAACAAGTATCCCATCTCGATATAGACCATTATCTTCCTATCAGCCAGACGCATATCGCAGCATGAGGGATAGAAAGACTGGTAAGGGAAGGATTTCTTAACTTGCGTTTTGCCCCAAAAGCTTATTAATCAGTTCCAACACTGGTTCCTGCCCGCCAAATCCTGCCAGACATGTAGGTTTTAGTTTTTATGTAACGTCACAGAGGCGGTAAGTTTAAATAAATAAATTAGTTTTGTAGAAAGTAGAAGCCACGATAAAAAGTTGCGCATTAATCTGTCTCGACGGACCGGTATTCCGTACGTCCAGGTTTCCATTCTCCGTCGAGGCGGATTATTGTGTAAAGTTTAATCAAGTTTTCTACTTTCTACAAAAGCTACACTACACACGCCAATAATCTACATAATTTATTTCTCAAATACTTCGAGACAGACCACGGCTGGCATTGTAAGACTTTACAAGGGATTTTTCCGCTACAGTCCCGTTGATTTGCATGAAATAGGCTGTTCGCGCAATATACTGAATCTACCGAAATGGCAGATGCAATGGTCAAGAACGGAATCGCTAGTAGTTTACCGAAAGCCTGGGTTCAAGAATGTGTAATGGCGTAATATATAGAGTGGAGACAGCCGGCAGAAACAGGGAAGTGTCTTATTAGTGTACATATCTAAAACATGCTAAATTATGTGAAAGATAGCTATGCTCAACTTGCCAGTGTGTTTTAGGCTGTGATTTTATTCAGTGGCAAGTCACATCCGCCCCATCGCAGTGTTGATAAACGGACATTTGTGGCTTTTTATAAGAAGGCCGCTTGCCAGGCGAAAACCCACCACGTTCTGGAACACTGCAGTCAATCAGTTTGAGTGATAATGTATAACTGGCAATGTATCTTGCAGACCGAATGTACACTCGGATATACGCAGTCAAGTGAGCTCCAATTCCATGCACTGACTAACCGAATTACCTAGTCTAAGTCCGCCATTCATCGTTGCAATCGGTCGAGTGATGAACCATTCACGAAAGTCGGGTGAAGGATTGCGCAGGTGTGTAAGGAGTTCGAATTATTGGCATGGGTTTTCACTTTGTGTGTTACCAGTCCTGGCAGGAAAACTTCGGGTCCAAATATCCTCCCTGGACATGTCAGGTGGGGAATGCATTTGATCCTTGTGACTAAATTCATACAACCAGGCGAAAATATGCTGCTTCATACAGATGCAGGGTCCACAAGAATTTCGCATTAATGCTTTTCAGACCATGGATGTAATATCGAGTACTAGGACAATACCATTACGTTCAGGCTACGTTACAGAACAGATTGTCTATAGAGGGGAACAGCTTTCCTCTATAGGTGTTATTACCGAGAAAAATTTTCTTCATGTCCAGTAATGGCTCCATGAAATGCCATCAGAAATGCTCCAGGATAGCGAAGTAATGAAGTGATCTTGCAGGTACTCAAGGTGCCGTACCCCCTTGTTCGAACGCTGGTGAAAGGCAGCAAAGCTGTCCATGTCAAATAACGTAATTGGTTTAGAAGCATCTGTTTTTATAGTGAAACAAGCGATCCATGTAAAGACAATTCAAGTGAATAAGTTGTGGTAGTATGGTTGTGGGGCGAGGTAAACGCATCTGTTTAGACACCGCGCTTGCGGCATATTACAAAATTATCAAACGGATGATCCATGCGGAAGGTACTTAGTATCATAGGAATGGTAATTTACCTTTGAGGTCCCGGTGAAGACATCAATTGTTTTAGATCGGTTGGCTGCTGAGCATAGAGCAGTCATTATCCGATGATGAACCGTCATGCGCCACCCGGGTATCTGTGGAAAGCCCAGCGAAACAAGCGACGAACAAGGGGACACAACGCAGACCCACCCAGACTAGAATGCATCGATAAACACTATTAAATGGGTGATTGCCTGCAGTGTCACCTGTACGTGGTACTATGAAGTTTAGTTCAGTATATATGATTTACTGGTGACTTCTTACACCAATTCTCGGAGGTGGCTCATGCTACAACAACAATGCATGAAGGAGGTTCTGTAAAGCACATGGACTAAAGACAGCTAGGCGTGAACACAAGTTTCAACGAAAGTACGGATATTAGAAAGGTACATGGGTGAAATGGTGAAATGGTGAACAAAGTTCTCAATTATCCTTGGTGAAAGCCATCAGGAAACGAGTAGCAGATTTGGTGAAGCTGAGTCCAACTGGATCACAAGGCTTAGCGACAGCAGTCAGTTATAAATAAATAGGTATATTACTGGACTGTGTAGAGGCTACGTCTTTAAGGGATAAGTTCAATGTTTACATAAATCCTATGCTCTTGCATGGGAGGAAGAAAACTGAAGTATATATTCCTTGTTGGCGATTTAGAATGAATTGCCAATGCTTGGTGTACAGCTGCTGGGGTCCTAGGCGCCCAAGTTGAAATTCTTCCGGTTCCTTCGGGCGATATTGAGCTCCTTGCTTTTCCATTTTGTGAAGGTTGCACAGTCGTAGTTGTGCAGGTATTTTTTGGAAACAGAAACCAATTCACCACAACTTCACCAAATTCCTTGGACTATTTCGCCCGCTCAGTCGTCACCAGTATTGGTGCGTACATAGAAAGAAATAAGGGCGGCGGAACTATAAGGAATAAAATAGGTTCAAAGTAATTTGGAGAAATGCAGGTACAAATAAAACGGGTTTGTTAAGAGACATACTAAGGCGGTGTATTTTACTAGGAAAGTACTAACAAAAATACAACCAAAGTTTCATGCGCTGAGTTTGAATTCTGGCACAAAATTCCAACCAGAGAAAATCACAGCAAAAAGAAAACTTTTCTAAGGCCAGAATATGCATAAAGCAGCACAAAATAAAGCCAATAATAACAAGTGTTAACCGCTGATTACGTTTAAAGTAAAACAATGCAATACGTGCAGTAGTTCATGAGGTATTTTCGATTGTCTGGTGGTCTACGAATAACGCCATTTTTTCGCTAACAGTAGCTTACTGCTTTGCAAGCAGGCGACAGCAAAAGAAAAGGAAATGTAAACATTAGCTAAGCGGTATACGTTCTAAATAGGCATAGATATCTAGAAATGCTCTATATAACCCTAATATCCCCAATAACAAGGTACTTCGTAGGTGGCCGAAAAGCAAAGTTTTCACGTATGCCTAGCAACTGTAGGCACATAAGAGATAATGTTGCGCGAAAACACTAGAAATCAAGTAAGAAGCTTTAGAACAACATATAATTAACCCACGGTCAGAAGGAATCAGTTTACCATTTTCAGTGGATACTGCGCCACATAAACCATTGGGAATATAGAGTTTGGTATTTTTAAGCCTCTAAATTGATTTGAAGATTATATCAAGGCAGCATGTGCTAGGTCTACCTGAATAATACAGGAGAACTGTAGGATCGTTTGACATGTTTTGGCCAGAAAATGCACACATTTCATAGATAAACATGGCGTTTTCTTTCTTATAGCCGTTTTTCTATAATCGTAAGGCTGTCTCCAACACCAGTGAGCTAGCGGAGCCTGTCACTAATACTAAAGAAATGAGTACCGGAAAATTTAGCAAAATGAAGCAAAATGCTTCGGAGCGTGAAATTCACTTGGGTCTGCGTTGGTGGGCATTACCAACTCTACTTCTGGGATTTGAGCTTGGCCGAACATGAGAGCTTATTATGCCTCATGTGTTAACGCACACTAATGTGCAGCCCTTTGAATTATTTCTTGCTATTCCTCTCCAAAGTACAAGAGTGACTCACGAACAAGGCAAGTGTCGGATGAAGTGGCTTAACGCCAGGAGGGAATATGGCGTGCATGATGAAAGCAAATACGATATTTAGGTTTGTAAAATGTTTCAGGAGTGTTTTGTTGTTTATGCAAAACTTTTATGGACGAGACGCACGATTACCACTAAAGACCAAAAAGGCATGTTACTGGAAGTCGCAACCGTTTACAAAATTTATAAAACGGACTGGATGTTTAACCTGTCTACAGCGTCGGTCGGTTGTCTGAGATTGAGTCGGGGTAGGTTGAGGGTCAAGGGGCACGGAGGGTTTCAGAATATCCAGTGCTCGGCAAGTCACCACAGGCGCGGGTGATTGTGTGATTGCATAAGGATGAATGCAAGTGGTTCGTCAAAGTGAGCCACTTCGTGGCGGTCCGTAGACACCGTTGTTCGATGTGCACTCTGGTTTAAAGTAATATGTTTCGGAGTTCGTTGCAGTACTCTAAAAGGGCCAATGTTGGCAGTGTGGAGAGGGGGCCGCACTGCTTCGGTGCGGTGAAAGAGCTGAGTGCAAGTAGAGAGTCCACTGCGCATTTGCACATTTCTAGTCTGTTCACGGGGCCTAGTTGTGCGTAGTGAACGCATGCGTTGAGCTAGGGTGGACGCAAAGTTATTTGGAGGCACACCCGACGATGCGGGAAGTGAAACGAATTCTCCGGGCAACTTGAGCGTTGTGCCGTAAACCAGCTCTGCTGGTGCACATTGCAAGTCAGCTTTGATACTAATGCGGACGTCTAAGAGTACGAGCGAAACGTTTTCGCTCCAGCTAGGGTCGGAGGAGATACAGAGAAAGGCTTTAAGCTGTCTATGGAAGCATTCAATTATACCGTTGGCTGCTGAGTGATACAATGTGGTATGAATGCGGCAGCAGCCCAGAAAGTTGCAGAATGTGTCGAATGGTAAAGCTTCGAAGAGCGTTATGCGGTCAGTTGCAATGGCGCTTGGATATAGGCAATGTAAGGCCACCGGTCTTAGAATGCCCGGACAACGGTCTCAGCTGTGCAGTCTGTTAGGAGAATGGATTCTGGCTATCTGGTTTATGGGTCAACAATGTGAGGACGTAACATTCCGTGTGAAGAAGGCAAGGGACCTAACAAGTCTAAGTGTACATGCGAGAACCGAGATTCCGGGGAGGGGAAATGAGCCAAGTGGACTGCGGATGCCACGACGTATCTTGGAACGCTGGCATTGAAGACAGACTTGAGTACTGATACGAACAACTTTGTTTACGCGTGGCCAAACGAAACCTTCGGTGACCAAGATACGCTAGTTGGTGCAGTGAGTCCTAGATTGTGCGTCTGAAAGAGGCGGGCACTAGAGAACTAGGACAACCTGTGGAAGTGTTACAGCGAATGGTAACTTCCGTGGTTTGGACAGGAACAGGTTGCACATGTAGCGAAATGGACTGCAGAATGCGTTGTATGTCTTCTTCTTGAGCTTGAGCCGATGCATGGCGGCAAGGTCGACGGTAGGCAAAGATTGGACAATGAGCTTGAGGTGTGAGGGAGCGTCGGCGACGGAATTGTCGACATCTGAGACATGGCGTATGTCAGCAGTGAACAGCGTGAAAATTCTAGGTGTCTTGTTTCCCGTGGTGGCTATTTATCGCAAGCAGCGTTGAAGGCGAAGGTGAGATTCGTGTGGTTAATGCAGACCTTGAAAGCGCGGCCTTCGCGTGTGTGCCGGAAGTGATGAATGGCTAGGTAAATGGCGAGCAGTTCTCTGGCGAGCATGCTAAAGCGGAATTCCGCTGGCTGCAGGCGCTTGGAGAAAAACCCAAGGTGTTACCATTGCCCATCAACGTGTTGTTGGAGAACGGATCCTACCGCGAAGTCTGAGGCATCAGTCGTAATAGAAAGTGGTACAGTCGATTTGGAATGAGCGAGGAGAGCCATGTTGGAGATAGCATCCTTGAGCTCGGCGAAGGCTGTCTGTGCTGCGTCAGGGAAATCGAACTTACGTTCATTCACTCTGAGTAGGTCGGTCAGAGTTTGTATAAGCTGAGCGCAGCGCGTAATGAAACATCGATAGTTGTTGACCAAACCACACAATCAACAGAGGTGCTTGAACGAAGTGGGAGTTGGAAAGCTCATGATTGTCTGGATCCTATCAGGAAGGACTTTGATACTAGGCGATGAAATGAGATGGCCTAGGAATTCGACCGTTGATTTACCGAGTTCGAACTACCATGTTGACTGTGACATCATGTTTTGTCAAGCGCTGGAAGAGTTCAAATGTGGTTGAGGTACACTTTTTCCGATGAACTGGCTACTAAGTTATCATCGAGGTAGTAATAAGAGAGGTCCACACTCCGAGTGGCATTATGGATGAAGTGTTGGATCTTTTGTGCGGTGCTGCACAGTCGAAGTGCAAACAAGCCGAGAGAGGGAGGACGGCTGTTTTAGAAATGTCACTTTCTTCTAAAGTCACCAGATGATAGGCGCGAACCAGCTCGATATTGTTGACGCTCGTCTTACCTTTGAGGCATGCGGTAAGGTCCTGAATGTGTGGGATGGGATACTTCTCTGAGTTTCGCTGCAATGTGGAATATCATCCAGCAATTGCATCGACCACGAGGTCGAAATGCTGATGATGGCAAAGAGGACTGCAGCGACGGTGAATAACCAGCGGAAGGTGCTCCAATACCTAGGTCCAGGGTAAGCGACCGATAACCGTAGGTGGCTATTGGCTTGCCATTGGCGGCACCCAGGTTTGTCGACAGAGAAGTGGTAGGCTCCCCTGGCGTAGGAAGAATGAGGCAGACTTCCGCCCCGGTATCAACTAAGAACTGGGTCTCGAAACCATAATCCCTAATGCAGATGAGAAGGCTTTGAATTTTGCCGACGTCGCTCGTGGACGTTACAGATCGGCGTGGCGGATCATCTGTAGCGGAGTAGCTACATGGCTGTACGCACATAAGGGCTATGTTATCAAAACGCGAATGGTAAAAGCAGTACCCTGGGGCACCAGGTTTTGTGCGACTCGGCAATGATCCAGGTCGGCTGCGGTGCTTACTGTTTAAAGTGAGTTCCTCGATCTGGTGCTGAAGCGACGCTATCTGCGATGATAATACGTCTATTGCCCAAGGCTGACTAGTCGTGGGTGTCAGTGTGGTTGCGCCAGCACAGAGCTGATTAGGTGCTTTGGTTTTAGTCTTTGATTGGTGCGGTACATTATGCGGTCTGCTTGATCTGCAAATGTTATGAGTGGCAGGACACTTGCTACCGCAAGTATAACATGAGTGCTTTCAGAAAGGCGTTGCTTCTATAGCTCGCGGAAAATCCTTAGATCCATGTTGGACATGCGGATGAGCTATTGCTTTTCGCCTAACAAGGCCGATGGCATTTCACCTCCGCCTTGTTCAGATCAGATCACTAAATAGTTGCTGCAGACGGTCCTTGCCAGAAGGCATGATTCGCGGAACAATAGCCTGTTTAAGTGTTTTGTATTTCATTAAAAGAGGGGGCAATCAAGTGCGTTGAGACTTTTGCTAATGAAGCCGTCAAAGTATGATCCTCTGTCGGTTATGGCTACGCCTGGGCAACCAGATTGCGCTACCCAACGTTATAGGAAGGCTTGTGCAGCTGTCTCAGATGAGCAGTTGGCACCGGAATCGCTTCTGGCCAACGGGTGCATCGGCCGACACAGGTGAGGAGTTACACTTACCCTTTGCATGGGGGCAAAGGCCCGACCAGGCCAAAATGGACGAGAGTCGGGAGCAGGAAAGAAGCCAAGTGGGCTTTTGGTGTGTCTGTATACGTTGGCGTACTGACACTCTAAGCATGCGCGTGCCTAAAAGCGGACATCGCGGTTGACGTTGGGTCATACAAAGCGTTTGGTTACGAGCTTCTGCGAAGCATAGATGCCGGGATCAGACAGACTGTGTAAAGCATTGAAAACTAGTCGACGCATCGAAGAATGAACTATGAGTCGGGGAGGAGTTTGATGCATCACAAAGGATGGTCTCCCCGGATGAAGCGAGTGGAACTTCGCGTAGTTTTAAAGAGGTGTTGCGTCGTAGCTTGTCTATGTCGAGATCAGCTTGCTGGACAGCAGCCATGGCGGCTAGGTCAACGTGGTTGCCAGGCGATAAGCTTATTTTCTGAATGCGTGAAAGCGCATCCATGACGGGATTGAGAGCAGCTGAGACATGTCGTACGTCGGTCACAAACTGAGAAACGTAGTCTAGTTGTCTAGTTTCCCGCGGAGAATACTTGCCCGTGACGCCACTGATTGAGTAGATCAATCGCTTGGGGTCAGTGAACACAGCAAAATGGCGGCCTTCGAGATAGTAACGGAAATGTCTGATGCCTAGGTAGATAGCTAATGGTTCCCTACCGAAGGTGTTGTAACGCGATTCGGCAGTTTGTAAACGCTTCGCGTAAAAGCTTATAGGTATTCATTGATGGTCGATCAGTTGTTGAAAAACTGCACCGACAGCAGTGGCTGATGCGTCCGTTGTCATGGCGAGTAGTGCTGATGGGTTTGTGTGGGCAAGAACCGCTATGTTGGAGCAAACTTCTTTGCGCTTCTCGAAAGACAGTCTAGCGTCATCTGTAAATTTAAAATATCATTGGTTACCCCGGAGCAAGTCAGTCATTGGCTGCAATGTGCTGGCGCAGTTAGGAAAAAAGCGTCGGTAGCAGCTGACCAGGCCAAGGAATCGGGGTAGCTGTTCGAAGGAACTAGGGACAGGATAGTCCTTCAATGCCTGGGTTTTGTCCGGTAAGGCTTGGATACCAGAGGCGGATATGCGGTGGGCAAGGAATTCGATGTAGCTTTGAACAAGCTTGCGTTTATCATAGTGGAAGGTAAACTCAGGTTGCGCCAAGTGTTGGATGGGAGCGCTAAGGTGATAAAGATGTTCATCGTCAGAAAAGCTGGCGATGAAAACGTCGTCTAAGTAAAGATGAACACCTTCGATTCCTCGCGTTACCTTTTGAATGAAGCACTGAAAAGATTGAACAGCGTCGTTGAGACCCAAAGCCGTGCTGAGGTAATCGAATAGCTCAAACGGCGGGATGACTGATGTTTTAGCAACGCCGCCTGTTGCCACAGGCATCTGATGGTAGGCGCGAGCTAGGTCGATTTTGCTAAAGATCGAATTACCAGCTAAAGCTAAATGTCAAGTCGTGCATGTGATGAGTGCGGTATTTATCCGAGACGGTAACTTTGTTAAGTCACCACAGGGGCATAGTCACCGAATTTCTTCGGCACCACGTGTAGTGTTTTTGCCCATGGACTTTTGTGAGGGCGTATTATTCCCAATTCGAGCATTTGTTCGAACTCCGCCTTAGTGGCTTTGAGCTTGTCCGGAGATAATCTGCGAGGGCTGGCCGAAACAGGTGGACCCTTAGTGGAAATGTGATGCAGGACGTTTAACCTCACAGGAGGCAAGTCATTCGGAACGCGAAAGAGTTTAGGATGCTTGCTGAAAAGGCCTATAAAAGGCTGTGAAGCTTGAGATAGGATATGAAGGGGGTGCTAGCAACCACGTTAGCGCTATTCCCGATAACACTGAGCTGTGTTTTAGAGTCGATAAGCCTCTTCCATTTAGCCTCTAGGCTAAGTTTGAAGTGTCGAAGAAAGTCCATGTGTAATATGGTGAATGGCACGGCTGCTACTATAAAAAGCCAGCGAGAGGTTCGCCAGAGGCCTAGTTTGAGCGTTAGCAACCTTTCGTCGAAAGTTGCGATTTGTGTGCCATTGACGGCACGCATCTTGTTCGGCAAGGGTGTGACCATCTAACCTGAACTACGGTTATAACGCTAACTTCGGCTCCCGTGTCGACTTGGAACTTGGTACCGGAAGTTACCTCACTAACGCAGATAAGGCGACTTCGGTTTTGGCCGGTCGCGTCCATCACCCTTAAGTGCAGCCCGAGAAGTTCCCGGCTTCTCGGCGAAGGTGCAAGACTATGTATATCTACTTGCTGCAGTACCAAAGTATTGCTGCTACCAACAGCAAGTCTACATGTTGAACTTGAAACGTCCTGAGGGTGCGTTCGACGGGCGGTGGCGACCATGGCTCATAGTGAGCTGTTGGACTTGGCGACTAAGCATCGCAGCCTGTGTTTGCAGGGCTTCTATAGCTTTAAGTGAGCAAATATCCCAGGTGTAGACATCAGAACAAGAGTCAGCGAACAAGCTCGTTTTCGGTGGATTTCTTCAGGCTGGTACACCACAATTAATAAGAATAAAAAGAGTTAAAACATCAGACGGGATTAAAGTTCAAAGCGTAAAATTAAAAGGCCTAGGTCAAGTGCTTGGTGCACAAACGATCAGTGGCATGTCAGCTGTAGGTTTCGCAGCAGAGGTTACTGTAATAGGGGGCCAGGGAAGGTAGAGAATCTGAACGAATTGATTGTACACCTAGGTCTGGGTTCTGGAGGCGGATGGCGATCGCTTCGGCTATTGCTAATGTGCGACATCTTACGCTCGTGTGCAGCATCCAGGTACGCGGTAAATTTGCTGAAAACTTTGGTGCCTATCGATCCGGTGGTTAAAATCAACTAGATGTGCCAACACGGTGCTTGTCGCTGGGTTAGTTCCACCTGTACATAGCCAACTCGGGCAATGCTCACGGATTCTCTTAGACAGTTTCATGGTTGTTCTTCCAATATAACTTGCTGGACATGAACAAGTAAAAGAGTATACACAGAAAGAACTACTTGACCGAGGAAGTCTGTCCTACAGTTGAAGCTTTACGATTGGTGTTGAATTATATCTTAAGCGCAGGCTTGCCGCCTAGTACGCACGGTTTATAGCGTCGGATAGCCTTCTAGACGTTGCCTGCGCTATTCCATCCCCTTTGAACGCAACGACAGATAATCCAATTTCTTTTCAACTGAATCGGTTTTAGCCCTCGATGCTCTATATTTCTCTATAGTTCATTGTAATCCAGTGATGGACGCGTTTGGGAGGTAGCGGAGTCCACCTTACTGGCTTCAACTGTTGGCTGGGATTGTTCCAATACCCGATCTACTAACTAAGCTGGTTCAGTGAGCATAAAAGAGCTCACGATTGCTAGAAACGCTTGCGTGTTTTCCGCTAGCCTTCGTAGACATAGTTCGCGAAGTAATGTCTCGTCCATTGTTGATGACCCAATGAGTTGCTTCATCTCTCTTGTAGCGTAAGTAAGAGGTTTGCCGCCCAACTGCAGATCCCTGATAAGCTGCAGTAGGTGGACTTCCTCGGATAGCATGACGCGCTTAATAGTGGCCTCCTTGAGCGAATCATAGCGGTTTCCGGTCGGAGAACTGATAATGTCTCTGACCTGCATTGATAACTAGCTGGGAAGATAGGACATGAGTTTGCTGTAGTTCACGTAGTCGGAGGTAATGCAGTGGTTATTAAAGTTAACCACAAAATAAGCGAACCACAAAATAAGAGGTTTGTCTTAAATAGGTGGCACACAGAGAGATACAACGCTAAGGAGATACTCTAACTTAAGTTCTACAGCACACATGGTAACAATGAATGCAAGAGTGCTGCTGTACGTAACAATAACCCGGAAAATATGAAGCATAAATGAAATGAGCTCACCAGAGAAAAGTTTGAAATAGTTGGCGATGTGGTACTTCCGAAATCAGATTTGGGTGTCTAGGCCAAGTCAGTGTCACCAATTTAGTGAGTACCCTCTAGCGCGAGCCCGACAGCAATTCAAAAAGCACATCGAGTTGCAGGGAACGATTTATTGGTACAGTGAAAGATTCCCTGTTGACTAGCTATAAAAGGCACTCTATTTAGAGGAACAGAGTGCACAGCACACAGGCCAGCTATGCACTGCAACCGAAATGAGCACCAAACAAAAATGGTGATTATCAAGTCAAGCATTCGAATTCAGCAATCAGTTCAATAAACCACACCAGTTGCCTTGGTGTGCAATAAAATAATTTTAGTTAGAATTTTCACAGACAAACCGGGAAATCTCCAGACTGCTACAGTACATTTACACCTCATTAGCAGTTGTTCCCATTTTTTTCGAGATCCTCTATTTGCTGGCTGGATAACCTGTGATGTCATATATTTAAGCCCAAGTACATATCAATCCTTTCACTCTAGAAGTCTCGCTTTATTTAGCGGTAATGATAACTGCGTTATCTCTAATAATGTCACCGTACTTAGCGTTAAACATGGAGGCTGACACAGAGTAAGCCGCTTTTTAGCTGCATGTAATTTACACGTAGGTTTGAAATTGAATTTTTCCATGTAGCGCTAAAGTGCCATCAAGAGAGTAAGCATAGCAAGCTCTCTTACCGTTAGGGTAAGTTACATGGCAGACCAAATCAGCATTTAAATTACCGCCAATGTCTACTATAACACACGTGTTCAAATGCTGACACGGGAGAACGAGGTAAACTTTTACCAGGCTGTGGCCCTACAGACTGGTGGAACATTACCGGTGCGTAGGGTACCACCAGTCTGTAGCGCCAGAATATAATTAATGACAATAGAAGGGTAATTCCATTAACTTAAAGCTTTGATGTCGTATTTTAGGCAATAAGCAATTATATTATGTTAATTCAATGAATTTCTACCTTTACAATGGGGTAGTAAACATTTACATAAGTGAAAACAACTGGTTCTTTGAACGCAACATTATTGCTTCGTTGCGATGGCTAAAACATAGTAAAGGCGGACAATTTTGAGGGATGAACTGTAACTATTTAGAAACCGCCACCGTTTTTCGAATAGACAGTCATTATTACCCTGTTTCCTTCCTTTTACTTACAGGTGTGTAGGAACATAACCACCTTGAACTCATGAAATAACGCTCTGCTCCTTTAAATTGTTACGAACGAGCCGGTTGTTTATAAGCGTGTACGGTTCTCTTTCCCCTGTCTTGACTGTACTGGTTTCGGTTTCGGATACACCCGTTGTGTTTCATCTCGTGTTCTGCCACGTGTCTTGCTTCGGTAGTGCTTGAACAACGTGACGGCGTGCGACCGTCTATGTAGTATAGCGTGCCCGTCCTCGTGTTCGTTGTGCATTGAAGCCTGACTCCTCGCTCTTTCAGCGTCCGTCTGTCCATTGTCCTACACCACCCAACTCGTTCTACTTGTAACAGAACGGCCGCGAAAGTAAAAGGTGTTTGTGTATTTTGCTGCAAATCACTTCATTTACATTTATTCTCCGCTCTCACAGGCGGTATTTTTGGATTAACTCTGAAAGCAGAAAGTTGACTTTATATACTACTTCTTAGAAACCCTTCAGTAAAACAGAAAGAACATGCTTTTGATAGCTCGCAGAAAATTGACTTAATCAAGCTTTTGCTTAAACTGCAAATGGCAGTGAAATACGTTTCACCATCAATCTCTGTAAAAAGCGCTTTCTTATATCTTTTTGAAATACGGACTGGTAAAACACAACCGGACTGGCGGGAAACTTTTTGAAGTAGGCTTTCTGAAAATTAGCCGAAGCTTCCGAGTGTATGGGTATGCCGCCAGGAATGTAAAGATGTGTGAAAACAATTAACGTTAACTATCAATGAGATGCAAAATAAACTGATAGATCATAAGAGTTAAAATTATCAACCAACTAAATTTTGACATTGAACACGCACATTAGTGCAAACCAACAACCATATAGATACGCGTTTAGATAAGAATATTATTCACTCGTTATCTATTTACATCTCTCAATGGCTCCACAAGCCAGACAAGAGCAACAGTACCAACCCACACAGTAGATTTCCCGCCCATTTAGATTCTGTAAGTTACTAGCTTCAAGGTAATTTTCCAACGCGTCTGAACGCCATCCGGACACTATTTTCTCAGTCTACCTAATTAATGAACAGAACTTAGGTAGTATTATATTAAATATTCCGCGACAGTTTACAAGCATTTTAACCTTCAAAAGCAAATAATAAATTAAGATGCGTAAAAGTTACGGTTGAATGCGCAGGTGAATGTAAAGTTAGAAATAAAAATTAAACAAATGAAGGAGTTATCTTCGACGGCGCGAGAAGCGCCTTAAAAGGCAAGATGCTAATAAAAAGCGTAATATCTGTAATGGTACAGGAATGGTAAAAGTTAACCAGTATATAATATACCACTTTAACGGCATGTTAGCGCATTGTACCAAGCATTCAGCGTGACACACTTTCGAAATAGCTTGCAGTGCTTTCAAGTTAGCGAGGCTAAGAAAGCGGTTTCAGCGTCCTTGACGCTCTCCTTGGTAATGGGACGTTAGCTAATGGAACACCGGTTGGAAGCCCCGAATATAAGCGACAGAGAGTCCAATGAAAATGGTCGAGCACCACCTGTTTTGCATTGATGCCCATCTGAAGTAAACCTCGATGATTGGTCACCGAACTGAAACCGTCCAATAGGCAACTTGTGGTGCCTGTATAAGGAGGAGATCTTAGCTACCACATGACATGAAGCTTACGCCGTAACCAGTGCGGACAGATATACTGACAAGCCCATGAAGCGGTCTATACTTAGTGATCGCTAGCGGCTACCTGGTGGTGGCTTATTCAGCGGCCTAACCATGGTGGGGTAGACAGGAAGTTTTCCATCTGGTATTCAGAAGTCCCTGAGGTCTGAGGGAGTGAGGCAGGCCTGCAATTGGGGTTGGTCAGGCATGCACGGTGGCTTGGACATTGCACACCCAAACCTGAATCAGCAATGGCTGCTAGGCGGTTAGACAATTTTGTGCGACTGTTATTACGGCGGCTATGGGGGACATTGTTCCTATTGAAGTTGGCAGACCAACTTGAAGCTGAACAACGAAAGTTCTATGAGTGCTTACCTCTATCACAGTTGTTGACTAAACACAAATAAGAGGATTCCAAGTGTGGCGTTAACACGACGTTTGCGATTGTTCGTTTGTCTACAAATTCCGAACAACGATTATTTGGTGAAATGTGATCTGAAATTTTAGTGCTGCTTGGTAAATAAACTTTCCTTAAGGGCTGCACCCAAGGACAAGTGTTCTTGATTCATGTATGTTGGGCGGATGCTATTGGGTTGTCTTGCGAATAGTCAGGTTAGGAGTCATGGGGTAGATACCGCCTTCTTGATTGTTGACTTGCCTAACCTTTGCCACCTACCTGGGTGACAATCAACATATAGTAGATGGAGGTTTCTGAGATACTGGTTGCTTTGTATGAAAGTTGGGATTGCAGCGTCCTAAGTGAAGCTCTGGTTGTATCACATCATGGTGTTTAGCAATCAGGATTTTGCTAGTCCATCGGATCTTTAGTGCTTTCGTAGGAGGCGTGTGTATCAGACACTTAGTTCGCGAATGGAATGACCTTGCTGACTTGACTATTGGAATCGTGCAGTATCGTGGTTAATCATAGCAAGGTAAGCCTGAGGTGAAGAAATAGAAAAGAATGCTGCTTCTGGATCCTTACCGCACATATTGGTGCCACACTGAAGCGATTCGCTGGTGTTTTCCCTTACCGTAGGCGACAAATGCGCTGGGAAGTTGAGAAACCTGTAAACCCAGGCGAAACCAAAACAAAGCTATATTTTTAGTATGTTACTATGGAAATATATAACAAAATATTACGAGGGAATACCGCAACACTGCCCGCCTTATGCTTAAACAGTGGGGTCTGTACGAAGTATTGAAAGAAGGTGCATATCAATGTGTTTGTGACTATACAGCCACCTCACCTAAACCAGAGTCCGTGTGCGCAATTTCACGAATCTTTTAATGGGACACAGTACCATAACCAATTGGTTGGCTGTAGCGCGTAAAGCGCGATACTATTCGTTAGCCTACATGGGTTGATTGAAGAGGTAGTGTGTTATGGGTCACATCTGTGCGAATTCGTGGAAGAAGGAGATGGAGGGCCTGTAGTAGGACACAGGGGCAAGTTGCACAACGGAAATCGAGCAGCTGTGAGAGCGGATTTGGGAACATAGCATTGGGCGTTATCGAATAGGAAGAAACAGGGGTTCGGGATGTAGGCGGCGGGAGGTAGCCTAGCAGATGGCTCAGGGTTCATTCGTTCTGGTCTATTACTAACACAGTATCAAACCAGCGACTTGCATGGGGCTTTTTATATTTCACACTACTTCAAATCAAAAGAAGATTTTTCGTATTAAGCATTCCTCTGTTTCTTGTTTTGCTTTGCCCAAATCCTGCACCATGTGAGAACACAACCTTACGCTTGCCCTCTCTCACTTCGGTCTGTTGAACTCAAAGTGGTACTCTCTGTAGCCACAGGTTCAAAGACCCACTTACCACCTTGCAAAGTCAACTGTCGGAAACACTAATGTCTGCATTTGGCACAAAACCGATTCCTATAAGATGTTTCATTAAATTATCCTGGATAAGATACAACATAGGGATTCGCTTGAATGCGTATTATAAGCATTTTAGCATCCAAACGATTTGAAACACTTAACCCTAATCTTTTCTATTTCACTAGACACAAGACCCAATGGCGTCAGCACCACAAATAGCTTTCCGCCTATTGCCATAGACGGCTATCCTACTCCAGGGGTGAACACGCTTGCTCAGGTATCTGTGACATAACTGAATTCCTATAGCAAACCATCAACGTTCACCAGGCCAATGACAAGCAGCGAAGCAACACAATCTGCTTAAACATTACGTGGTTTGCTTGTAACGCAATAACATGATAAAAAATAAACAAATGTTTATTCTCGGCAGTGCGTGACACGCCTACATAGGCATGATCACGTCGACACAACGAAGACTAGTAACTGTAAAAGTGGCACAAGTTTATAAGTAACATTTGGATATACGTGTTTAGCGTGTATGCATGTATGTGGTTAAGAACAAGTGTGGATGAGTTGCTTGAACTTGTGTATGTGACGCCGTATTTGTGCTTGATTTCGGTCAGGCGTGAGAAGAAGTGAAATGAAATTTTTGTACTGGATGACCCACTCCATAGATTGGGATAGACCATCCGGATATGTAAGAGGCAGTGACTTAACTTAGTGGCGGGTCACATCCGCCACGTCACAGCATTGGTAACCGGGCATTTGTGGCTTTACATAGGACGAAAGCTTGCCAGGCTAAGACCCACTAAGTCCTGGAACACCACAGCCGAACTATTTTCTGGAACGGGGTAAACCCGACCCACCCAGCTGGCACCACGGGGACGTTGTTTGGCTAGCCAGGCTTGTTCTATTCGAGTGTGTCCGTACGCATTAAAATTGGTACTTGCTTAAATATCTTCCTCACATCAGCTCCAAGGCCCTATAAAACGTAAAAATTGACTGTTCCCACAGGGTCTTCTAGTAGCGCAGGAACTAAACCAAACCGTACTTGTTATCGCGAACCGGTGGCAGCGTAACTTATGCTAGTTATGTGTGACTGACTGTTATTGACCTCAATGCTAGGCAGCGTGTTGGTGATTAAGAAATATTGGACCACATAAGCCCACGATACAATCTCACGACATTTGGCGGTTGTTGAAGGAACTACAAAGTTCGTCTCCAGATGGCTTTGGTTAGCTTCCACGAAAACGCTTGCATCTGGCAAATCAATGTAAACGACAGATTCGGGTGAGAAGAATATGGGGTAGCGGCAACAGCAGAAGTCACGAATTGCTTTATGTTTTCTAGGTTTGGCAGTGTATTCATACAAAATTTGTACCCATAATCGTGGGCATCACCCTGAAGAGCAGTGAAACGCTACGATTTTCAATGTACGCGCTTACTAAGGTAACTAGAGGTGAATCAGTTGACATTGTTGTCATTGTCACCGACCTGCTGCAATTTGTCATCAATCCCACTAGAAGTTCTAACGCCCACTGAGCAATCTAGTAAAGATGTACGGGTGGCTCATCAACGTCAACCCATAAGTCCACATGGAAATAAGGATACATACATAATGAATCCACCTGGTTTTTCTTACGTTCTACAAACCTAAAGACAACATCCGAACTGTGGGAGCGCAGCCTCCACCTACTGTTAATATAAGCACGCGTCTTGGAGCACATATCCAAATTATAGACAAGCAAAAAACGTTTGTGGTGGTTAAATACATTCTCCTCCATAAATAAATCCTCCTCCGACTTCTTACCCTTTGCTTATAGTACACCTCAAAAGTCAAAAGGTATAGCCACTAGCATATGGTTGGCGGCATCAGGTTCCGGATTTGTCTGTCACTGTGACTAGCCACAGAACGCCTGCGCCTACAGAAGGTCCAAGAGGTGACTAGTGCTGCATCACCCACAGCTCCATCCACACACCCATGTCCAGTGTAAACCAGAAAGAATAAGACCCGGAGGCATGTGGATGGGAGCCACGTTTCATCAACGGAGCCGGCCCACACGCCTTCACAGGCAAACACAAGCACGCTGTAGTTGAGAATCAATCGCACACAAGGCGGTGGCTGGACCGTAGTCCGCTCCACACTGAGTGCATGGAATCACTCTTCGAGCCTAACACGGCCACAAGGACCGTGCCCCCCTTCCCCTCCAGTAATGACCAACTGCCTCCTGGAGCCAATATGGAAGAGATAGGGGGTAATAGACACATAGGCACCTAGTCAAGATGCACATCAACCGCAGCCATACCGAGGATATCAAGCAACAGGCAATGATTTTAAAAGACAAGATGCAATAAAATAAATTGGATAATGCATACAGATACGCAGACATAACTTTTCACGTAATAGGCGTATAACAAATTGATTACGACGGAATCCGCGATAAGGCAAAGAGGACAGAGACTATATTGTAAGAAAATGCCACAAAAGCGAAAATGTTATCGAAATTAACTACAATTAGCTTCAGCGACGTGTGTACGTTTATGGAAGATATTTCAGCTATACATTACTATGAGAGAAAAAGCATTAGGACAAAAGTGAATACCCATCATGTGAAATAAATAAAGTTAGCGTGCAAACACGAGGTTAGTAAATCGAATGCAGCGTACCTACAAACGCTGCGCCGGTTCTGCTTACGTTCTTTGCAGGACGCCTCGTCGCTTCGGTAATGGTCCCAAGTGGCCTCGCTCATGGCTCGCTAGGCCTGCCTAACTCAGGCACCCGCGACCGCATGTGCCACACCACCATGCATTCGATGTCGATGGAGTACCACCCATCGGTGTTTGCCGCTTCCTCACTTGCCGCTTCTTCTCTACGTGTACTAGGTATTTCTCCCGCACTTCGACAACTGTCTTTGTGATTGGATCGTGCCATGTGCACCGATCAACCGCTTTCGATTCCCATGACATGCAATCCGGATTAGAATGTGAGGGGCTCACTTTGAGCAGGTTCTGGTAATGTAAATCGGGTTTCCCCACACGCCGCTTTCAAATACTCAGCTGCCCAGATGATAGTTGTTTCGGTATCCGCGTCAAATCCATACGGCTCACATGACCAAGCCATCTCAGGTGTCCAAGCAGAAGTATGCAGTCCACTGCATACATTTCACTTCCAAGCGACACTTCCGTGTCAGCAACTCTGTCGCCCCATCCGATGCGCAGAATTCGTCGCGAACGCTACGTGTGGAACCGCTCGAGATTTCGCACATCCCGCACGCACATCGTCCAGGTATCACTGCCGGATAGAAGAACGAACAGCACCATGGATTTGTACACCATCAGCTTCGTGCCAGTGGTAAGTTGATCGTTGTACCACACTCGGTACTCGAGCTTCCCGAATGCCGCTGCCGCCTTCGACACGCGAGTACGCAACTCAACGTGTAGCTGCTGATCAGTCGACATCACACTCCCAAGGTAGCAGAAGCGGGAGGTGGTTTCCAATACTCCTGCACCAAGGCTGTTTCGCGGCATATTGAAGAGTGCAATTCCGGTGATGGCTGAATGAGACAGACAGTTTTGCTTGTGCTGATGGTGAGCCCGAATTTGGCCGCTGTCGAAACCAGAGCACGAGTCATGTGCTGCAAATCATCCGCGCTGTGCGCAAGCAACGAGCAGTCGGTAGCTAACAGCAGTATACGGATAGTTGTCCCACAGACTAGGGTTCTCGCACCGAAACGACGGATGTTCAACAACCCACCATCAATACGGTGCTCCACACCAACACCTTAAGCACAAGCCGCATCAAAAGCACAAGACATCATTGCATGAAGATATATATTAAGCTGTGCAGGAGCTAAGACACAAGCGGGCTTCATACCAGAAACAACTGCAAAGTCATCCGGGGTCTCTTCATAGCCAAACCCTGGACCGCATGCCACTGCGAAGACATTCAATAAAACTTACAAAATTTAGCGGGCAAGCAAAGATACCCAACATCAGCCACAATGCCTCGCGATTCACCAAATCTAAGGCTTTGGTGAAATCAACAAACAGCTACTACAAAGGCTGGCGTCTTTCTCTGCACTTCTGTTGCAACTGACGAGCCGCAAACACCATATCAATGGTGCTGCGTGCTGGCACGTTTGGATACACAACCTGACTGACGAGCCGGTTGTACAGGATTCGGGCAATCCCCTTGCCCACACAACTCAGCAAGTTGTTGCCACGATAATTCATGTAACGTTGTTTGCTCACTTCACCCTTCTACAGTGGTAGCACAAAGGTATCCTTCAGCTCAGCAGGCACCTTATCCTCAATCCACACGCATGGCATCAAGTGGTGCAGCGCAGTCACCAGCGGAGGTCCGCCGTGTTTCAATACCTCAGGCAAGATCCCGTCAGCATCGGCACACTTGCTGTTTCGCAGCTGAGCAAGTGCTCTCTGCGTCTCATCTAGTGTCGGCGTGTCCGCCAGACTCGCCTTCACCTCGTGCTCCTTCAGGCCGTTAAATGTAGGCCAGTCAATCTCTGAACACTTGTTCAATAGGCAGTCAAATTGTTTCCGCTAGATCTTCATTACGTCTGCAGTCTGTTTGCAGGTAGCGCCTGAACTATCATCGAGCAGCGTCCTCAGTGGCTCCAACCTTGGTCCATACACCGCCTTCAAGGAGCCAACGAATTTCTTATGTTGGCAGCGTTCGGCGTAGCATTCCATCTGCTTCAATTTTATCACCCACCATGCATTTTTAATGCGACGGAACTCCCGGGTCAGTCGCAGACGAATTTCGCGAAACTGACTACTCTTCCCCAAGTCACTGGGGTTTGCCAAATTTGTAGTAAATGCTGCATTTTCACTGACATCAATGAGTCAATCGCCGCCTTGTTTTCATCAAACGACTCAGGCCGCCCATAGTTTGCACGCCCGTTGGTCTCCTGGACGGCAGTTGTCACCTGGTCGTGAATATGGTGTCCCAGGTCGCCCACTGTGGCTTTGCAGTCCACTTCACACGGGTGTGCAGCCACGCCTTCTCCAGCTCAATACTTTTCTCCACAGTACCTAAGGAGAGAATGTTAAAGTTACGCCCCTAATTCAAAGCAGGAGTGTAATACACGGACTTACGATAATATTTCTAAAGTTTGGTCCGCACCAATTTGTGGTCAGCGTCACACTCAGCTCCACGCAGTACACGTGTCATGCGCAGTTCGAGCATGTCACACTAACGTAGGACGATATAGTCTTGCAGGCGAGCATGATCACTCCGTGCGTTTGTCCAAGTCGTGATCTCACATGCACTCAATGCAAACCGTGTTCGTGATCGTCAGGTCGTGAGTGGTACACAGTGTGATCAGCTCGTCACCTTTTGCATTCACTAAACTAATGCCATGCGCACCGATAACATCTGTCCATACCGATGTATCAAGCTCAACGCGTGCATTGAAATCACCCAGCATAAATGGTCGGTAGCTGCTCGGCAGAGACCGTATCACGGAGGATACTGAGAGTAGAATCGATCACGTGTGTCATCAGAATAAGACATGAGCGAATCGTACGGGATTATAAAAGTGGCAAACTTACCTCTTGCGAGTCCTATGCGAACAGTCATCAGTCTTGCGCTGCTGCCTGTCGGTTCACCCAGCTGGCGATTTACGCGATCGGATATTGCAAATCCGACCCCATCGTCACGTGGCGCTTGGGCGGCGTTGCCCACCCAATAGGATGTGTAGTCAGTACCTGCACCCACTCACCTATACACATATATATATATATGTATAAGTAGCAATACCTGGAACATCCATGAACTGTAATCTGAACAACGCACGGCGCTGTTGGTACGGTATATTAGGAATAATGGCTGTTTTATTTACTGGCGTAAACAATGTTAACAAGCGTTCCACCAGCGTTCATTCATTCATCCAAACAAGGTGCACACGTACGTGAGGACTTTGAATTAGTACACAGCACAACCCACTCGTTCTACACAACAAGTATCCTGCCTGCTAAAAATAAACGCGGCTTTCAACACAGAACTACTTGTCCTCCGGAACCTTGTCGATAGTTCATCCTGTGGTATTGCGCGCTACGACCACTCATTAAATATATTCTACCCGCTCTTTGCTTTGAATACACGAGCCCTATAACTTTGCCAGATCATTCACAAGTTATCGTGGTTTTCAACTTCGCCTTCTTATGGCAATTCGTTATAAAATGTTTGATTCACGATCACAATTCTTTCGAGGTTATGATTAGCTAATCATCACGGTTGACGGATACATATTCTATTGCTATCTGGAGTGATTTGAAACAAAACTGCTCGCACTCAACATCTTTGCAAATACTTGAAACCGATCCAGGACTCAGGATTACAGAAAGGTTTGAAAATAACCGGTTGGTATAGTTTGTTAGCAACATTTGCAGTTGATGAAAAACGAAGTTGTATTTTCTTATTGAATGAAACCTGTACATAATGTTGAAACAAAGTTCACCGAGCCCTGTTTAGACTTCCTGAGAAATATGCATCATATGATCATTAATGTTAGTGGTCATAGTGCTAGTATTAGTAGAAGCAGCTTGGTTTCGCATTACGAGCCGTACTACTCGATATGGGTCTTGTTTATACAACTATTCAGTGTACTATGCCTATTTTTGGTGAGTGCACAAATACGGGCTATCAGTCGGTGACCGGACTTCGCTTTCGGCATGGTTCATTTCTCTATTCTATGTGAGCTGCCAAATATGTGCACTTGTACAATGAGGTAACAGACTGCTTTAGATTGCTTGGATATTCCCCGACAGAACAAGTGCATAATATTTCGTTGTGATACTAAATTTTACTTTCAGCGTGTCAGTATTTCGACGTATTACGCAGATGGAACGTTTGATTATGTCTGCTAAAGGGAGTAGTGGACAATAGTTCTCCCGGCTGTAAAAGAAATACAAGGCAGAAGGTTGAGAGACACATATTGAAACCGTTTAAGCTTGTTTGAAAACCTACCAAAAGTTTGTAACCTCAAGTAAAATCGTTGTTTTGGCGAAGGTTTAATGAACGAATTAATGGAAAGGAATAAAGTGAGACAGCATCTCTGGCCGCCGTACCTGCCTAAAATGTGGAAGCTACGTGTTTTACGTTCGGGACTGAGGTGGCTGGAATGGTTACTCAAACTGGTTTCCTAGACATCAGCCCGGTATCGACAAGCCAACGGATTGCAGATGAGAATACATTATTCAGAGCTCCAAAGAAGATGGAAAGTTTGACGAGTAATGCTTTAAAAATAATAGCTTAAACTTCCAACATTAAGCTTGCACGTCTTTCGATGTGTACAATTCAAATCTTGCTAACCGAGGCCACTGAGCTGGTAGTACAGTACTTCCTAAGGGAGTCCTATATTATTACGTTTGCGTTCACCAAAGCCGTAAATGGGGTGTTGGTCACAGGTAAGTAAAATCAAATGTTTTGCCAAACTTCCCCACTTATATTAGGCAACTACGAGTGTGGGGCGCCACATCACTAGCCTTTTAGCCGATAATGCGTACGACGTAAAGGATTTGCCACTCGTCCATATTCACCGTTTTCACGTAGAAAGGTCCTGGTTATGTTTATGTAATCGTAAGCTATCTAAGGAGGAAGTGGAGGTGTTTGACCTTATGTGATATTTTTAGCGTGCACAATAAATTAAAGAACTTGCCATACTTAGGTACACCTGACGGTGGAAACGTACGGACGTGCGGTCCATACTTTACAGAAACACTGCAAATGATTGCAGAAACGAAACTGTAGGAGTGAAGCAGCTACTTAAGCCCAAAAGTGTCTGCTAAATTATAGAAGGCAAAGGGATCGCGAAAGATGTATTCTTGATCTTTCGAAGCCTAATACAATTGTGCAAGCACTTCGCAGGCGTCATTCTAGCGGACGCAAATCACCATCACAACCAAGTCGCCGGAGTATTGTGGCATGCAATGCATGCTCATGAAACTGGTTCACTATATCTTCGTAGCTTCATTCAGACGTCCCAGTAGAACAACTTAATTGTGCGTTTTCAGGTGCAAACCAAATACAAAGAGGTCCCGTTAAACTCGCTATATCTTCGTAGCCACAGTCAGACCGCTGAATAGAACCACTTGATTGTGCGTTTTCAGGTGCAGAACAAGCACAGTAAGTTTCCATTAGGCTCACTCTATATCTCCGTATCCTCAATGAGAGACAGGATTAGAACGACATGAATGGGGGCACATAACATCTACGCTATTTACTTAAGCGTTGAAATACGCCTACGACATTTCGATAGCCTTACCTGGAGATCAGAATAGATCTACAACAACAGCTTCCTTGGAGCTGGGGGTTTCGAGGTACCTAAAAGCTGCGTTCAGTTATGATTAATGCAGCTGCGCTGGATTTTTCTAAGGCAAGACATTGCACAATGAACATTCAACATAAATAAATAGATAAGTTTGTATTCACGATAAAGCTTAGCATAACTTTCGGGCATGAGCGGAATAATGCATTCTTGTACAAAACAACATAATTAGCAGGTCCAAGGTCAAGAGTAATTAGATGTAGTCAGTTAAATGGGCCCATATGGCTCAAAGAATGAACAAAATGTATCCTCGAGCGTATCGAACCATGTCTCGGCAGACATAATCAGAATCGCATAAGCAAAATGGTTCGTACAGTAGAGATGCAAAGCTAATAATTACAAAGATAATTGGAGTAGAATATGTGTTACTGTAGAACTGGTCCGATGAGGGTATGTAAACAGTGCGGGTCAGGTGAGGGAAGCATGAGGAGCACTTAGTAAAAATGTTTCAAGAATAGTCGCATGTCATTGACCAAACATGTAGGTGTAGTTGTACAAAAGCGGATATATGTAGAGAACTTGTGAAATGCGGTATCGGTCAATTTGCCAGCACGTGGTAGGGGCAGTGACTTTATTTCGTGGCGCGCCAGGTCTGTCAAATCGCAATGTTGTTAGACAGACGTTTGTGACCTTTGGTAGAGAGAGCGCTTACCAGTCGAAAACCTACCACGTCCTGGAACGCTGCCGTACGGTTATATGGCATTGGTAGGGCTGCCTCACAACCGATTGTTCTCGAGGTTATTCGCACTCACCTTTCACTAATTTGTTTCCGTTGGCTGGGTAGTTGACTTCTTCGGAGTCGACGGCGTTTGACTTGATCTGGTGAAGTCGGACGACTCAGTCGACTTGAATTTCGTAAATTCGCCTTGCGATTTCCTCTAGTGTATAAGAATTGCGTGGTACGAAAGATTTCAATGACCAGTGTTGAATTCGTGGCCGGTTGAGCGTCTCACTTATGCCGTTTGAGGTGTTTCATATAGGAAATAAGATCCATTGGAAGAGAGGGAAGACAAAACCCAACAAACTGCTAAGTAACTTGACCAAGAATATGTTAGATTTTGAATAACTACTATTTTACTAATATTTTGGTGGCTAAAAACAATGGATAGCCGAAAAATGTTATATAGCAGTTCCATAATTTTCGTGCAAGTCCGAGACATGGTAGTTGTTGTATTGTAGAGACAAATGCTGTTCGAATTGGCATAGGGTAAGCATTAGATGCCCTGTTTGGAAATGTTAAGTATCAGGCATTGTTAACAGGCGAATTAGTTGAATAAATCAAACGAAAATAAGAAAGGATGGAAGATGCGACCAAGATGCAGGTTGAGTGATCATTCGCCAGTAGTGGAGCTGGGCGCCCGAATATACAAAATGGCTAGAGAAGTTGTTACGATTTGAGTGCTTGATGCATAGTAGCACACGAACATCTACGCTTGGCTTGCTACCCATGGAAAGTATATTGTAACCAGTTTAGTACTTGGATGCCGAAGAAAAGTTTGGGAGTTCAAGTCGAAGAACTTGTGAGCAGTGGGTGGTAGATGGACGTCATTATGGGCTTAGTTAAGGCTCTCTACACAGCAATGAAATAATGAAATAATGACAAGTGATACAAATGGTACATAGTACCTATCATGTAGCAGTGTGATAAGGAGGGTTTGATTGTCGGAATGTCAGCAGAAGAGCAACATGTGGAACGTATAAAGCTAAAGATCAGCGACGACAGAGATGTAGGTCGTCCCAACTTGACAGAAGAGTTGAGCTAAAGATGGCTTACCAATGGAAGCAACCGGAAGGTACTGATACATGCGACTGTGATCTTTAGGAATCAGCCAGGGCAAATGAAGTTATAGCGCAGCAGATTGCGAAGACATAAGGCGTCCTAGCAGGCTAGAAAGGAGGCGGCCTAAGGCCATGGAATGGAGAAGTGGGCCTTCTGGCCTTCATAATATGGGTGTCCGTGGCCTAAATTGTTAAAAGAGAAGGCTAACACCAAACAAGACGAGGTACTGGTGCTGTGGCGCACAATCAGATGATCCTCCTTCGTTTCCTCTTTACGAAGATCGAGAGACAAGTCGAAATCAAAAGCTGGAATGGGCAATTAAGACAGGGAGTGCCAAGTACACAGAGGAGGAATCACACGAGGATTGGCATTGGGAAGCTGATAGTATTATGGTAAAGGTGATTGCATAAAAGTGTAAAGATACGTGACCATTTCTCTGGCCGGAGTAACCCACATGTTTCAGAAGCAGGAGAAATCAGAGGCTGGATATGGTCCAAGAGCATTAAGAAGGGTAGGCCAAGTGGTGAAGTAAAGCAAGCGAGGACTGGGATAGTGCGCTGGCGCTAAGATTACGTAGACCACATGTGAAAAGTTATGAGATGGACCAAATGTGGGGCCGAAGCACTATATAGAGTCGAGGAGGGTTAGGCATAGAACTGGATGAGACATATGAAGATCAAGTGATGAGAAGCTGATGCTGGGGAAGTAAGGAAGACAACAATCAAATAGAGTGATGTGAACACTGCGGTGTGTGGTTTAGTCCAGAAGTGATAGTTGAATGAACCAGTTAATGAATAGGACATGTAAGGATAAAACTGTGTGAGACAGGCATTAATATGAGAGAGAAAACTAGTTGGGGAGGCGGAGAGGCAAGACTCACGCGGAGACCGGAACCTACAATTTGGATAGGGTAGACTAGGCATCCGGAAGA
Source organism: Dicrocoelium dendriticum (assembly GCA_944474145.2). Classification (NCBI taxonomy): domain Eukaryota; kingdom Metazoa; phylum Platyhelminthes; class Trematoda; order Plagiorchiida; family Dicrocoeliidae; genus Dicrocoelium; species Dicrocoelium dendriticum. The sequence goes on along the minus strand of OX104065.1, from coordinate 62,002,546 downwards.
TATATCAGGCGTGGACGAGAATTATGTGCTTGCTGCTTTTACGCAAATAAAGACCTTGGTCAACTAGTAGAGAGTTTTGACCACTTCACTGGCCGGAGGATTCAAGCAGGAGAATGATAGCCTAGTAGACAGGAAGTGAGTCTGGAGACAGTCCAGGAGCAGAGGAGAAGTCTCATTGCTCAGCGCTATCAATTGCTTTATTTTGAACGCAAGCAAATGAATCAGAATCAGCAACATAAACCAGAAAATTTTTCTGAATTGCCTCGCAGTCCTCCGTTTTTGACACTACCTCTGTACAATTTAGCCGGTCTTTTTTGTGCAGCTAATTTATATTCTTATTTACTTCACCGTTGACCACCACTGGGTCGATCCCCTGAGGTGACGGATTTTAAGCTTTCATCGCTAATAATAATACCCATGCAAGGCGCATTATCATTGGTTCTCTGGCGATAAAATGTGCGTTATTCAAAAAAACCAGCTGATGGTACGGTCTAGGTGGCTTGACGGTTCACAGTCTATACACAAACCCAGCCCTAAAGACGCGTTACATAAGTGATGGCTTACCTGCTTTAAAAGCCGCACCGACACACACGGCCAGCTGGGGAATGAACTGCGAGTGAAATCCATCGAGAGAATCACCCGCATGGAAGCAAGTCTCCAGATGGTGGTCCCAGTAATGGCCGTATTACTTTACTTATATGTTTACTTTATCTACACTTCACAATCCTCCCGAAATATTTGACCGAGCGATCAGCCATGTCAGCCAACTGCTTGAAGACTGCTTCGGCAAATTCGAAAAACCTTGCTCCTTGGGTTTTGCCGTACACCAGAAATCGTAATATCCAGTTGGACCGTACCTCGCACCGGCGAGAAATATACCTTTGCTTTTATTCACCACAAATTCATAATTCTCATGGAAGAGCATGGTGCTACCTGTACATATTTGATCTGCGCCAAATATGGACGCAGCTTCTCAGCTAAAGCAAACTATGTCCATCATTATTACACAGTGTATGGTCTAGTCCGCAAGGGATAGTGGAATGGAGCCAGCTAGAGAATAGAATGGCCGAAGATCAACATGAGAGTGGCAGATGTTAATGAGAAATAAACATTTTGGTATGGAAGCCGAGAAGCAAGACTCAATGAGACCGGAGTATTCTATTAGGAAAGGGAGAACTAGACATCCAAAGAATAGATCAGGCGATGACTAGAATTATGAGGCTGTGCTTTTAGGCAAATTAGCGCCGTGGTCATACTGTATGGAGTTGTGAACACGTCAGTGACCGGCGAAGTCAGGCAGGAGAGTGAAGTGCTCAAGAACAACGCGCCCACTGTATCCCAAAACCCTATTTTAAAGACACTATTAGAGAACTTATGAAGTGTTTTTTGTGGGGAATCCAAATATGTGAACAATTTAATACCACTATTTCACTTCGGTTGCTCTTTAACAGAATACCTTAGGATAATAACTATTGATTTATTTGGTTTTCGCTAACTACTTAGGCGTTTGAAATACGCTAACGTCATCGCGATAAGCTTACATAGAGAACAGCTTACAGCTGTAACAAATGCTTCAGTGATGTGGACTAAATAATAGGTGTTGCAACAGCGCCACCGACTATCACTCACCCAATCGCAAGACCAGCTTTGGGTAAACATGTCACGTCATCCAGTATGCGCTACTTTAGCTAGTAGCATCAAACAGGGGCCCGGATAGCGATTCAAGTAGACAGATCCAGTTGCAGCGAAACTTTCATTGGTACAGTAAAAGATTCCCTATTGACCAGCTATAAAAGTGACGCTGTTGCTGCTCTAGCTAGGGGAAGAGAGAATGCACAGCATAAAGGCCAGCTACGCACTGCAACCAAAATGAGTGCCAAGCAACAATGGTGGTTATCAAGTCAAGCATTCGAATTCAGCAATCAGTTCAATAAACCACATCGGTTGCCTAGGTGTACAATGAAATAATTTTAACTCGTAAACTATACCCATGAAAATGTAAGAACACAATTTTGCGAAGATTACCCTTTTCGATAAGTGTCCTCAGGCATTTGCACTGGAAAACCAGGGAATCTCAAAGTGCTACATTGCCCTCCCCCAGAAAGGATTGTGTAAGCAGACCTTTGGTATATGTGAGGACTTTTTATCACTAGCCAGCCTTCTGCGAGACCAGGTTGTGAAAACTGCTGCAGCTGCTATAGGAGAATCATGCAATCGGACCTTAGCGGGGGTCATTTGGGTGGAGCCTGAGGTACTAGTCGGTAATAAGTGACACAAAAGAGAGGTGTCAAAAATGGGACACTAAAGAAGTTGGAGGCGACTCTACCCAACGCATATTGTGCAGATTAAAAAATAGGAAACGAATCAACCAGAGCGAGAAAAGGTGCAGCAAGGTATTCAGTAAAACGCTTTGTGTCAACGGATGTGCCGTCAGTAAAACAAGTGGACTTGTTGAAGATTAATACAACTGTAAAATCCAATGTTATAAAATACTGTAACAGCGTGTTTTCCGGTACACTACAAGGGCCTCCCCTAGCAGACTGAAGGATGGAAGCCTTCGATGGAGCTCTTAGTGGGGGAAAACGGAAGGTGAGGATGGGTGTGAATAGTTGTATGGGTCTGAACAAGGCTTCGAAGTTGGGGTGTGTAGCAGAGTTCGCTGGATCCAGGCTTTTTTTATTTATTATTTATGATGATCGTGTTGACCAGAGTGTATCATCGGTGGGTAGTCGAGGCTGGCTCGTCGCTGTAAAAAAAGTTATCTAGTCCATCAAAATGGCCGACAGGACCTTCCCTTTGCTGGAGACCAAAGGTGCGCTTGCGAGTTGTCACTCCCCCCACCGCACCGCAGTCCACGATCCTCGTCCCACGAAGAAATCCGCGCGTCCTGGTCCGCAATGCCTAGCTAGGATTTTGGGGACCAACCCCTTCGTATCTGTCTGAGGCCGAGGGCGACTGGCTGTTCCTTGGGTGTGGAAGGAGGTCTTGGGTCTGCTGGCGAGACCCGCAGGGTTTGTGTTGAGCCGGTTGGTGTGTCAATCGAGAGTTGCCTTGACAGTTCCGGCGATTGAGTTGCTAGAAGGTAAAACTCAGAGAAGATGGACAAGGGTCGGGAAAGCGGCTTGACGCCGGAGAGGGAACATGGCATGTATGATAAAAGCAAATACGCTATTTAGGTTTGCAAAATGTTTTGGGTTATTTTTTGTCAATTTTTCAAAACGTTTCCGAACAATAAGCACGATTACCCCTAAAGACAAAAAAGGCGTGTTAATGGAAATTGCGAAAGTTTACAAAATCGGAAAACGGCCCAGACGTTTGGCCTGTCTTCCGCCTCGGTCGGTTGCCTGGGCTTGAGACGCGGTAGGTTGAGGGTCAAGGGGAACGGAGGGTTTCAGGTTATCCAGTGCTCGGCAAGTCACCACAGGCGCGGGTGATTGTGTGAAAGCATCAGGATGGGTTGCAAGTGGTTCGTCAAAGTGAGCCACTTTGAGGCGGTCCATGGACACCGTTGTTCGATGAGCACTCTGGTTTAAAGTAATATATTTCGGAGTTTGTTGCAGTACTCTGAAAGGGCCAGTGTAGGGAGGCTGGAGAGGGGGCCGCACTGCTTCAGTGCGGAGAAAGAGCTGAGTGCAGGTAGAGAGTTCACTGCGCATTTGCACATCTCTGGTCTGTTCACGGGGCTTAGTCGGGCGTAGTGAACGCATGCGTTGAGCTAGGGTGGACGCAAAGTTATTTGGAGGCATACCCGACGATGCTGGAGGTGAAACGAATTCTTCTGGCAACTTGAGCGTTGTGCCTTAAACCAGCTCTGCTGGTGCACATTGCAAGTCGGCTTTGATGCTGCTGCGAACGCCTAAGATTACGAGCGAAACGTTTTCGCTCCAGATAGGGTCGGAGGAGACACACAGAGCGGCTTAAAGCAGTCTACGGAAGCGTTCAATTAAACAGTTGGCTGCTGGGTGTTACGCTGTTGTATGAATGCGACGACAGCCTAAAAGTTGCAGAATGTATCGAATTGTGAAGATACAAAGGGCATTCCTCGGTCAGTTGTAATGGTGGATGGGCATTCGTATTGCGAGACCCAAGGTTTTAAGAAGGCCCGGATAACAGTCTCAGCTGTGCAGTCTGTTGGGAGAATGGTTTCTGGCTATCTGTTGAAGCGGTCGACACATTTAAGAATGTATACAAAACCGCATGACGGAGGCAAGGGACCTACCAGGCCTAAGTGTATATGCGAGAACCGAGAGTCCGGGGCAGGAAATGAACCAAGTGGACTGCGAGTGTGACGATGTATTTTGGAGCGCTGGCATTTAAGGCAGGCGCCAGCCCAGGTACGAATATCTTTGTTTACGCGTGGCCAAACGAAATCTTCGGTGACCGATTTCAAAAAGCAAGGATACCGGGATGTGATAGTGAGTGCAGTATGTAAAAGACTGTGCGTCTGAAAGAGACGGGCACTAGGGAACTAGGACAACCTGTGGAAGTGTTACACAGAATGGTAACTTCCGTGGTTTGGAGAGGAACAGGTTGCACATGCAGCGAAATGGACTGCAGAGTGCGTTGTATGTCTTCTTCTTGAGCCTAAACCGATGCCATGGCGGCAGGGTCGACGGTAGGCAAAGACTGGACACCAAGGTTGAGGTGTGAGAGAGCGTCGGGGACGGGATTGTCGACACCTGAGGCATGACGTATGTCAGCAGTGAACAACGTGACAAATTCTAGGTGTCTTGTTTCCCGTGGTGGCTATTTATCGCAAGCAGCATTGAAGGCGAAGATGAGATTCGTGTGGTCAATGTAGACCTTGAAAGCGCGGCCTTCGAGTGTGTGCCGGAAGTGATGAATGGCTAGGTAACTGGCGAGCAGTTCTCTGGCAAGCATGCTAAAGCGGAATTCCGCTGGCTGCAGGCGCTTGGAGAAAAACCCAAGGTGTTACCATTGCCCATCAACGTGTTGTTGGAGAACGGATCCTACCGCGACGTCTGAGACATCAGTCGTAATAGAAAGTGGTGCGGTCGATTTGGAATGAGCGAGGAGAGCTATGTTGGAGATAGCATCCTTGAGCTCGGCGAAGGCTGTTTTGCTGCGTCAGGGAAATCGAACTTACGTTAATTCACTCTGAGTAGGTCGGTCAGAGTTTGCATGTGCTGAGCGCAGCGCGTAATGAAGCACCGATAGTTGTTGACCAAACCACCCAATCAACGGAGGTGCTTGGACGAAGTGGGAGCTGGGAAGCCCTTGATTGCCTGGATCACATCAAGAAGGACTTTGATACTAGGCGATGAAACGAGGTGGCCTAGGAATTCTACCATTGATTTACCGAGTTCGAACTTACTCGGGTTGACTGTGACACCGTGTTGGGTCAAGCGCTAGAGGAGAATTCGAAGATGCTCGAGGTGCTCATGTTCCAATGAACTGGCTACTAACGTATCATACAGGGAGGAATAAGCGAAGTCTAGGCCACGGGTGTCATCGTGGATTAAGCGTTGGAAGTTTTGTGCGGCGTTTCACATTTCAAATGACATACTTAAGATGCAAACATGCCGAAAGGAGTGATGAGGGCTGTTTTAGGAATGTCGTTTTTTACAGGTGTCTGGTGATAGGCGCGAACCAGATCGATTTGCTGAAGATCGTCTTACCTTTGAGGCATGAGGTAAAGTCCCACATGTGTGGCATGGGATACCTCTCTGGGATGCTTAGCCGATTGAGTGCGCGGTAATCACCGCAAGGACGCCAGTCACCAGATTTCTTGGGGAATATCTGCAGGGGCGAGGACCAAGGGCTGTCAGAAGGGGGCGGATTATTCCAAGTTCAAGCGTTTGCTCGAACTCCGTCCTAGCTACTTTGAGTTTCTCGGGCAATAGTCGGCGTGGACGGCATGAGACGGATGGGCCATTCGTCCGTAGGTGGTGTGTGACTTTGGATCTCATAGGAAAAGCTGCTTTCATTGGCTGAATGAGCTTGGAATACTGGGGGTGGGGTTAGCGTTGTCTGACGTGGCCTGGGGTATGGTGTAGACTGGTGTGATAGATGCGATATTGGCGGTGATGCCACGTACACTGAGTGTCATTTCAGTGTCGACTATCATCTGGCGTTTCGCATCGACCAAGAAGTCAAAATTCCGATGATGGCAAAGGGGACTGCAGCGACGGTTAACACCCGGCGGAACGTGCTCCGAAGAACTACGTCCAGGGTAAGCGACCAATGACCATAAATTGCTATTGGTGAACCGTTAGTAGCACATAAGCTTGTCGACTGGGAAGCGGTAGGATCTCCTGGCATAGGGGAAATGACGTTGACTTCCGCCCCGGTTTCAACTAAGAACTGGTTCCCGGAATCATAATCCTTAATGTAGATGAGACGACTGTGGGCTTTGCCGATGTCTTTTGTGGCCATTACAGGTCGGCGTGGCGGATCATCTGTAGCGGAGTAGCTACATGGCTGTACGTACATACGGGCTATGTTATCGAAACGCGAATGGTAAAAGCAATAACTTGAGGCACCAGATTCTGTGCGACTGAGCGATGATCCAGATCGGCTGTGGTGCTTACGGTTTTAAGTGAGTTCCTCGATCTGGTGCTGAAGCGACGCTATCTGCGATGATAATGCGTCTATTGCCCAAGGCTGACTATTCGTGGGTGTCGGTGTGGTTGCGCCAGCACAAAGCTGCTTAGGTATTTTGGTTTTAGTCTTTTACTGGTGCGGTTCATGACGCGGTCTGCTTGATCTACAATTGCCATGAGTGGCAGGTCACTTGCTACCGCAAGGATAAGATGAGTGTTTTCAGAAAGGCGTTGAATCTATAGCTCGCGGAGAATCCCTACATCCATGTTGGACATGCGGAGGAGCTGTTGCATTTCGCGTAACAAGGCTGAGGGCATTCCACCTCCGCCTTGTTACAGATCACTAAATAGTTGCTGCAGACGGCCTTGCCAGGAGGCATGATCCGCTGAACATTAGCCTGTTTAAGTGTTTTGTATTTCATTAAAAGAGGGGCCAAAATATGATGTCTCTCACCTGCGAGCATATACTCTGAGGAAGGCGAGATACCAGTTGATTATAGATGGCGACATCAGAAGGAATCTTACGATGGTAAAAATCGGATTCTAGGTGCAAAAGCGAAAATGAAGGATCATTCTACCAAAAAGGTAGAGGAGCTAATGCGGCTGAATTTACCATTATAGGCTCAACGGCGTTAACCACGTAAGGAGATTGCTCATCCACTAGATAATCCATTGCAAAAAGCAGATAAATGTGGTAGGTGAGAAAAAATGATCACAATTAATGAATCACAAAATCACTGGAATGAGCTCACCAGAATGAAAATTCAAAATGGCGGACGGGTGTTCTTGACCGGGGTCACCCATTATTGATGTCCGCCTGGGATGCTAGTCAGTAATCACTGAAACGAAAGAGCGGTGTCAATTGCAGGGTTATAGAAACTGGAGGGGACGGAACGCAGCCTATATTTTGCAGACTACGATAATAGGAAGCAAATCAACCGGAACGAGAAACGGTGTTGCAAAATAAACTCCAAAGCAATTTGTGTCAACGGAATTGCCGTCAGTAGGACAAATGATTGTTCTGGAGGTTACAACAAGGGTAAAATTTAATGTTGCAAAATACTGAAAGAGTATACTTTTTGGCACATTACAATATCATCTCCTCTATTCGTAAAGCAAGAGGTCGAGCTGAGGTTGCCAATTAGCGCCTGGTAACGCTTCTCCCTGCGCTCGACAAGGCCATGAACGCGATCATTCCGGACGCAGCGATTGGTTACCTGGAAAACTATAACACCATTGCACTTGACCAGAATGGTTTTCGTTAGTGTTAATCATATAACACGAATCTGCTGCTAGCAAGCGTCAACGGAACCAAAACATTCGATGAGGGGATATGAACTGGTGTTATCTACTTGAACGTTCCAAAAGCGTTCGCGCGTTTAGATTATGGTATCTAGCCTCAGGTTGCAGCGTTACAGCGTGGGAGACCCAGTATTAAGATGAACCGGTAACTCTCCGTCAGCGGCAAATGGATGTTAATGTCGAAACACTTTTGTACGACTCGATTCCATTGGAGCGTGAAGTACCGCGGGGTACGATGCGGGCCTCGCCGTTTGCTAGTTTTCATTAACGCTAAAACGAGAAGCATCTACTTAAAATATTTACTCTTCTCAGACAAGATTTAAATTTTCGCGGTTACAAAGGGATTTGACAACGAGATCTTCTAGCGCGACCTTGCTTTGGCCTGGTTTTGGTCGGCTGGGAACACGCGGCCATTCAATGTGGACAAGTGCTGCTTGGTCCACACCTGCCAGCAACACACATACATCTACAAGTTTGGGGCGCACGATCCGCCGACCACTACTCAGGAACGTGACTTGGTTGTGATGGTACAAGACGACCTCGGTTGTTCCAGACAGTCAGAATCCGCTTCAAAAAGAAATAACCGTCATGTTGATCTCAAGCGGCGGGAACTCAGGAGTTCAACTTCATTTATCTTATAACTGGTGCTAAATGCCTACATGCGTTCTAACGCCAAATACGCTATCCAGATTTGGCGAATTTGCACAAAGCGTGAGCTTACAGCGCTAGATACACGGGAACATGGAGCGACGAAATATATTAAGGATTTGCGCTACCTTCCGTACAAAGAACGACTGAAGATGCTCTGAGTGTTCAGTTGGACTCTACCGGTAGCTATATGGAGACCTCATATTAATTTACCAAATAATGAGCGACCCCGGTCACGTATAACGCTACTTTTCATAATTCAGCACGGACATCAACCTCAGAAGTAATGAAATGAAACTGAGTTAATAATAAAGTCGTCTATACTTTGTCGAGTAACTTATTTCTCCCTCCGGCATGCTAACTCTTGGACGTCATTCTAACTTCAGTTGTCCGTGACCTCCTCTGGCAATTAAAAAACTCATATATATATCGCATTGAGCTCCCACCAGTTTGTTACTTAAACGTTTAAAATGGGATGCATACAAGGTAAAAACTCCTTCGAATTAATAACCCACAGTTGTGCACGTAATCTTGTGCAGACAGCTGAGCAATCCAATTGGTATTTGCTATAAATATAAACCTTGACGACATATTAATGTGTTTTAAAGGGAACCTTCTCACCCCCACAACCCCATTATTTTTGAAACAATACTCTATTTTTTACCGACATGCATTTCAATTAGTCCACATGTGAAATATTCCAATTTGCAATTCCTTCTATTACCAAACTACGAGGCGTGCTTGGTTTTTGCTTTTCTACCCGCCATAAGCAATTCTTCCATTGCACTCTTATTGTGGTCTTCAGTTTCACCATCAATGTCATGGTCCATTGATTTCCCAAGCGTTAACTGAGAAATAACTAAGCGATCCCGGAGTTATAGGGAGTTATACATCCCTGTTCAACTACGGCAGAGAACGAAAGAGTACATAAAAATTGTTATACCTGACAGCCCTGTAACGTACGTGTGAAAATTGATGAATTGTAGCCTACGTCGGTCCTTTGTTGGCTAATCCTTGTTGTCAAACTCGATAGGTCAGGTAAATATACTGAGCTAAATAAAACTAAAGTTATACTTTCCTTGGCTTTATATTAAGACTGTAAATGAGGTCGAATAAGGTCAAAATTCTGTAATGCTAAAACGCTTTCCGTCTTCAGTAAAAATATTCAATCAAATTGCATAAATTACTTGTATAAATACACTAGGTTAGTCATTCGTAAAGCATAGCATGCTTGAATTTTCTAACTAAATTCACCATTTTTCTCCCAGAATTTGGTGTGGCTGAAAATAGCACTTATAAAATGCTTAGAACATGTTGGATTTTCAAAATGAACTAGGTTAAACAGGTCAAGAAAACCGGATATTTTTTGAATACAAAATGAGTAATATCAACAGCAAACTTGCACCTAGCTGGATACTTGCTTTTGTTGATAAATTAACAATAGGTAGCTGTGTTACCCATTTTTATTTTGTTATACCAGAAGTACACACCTTGATAACATCATCCTTGTTTGCATTCATCGGTTGCAGCCATAGCACTCTGAGAAGACTTACACGCATTTAAGGATGTAACACTTCAGTATTCGCGGATTTATAACCCACGTGTTCTTCAGTTGCCTTGATAACCGTTGCGCCAGTCTATATACCAATGTCTGTCCGTAATATCGTAGAAGTCTGTCGAAATCCCCCGGTTGACCCGTGATGTTATGTACAGCCCTAAATAAAATTGCAATTTTACTGTATAATTGAGCAATCGGTTCCGAATGTTAATCTGCATGTTGTTTTCGATAGTTTAAATAACACAAGAACGGGTTATGGTTGCTTCAGTTGTTGTCCATGGCGCTACCGTACCGGTTGCTGCACCTCTCTTTTTCTTAAGCTATCACAGTCCAATGGTGTAGTTGCCATACTTGAAGCACATTTTGCCTTATGTAGTCCAAAATAAAGGCTTCGTTGCATCCACCTTACTTCTGAAACCCCAACTCCGAACGAACCTCTGCACTAACAATCCTTGTTTTCATCTCAGCAAACCGTTCTATTTATTTTTTGTTAGTTTCGTGTTATTTTACGGTTGGTCGCAGTTACATGTTGGGCTATTTAGAAATAAGTACTGACTTCCGGTATGCCTTGTATCTCTCTTTACCTCACCTTTTGAGTATATGCATCCCCAGTTATGGCTTACGTTTCTAGGAGGTGAATCTTCGGAATACTGGATTACAGCTTACTACGTTGGGTTTTTTAAAGTATATTATACGTACCCTAGGAGAATTCCATGCAGATTCGAAGTTTTATTCTTTTTCATTTAGTAAGCCGCCATGAGGCCCTTAAGGAGGGTACAATATGGCGCGTTATGCATTTTGTGTGAGACCGCATGCAACAGCTATACATGCATAAAACAGTCTAGCTTCAACCTGCCCTCAGGCTTACTTTGAGAGGTGTAATAGATGTTTGATTTCTCCAACATGGACATGAAGCTACTCCACAAATTAAGGCTTCAGTAGCTACCGAAATACATGCCAGTGGTTCTTAATACTGTGATCCTCCTATCGCTTAACGAATTAGCTGAGCTAGTTGACCGTGTATTGGGCGGTCCCACAATTTCTTTCGCACTTTTGTTTATTTAAGGTTTTTTTTACTTTAAATCGGGTTATTGCCAAAAGGCCCTGGCATGTTAAAGAATGTTCTAGAAGGATTAGCCGGAAAGCATAAAAGGGTACGCTCGCCGACGGTTAATTAACGGAGAATCTAAATGTATCAGCACCAGTTTCCGCCGATTATGCTTTATGAATATAGGTTGGAGACCAATGTAAGGAAGACGGCTGAGAATATCAACATTGCGTTTGGACCAGGCACTACTACCGATCGGATGGTGAGCTACTGGTTCCAGCGCTTCGAAGGCCGTACGAAATGTGAAAGTCAACCTCATTCCGGCCGGCCAGTTACTTTTGACGAAGACGCTCTGCACCACGAGATGGAAGTGCATCCGGATGCTAGGACCATGAATTTAAAGCAGACACTTGGATACGGCCTTAGCAGCATCGTTCGCCATCCAAAGTGATGTCTCAATGAATACATCATGCACTGACCGACCACGACCGCGCTGTACACGCGACCATCTGCGAAAGTCTTCTACTGCGACTACACAGACAGCATTTCCTCAAGTCGATCATCACTGGATATGAGTCCTGGGTTTAATACGGAAACAGCATGAGTTAAACTACTGGCTGCCTCACGGCGAAGACCAGCCAGTTCAACCAAAGCTCGAGTTCCATGCTCGGAAGATTATGCTCTTAGTTTTCTGGGCTTGTCAGGTAATGTTGTTTTAGGAACTACTCGACAACAAGCAGCCAATCAATGCCGAATTCAATGGAGAACAACTCCGGAAGTTGGTCGCAACAGTGCGAGAAAACCGTCCGAAACGACTCAGTTGTCCTTCTCCGTGATAACGCTTGATCTGACATTGCGAACTCGACTCGCCACATTTGAGAAAAACTGGGCTGGACCGCGGTACTAAGTCCACCGTATAGTCCTGATATTGCTTCATCTGATTAGCATGTATTCCGCGCCCTGAAACAGTGTCTGCGAGAGCAGAACTTTAAAGGCTACCACCAGCATCAAATTTACCTTGCCGACTTCCTGATAGCCAGCCTCATTCATTCTACGTGGAGGGCGTCCAAGCTTTGCTCAATAAAAATTACACCACATTAATCATGATGGGGATTTCACTGTCGATTAATTGCTTTCTTTTTATAAGTAATAAATGAAATAACAGGTGTTGAAATGCGAAAGAAATTATGAGGCAACCCAATAATTAAACGGTGAAAGCCACAACCCGTCGCGTTTACCTGCATGTCTACGCCTGACACTAAATGAACAATGCATTTATACAGGTTAAGAAGCAAGGCTTTCCAAGTCTCGTTGGGCAGTTTCGCAAGGTTATCGAAAAATAAAATTCATTGGGTTATTTAGTTTTAAAAGACAGATTTGTCGATTGTTTTACTGTAGTTTTGCGATCCGTGTAGTTTCAAAGCACAAACATATAACAGCCAATAAATCCAAGGTATGTTCCAAGAGTTGGTTGGAGATGTAATACTAGGTAACAAAGTGTAGGGGAGGAATTGAGTCATCAAAATGTTTGTTAAATTTGGGTAGTGATGGTGCAGAAATGACGGATTCTGTAAGAGCATTCCACGGAAGACACACGCGGACGGAAAAGCAACCCGCTGCAATCCAGGTTGCTGTACTATTCTGCCAGTTTTAGTGAGTCAACTCTCAAGTTGGTATTACTACTGAGTTGCAGTAAAAAGCGGCACACATGGTGCGGATATTGCAAAAGTAAGCACACCATTCTCAAGTCACCTCATAAGCAGCAGTAACGTCCACTGAATGCTCCTAGCCGTCCCACCCTCTCCTTCTATAGAATATAGTGCATTCCAATAACATACTTTGATGCCCGAAGTTGTGGCTGCTCCAATGCACTAATGTCGTTTTTAGCCATGGGTGCTAGGCTTGAATGGCATTTTCGACATAAGGACAAACATACACACTAACCATATGCCGGAAAGTAGAGCCAGCTATTTGTCCGAACGCCCGCCGTAACAGGCCCACATGTTAGGTACCAGTTTAAGAGGCTGTCGCAGATTGCCTGGAACAATCCAAGTCATCCTGAATCAGTACGATCAAAAATAATATTCGGCTACAGCTCGTTGCAGTACATGCATTTCGAGCCTGTACCAGTGGTTGCTCTGGTGTCGTATGGAGAGCACCTTACATTTACTCATATTGAATTGCAGTGAATTTTGTATCGACCACTGATGTACCGCGTCTAGATCCCTCTGAAGCAGTTGCTGTTCAGTATTCCCCTGAACGTTGTTACAACTCTTGATTTCAAAGACAAAGAGCAGGAATTTAGATGTTATTGCCTATGTGTGGTGAATGATAGCTAACAAAAACCATCGGCGACCTAGCACTGAGCCTTGAGGCACACCACATTTAACTTGTATGGATCAGAGAAAGAGCTCTGAAATCTGACCACCAATTGCCGCCGAAGGTGAAAATTGGCGATCCCTTAACGCTGTAGTCTGGAAAAAAGTGTCCCAGGATCTAAACGGTCGAAGGCTTTCGAGAAAAACAGGCAGATCACATCAACATCCTCTTCAGCGTCAAATAACTGGGTCCTGCTACTCCGTGCTATTAGCATATTCGTTGTGCACGACCAATTTCGACGGAACCCGTGTGCTCAGAAATAATAATGTTATTGTTTTCAGAATAGTCTATCAGCGCCTCGGCTTTGATGGATTCCTTTACTTTGGACAGTATAGAGAGAGGGAATTCTTGGCGGTAGTTTAAATCCTTGGTTCTGCCTTCACGTTTGTGAATGGGTGTTATTATTCCAAGCTCTCACATGGCAGGAACTCGGTGCTGGTCTAAGCCGCGCTAGAAGAACTGAAGCTGTGGCTCTGTCAGTTGACTTGTTGTTTCTCCAAATGAGTCTGAGCGATTAGTATGGATACGCGGGGATTTGTGCCTGCGTAGAGCGGTCAGGTTCTGCAAGACAACACCGGTGGTCAAGGAAATGTGATAGAGTCCCGGCGACGGAGCGACAAAACTGGAGGATCTCCTGATGGTAATATCCTCTAACAGAGATGAGAATGTTGAATTCCGCCGCTTGTTTGCTGCTTTCGTAGCGGCTCCGGCGCCATCAGCCGTCGTGAGTAACAGAAAAACTTGCCTCATCTTCCGTAAATCATTGACGTGCTTCTACAGCAGTTTGTGATTGGCACTGAAGGTTTTTATCATGTTCTGCTTATGCGAGGCTTTGTCCTCTCTGAGCAGTTTAGTGCAGTGATTTCGTTTGACTATGTAGTTATCCAAGCTTTACAGTGTTAGGAATAATCAATAGACTCGCTACGCGGCGTTACCTACTACCAGCAATTTTTGAGTTCTCCTCCTTAGGTAAGTAATCGTTTCAGACGGTTTGCAAAATTTTGTCTCTGAAGCATCCGTAACCAGCAGGCTGCATTTGTTTACGAACGCGAACCAGACTACATCCGGGTGTCTTCGGCGAAAAAAGATTAGCTCATGGCACCAACGAGGTGGGCTAATCCGACATAGCATGGGATGTTTCGTGCCGTCTCATGCTCCGCATCGCGGTATTCTGCATGGAAGAGGAAGTTATGATGGCTGCGACCTAACGAGCATTCTATAACCAAAGCATCAACCATATGTTTATTGGTAGTAAGCACAAGATCAAGCACAGATGGTCTATTACCTGCTCTGAACCTAATGGGCGAAGTGACATGATAATAAGGAAGAGCGCTGGTTACAAGCTGCAGCAGATCGGCTTTAAATTGTCCTCCGCTCGTGGTAGGATTTACTAAACAATGCACATGGAAATCACCCGTGGTCAAGAGGTGAATGTATATTCCTTTTAGAGTTCGCCATCGGGCGGTCGCAGTTTAGTAGTCCGTTTCAGATGTACAACTGGGGAGACGGTACACAATGACTATATAAGGCCTCTCTGTCCCTTAATTGCAGGTGGCACTAAAACGAATCAGAAATCAGCGAAAAAGAATTCTCTATGACCACGCAATGTAAGTCACTTGGATAATACAATATACCGCCTACACTTTTCGGCACCCTTTCTTTCCGAATGTGTGACATGCCAATTATCGAAATTTCAGCGTCCGTCATTCCATTGTGTAACCAAGTCTCCGTGATGTCGATGATATCATATTTCTGAGCAACTTGGTGATCTTTCAGTTTGGCCAGCTTGTTAATGACACCCTCATCATTCGTGTACAAGCAATCTTGTTTATCGGTCTTTAGTAGACGACAGGGTGTCAAGGAAGTCATGTGTAGGGGATTGCCGACCGATGTGAGCTCGGCGTTATTGGTGTTTTTGATGAGATACAGATAATACTTCCGTACCTTACTTTGGCCAAGGCGTGTCCCAACCCTCGACTAGATCTACGTCAGTATCAGGTAAAGGAGCAATCATCGCCCGTACGTCTCGTTTTTCAGATGATTTTGTTCACCTGACGTTGCGGCACATCTGCAGTCCTTAATCGAAATTTTGATGGAAAGATTTTTCTATTCATGCGCCAACTATGTAACACATCCGTCGCTGGTTGCTTCGACTGAACCGCGAGTTTCAGGATTCGCATGCAACATCCTCTAAAATTTCGCGAGTAATTTAACTTTTGGAGCGATCGCGCCACAGCACTCTAAGGGAAGGTAGTTTCGTGGATGAATCGTTTTGTTCTAAATCTTGCTTTCCACCCCTTGGCTTTCTTTTGAAGGAAGCTATGGCACACCATGGAGGAAGATACTGTTTAGTAGACCAGAATTTCTGTGTCTTTCTTCGGACTTTCTAGTTGACTGTCGCTGGTGCCCCGGAACATCAGGATAGATACGGATTGCACACGAACTATGCTGCAGAGCGGTTGCGGAGAGCAAGAAGTTTTCCACATCATTTGAGACTTCTAGCTTCTAATTTGTCTGGGCTCGCACAAGTGTGCAGTGTTCGAATGACGAGTAATTCGTATTAATTTTGGGCTTGGCTTTTACTTTCATCAGTAACCGTTGCAACTCCCGTTATTTTAGGTCATCGGACAATTTATCTTGCACTGTGCTGTCTGCTGATTCGGGTCCGTTCGAGCCCAGAACATTCAGGACAATATTGTTAGATCCCTATTGTTGAGCTGTAAGGTTAGAGGATCGTTTGTCCTGACTTGCTACCAAGTGATGATTGCTTATTTTTGCCTTTCTATTCAAGTTAACGCTGTTTATAACGAAAGTGACTGAGAGGGCGGCCTTTCGGGTCAACTTTACAGTAATTGCGACACATGTGACTGATGTTCTAGGGGACTTTTGCTTGACTATAAACCCCTGAGCTGAAGATGCCTAGGGTTGCTATTTGGCTGCTTTGTTATTTTTACATACAGGTGTGATCAAGGCTGGTGGAATTCGACTACTCCCACTTTTCGGTTGGTGCCTGATTTTAGTTGCCACGTGCACTGTTTGCCTCTTGAAGCTACAGGTGATTTTCGCCTGGTTTTCTGGCAAAGAGAGGGAAGAAAACGGCGGTCTGAAACCTTGCTGTTCATGGTTTAGGAACAAAAACTTTCGCACCATTTGTTTGATAAATGTCCTTAAGTTTAACTGATGCATTCATTTTTCCTTTGAAACGATCTTAGTGCTCATTCGCTGCTCTGCTTCTGTTACCAAGCGGTTACACCATCGGATTAGGACAAGCATACACTTGAGAAATTGGATAGTTGAACAGGTAGTACAGAACCGAAGGACATCTTGTGTGTCGTTTATCTTTCGCACCTGCTGTCGGAATAAACTAGCATACTGCGGATGGTACCACTTGGCAAAATGCGAGCCAGCAAAGCGTAGGTTGACTGATCAATTACATTCTCCTGGCTCGCAAATGCATTTAGCTTGGTGCCCCTTTGGATGTGCACATACTAGAGTCTTGTATTTCAGTCTGATGTCGTCACCTGAGCCACTGGGATGACTGCTGACATTCCCAACTTCCGTGGTGGTATGCATCGGTCAAGAGAACGTTGAAGTTATAAAGGTCAAGTGAGCGGTCGATGGAGTTGATTTGGCTGCGTGTCGGTCCCATGGGTATGCAACTGCACTAGTTGACAAGGCCAAAACGGAATTCAAGATGGCGGACTCAGACAACAGTTGGGCCAATCAAAGTGATCTCGCAAAATAGCCAGGGATTATCCAACAAGTTAGCACAGATTAAAACATACACCAAAGAAAGAATGTTGGTGCAGCGTTCACACAGAAGACACGGATATGACAGTAATCGGGAAGCAAACGTAGAATCCAGAACACTACACTTCAAACATCCGCAGCGTCCGTGGTTACAGCCATGGGTACAGTCATTAAGAATAGCATGCACTTGCAAGATCCGAGAGGTCGTCTTCAAATTTAACAGCTCACCTTGAGTCGTCATCGGTGAAGTGGCGCTTCAATTCCGTTAGCATATAACCTTACTGAAAATATATCCAGAGCTTTGGTAACGTAGGTCACCAATGCGTCCATCCTCGCACCTTCGTCGAGAAGCTGGGATACTTCTCGGCCGGCCTTTAATAACGACGGAATTCAAGGTCGCCTTTCCTGCTCCTGACATGCAGTTTGAGCGCGTTCACGTTGACCTGATAGGTCCATCGCTACCGTCCTAATAATGCTGTAGTTCCTAACATGTGTCAACGGTTTACACCTTTCAAAATGTGTGTCCGATTTCCGGCTGCTCATTTAAGACAGTAGCATGCGCTTTTCTAGAATGCTGCGTGGCTCAGTGTATTTGCCCTACAATAAGCACCGCCGATCGGGAAACATCACTTGATATGTGCTTTAGAAAACTGCCTAACGTACTGGGTTAGCAGCACAACCGAATTACTGTGTATCTTTCCGTAGCTAAGGGTGTGAGGGAATGGTTCCGCGGAAAAGCAAAGCTTCACTTAGTGCCCAGTATAACATATCCTAGTACAAATCACCATGGCTAGTTCTGTTAGTAATAGGAAGCACTACTAAAACCAACCTGCAATTTACGCAATTTTCACCAGTAGTTGGCTTCCTACGGCGTTTTTTGTGAACAGGTTTCACCAATAACCTTAACAAATTACGACTATGATTATTACCTAGATCGCTTATCTCAGCAATTGCTACAGCCTCATTCTGTGCGACTCAGAGCATAGAGTATGCATACCAACGTGGATGAAAGCCATGCCAATTGTACGGTTATGTTTGGTTACGGCGGCAATGGGAGTCGATAAATAAATTCTTTTATTCTAACTCGTACCGTGTTTTACGCAGAAGCGACAAGGCATTCGCTTTTAAATAAAATGGTAGAGGCAAGTAAAAGTGACCGATTCAACCTCACATTTCTTGACGTCTCTGACTCTCCGGTGCAATAGCTACTCCTCAGCCTGTGACATAAAGACTATCTCCAAAATCTCAAAATTGGCACGCTGTTACAGCGGACCATACAGCTGCCACCGACATGGAAAGGAAGTCGAAGCCCCACTTCGTTTCGCAGAATTCCTTGGAGTTTATTTTTTTCCTTGGAGAATGGTTCCATTTTCTGATGCTACTGAAAAAGTTTTTGACGCCAAAGCGTCCTCACAAATCTCTCTTATCATCCCTATTTTACGTAGTTGTGCAATTAAAGCTTGCTCTTTTTCTTTGATTTACACGTATGAACAGTCGCTATTTTGCATCTACTTAGTAAGTCACTGTACCTAATGGCACAACAAACCTTCGTGAATTGCCTCAAACAGGACTATCTTTTACGTTTCTATACCTTATATGGGACACAGGTGGGAGTTTACTATGATCCGTGGGCATTAGTGCGCTTTAGAAGCTATCTCCGTTGCAGTTCGAATAACCACCTGGCTTTTTACGTGGGTGCAGCTGTCTGGTTTATCTAAACATTGCTGGCGACGGATAGTCTTCACTCAGATCAAGGGACCACTCATAAAGTCTTGCATGGAAAGGCATATTCAGCAATCCTGTGTTTCCCCAAAATCGTCTGAGTACGTCTAGTACATATTTTGCTAATCCTATTTTATCGTATCGTTAGTCGATCGATATGACATGTCAAACTGCATGATGAAACTCTTTGTTCGAATCGGTCAACGATGTTCATTGAAGACCTCGGTCAAACTCCGTCCTGGGAATGCTACGTGTAACACGTCTTTTCATTTCCATAACTAGGGAAGCTTATTGATGCAGCTTTTAAGCACAACACAGCAAAAACTTTACAGTAAATTGAGTGCTTTCCTGCGTCCATCTACCCAATGTAATCACACTCTGGGCTTTCGCTAAACCCTTGACCTCTTCCTTATGTAAATCACTTAGTTTCCCTAAACAAGTTAAAAAACATACAGTGATAAGTCAAAGCTTGGTAGATGAATGCAGTTCGTATCGTTCTTCAGTGCCGAAATGGTATCTGGAAGTCTATTACAACTGTCAAGTGATGCAGACGCAAAAACAAACGGAGGAACGGAATTCCGGTTCCTAATCTTAAGCCAACGGGAGGCTGACCGATTGCTTCGTTTGAACACAAGACTCTGGTTTAATCCAGTTTATCGCAAGACGCTTAGGGAAACGAAGAAGACTGGAATTGGTAAGCCGCAGCAGAAATTCGAAGGACGCGCTGACCTCGATCCGGTGACCTGACATCAAGAACTGCCTGCCAATCGAAGATGATGACCACATGTGTAAATGTGTAGCCTGAGGTGGGCATGATAGTTGAGCCTTCTCGTGTTTGATCTACTATGGAAGGTGCCCTTTCAGCAGGGCACTCAAGTTCCCATGGGTTCTGCTTATGTCACTAACTCCACAATTACCTACGAACTGGTACACACAATAGGAATCGGCTCCTATGGGCCGAGTTCCCTTCAGTAGTGGTAGCGGCAACTCATCGGTTCGGTCGATAATTTTGACTTTGGTAACCCGGGGGGGCGTTCCGCGTGGTTGCAATTAGTTGCCTAGTAGTCCTCAGTGTGACAGTTGCACCCTTAAAGGCAGCTCTAAGAATATGTTCTTGTTACTCACGGTTTGCACTGGCCCTCTAGTTCGGCTTATTTGACTATGCCTTATGATTAATGTACACGAGTAGTCATTTACAATTAGTGTACTAGTAACAATTCCAGTTCGTCGACCAGACAGTTGGTCGATCACATTCGTCTCGTAATAATAAATAAGGTCTTCATCAGCGTCCGCTTGTACCACATTGATGTGAAGATGGCAAAATGCAGGTATTGACCGGACCACATGGCATTTCTGCAGAGGAGCAATTAGACCTGTCTCTTTTCTCTGCGGTGTTGTCCTTTATCTTTAGTCTTTACGTCTAACTCAATCACAGAATTTCTTCATTTCCTTGATATTCACAGCCTACAGCTCCAGGTTATACGATGTTTCAGCGACAATATGCGTCATGGCTCTTTATTCTCGTAAAAACCAGCTCTCACTATTTGTTGCAGTTATATCTTTTCTTCACTAACTCTCTCCTCTTGGCTGTAGCATAAAACTCTGCGGTAGACGTCGTTTATGTGTTTCCAATTAAAAATTATTGTAACTGCCGCACATACTGACTGCGTTTCCCTACTAAACAATACAACCGCTATCGAATAAGCCTTTCAGCATTAAAACTAGGCCTCAGTTACACAGGTTTTCTATAGTAATTCTTCATAACTCATCCATTCAGGTGTAAAATAACAAGCGATTGTCACTTACGTGCTTCCTTTCTTGTTCTTGTACAGTATGGCACCATATGCCTAACAATTTTTTAAGAAAATCTTTAGGTTTATTATTCATGTAATTCTCTTATTAAGGCTAGACACAGTGGAAAAACTGTATGTTCCGGCAAAGCAGTGCGCTGTCAGTTTGGTGAAGTTGGCCAACTTTGTAGATTACCAGCTTTTGCATAGCTAGAGTCAGTCTATGGCGATCTATCACCTGCTGCTGACAAGCTTATAGCGATATCTAATCTCCAACGACCAGCGCAGCAGACGCATATGAAGTGCGTTTAGATTGCCGCGTGTTTTCTGAGCATAGAAATGATGGATGGAATAAGCTCAGTCAATCAAGTAAATATATGTACTGTTCGTGACCGATTTGATAATCATAAATTCTTGAAAGGATTATTAAAATCTTAAGCCTCGGAACAATTTTTTATTTGTCGATGTTTACTAAACAAAACCAAAATACTGATTTCCATTAGTCTTCAAATTTGATACCGAGATATCAGCGGCAGTCCACTTTAAGTGTTGTACCTAGACGAATAACTAATGCTCTCTAAGCCAGACAAAGGTTATTCTGTGGTTCTAATGAATAAAGATGATTCCATCCGTAAAATACCACACAAATTACTGATGAACGTAGGTTCCAAAAGTACCTTTGGGAAGAGATAACACAGGAGAATTAGAAACACAGACAACTGGTTGCTTCCTGCAAATGATGCAAGCAAGTCCGCTCGCAAAGAATGAGTCAGAAAAGTTGTAGCCTTCAGGCCGTCATCTTCCAAGGCAACAAGTTCTTCTGAAAGTCCGTATGGAAGGCGCTACAGTACGTTCGACCTTGGACATTATCGGTTCTCCCCAGCAGCTGCTGGTCCATTGGATGATGGAAATATTGCAGCCCTTGCGGAAAATGGTTTGCATTTACTGTGTGAGTTTCCTTCGAATTCGTTGTGAAGATAAATAACCTCCTAAATACGGTCAAAATCATGGTATCTTTTGATATCCAGTCGCTGTTTACCAACATTCCAATGCTCGAAAGGGTGGAATATGTGCATAAACTGGCTCAACGGCTGCACTTATCAGTGGCATTTTCGGAAAAGGAACTCAGCTAGGTGTTAATGCCTTGCACCTTAAACGTTCAGATTATATTCGATGGAGAAAAGTACCACCAGATTGCTGGAGTGCCCATGGGGTCCCGATGGGGTCGCTTTTGGCTGATCTCTTTATGGCAAAGCTAGGATATGGCTCACTAGAAATATATGCAAACAAAGTTGAAATGCATGTACTATATGTCGATGGCACGTTCGTACTATGCAAATCGGAAAAGCAAGCTGTGCACTTGCTGGAGGACTTTAACGACGCACATGTGAATCTTCGCTATTCCAGCGAACGAGAGTCCAGCGGTCAGCCTTCATTTCAGGATGTAAACATTATCAGAAACATCGATGGATCATGCAGCAGATGAATACAAAGAAAAGCACTTGAAAAGCATAAGCACTTTCACATCACGATAACTTGCAGTTCAAACGGAGTTTGGTACAATCTCTTGTTTTCAGAGCGCACAGTATTTGCACACTAGATACCGTCAATAAAGAGCTGCAGAAAAAAAGCGACGCCCTTTGAGAAAATGAATACATGGACAAATATATCCGGAAGCATCTGAGAGTAGGTGAATGTAAGCCACGTAAGGGCATTGCACCAAAGAACGGACTTTTGCTGCATTTACCATTCAAGAGCGATGCGCCAGCTGAGGTATTATCCAGACGCATTAAAGATGCTGTCGAGAAGACAAATTCCGCAGCTTGTATGAGAATAGCTTGCTACGATAAGCCGCCGCTTGCCAGACCCTTGAGAGATAAACTATCCGCGTTAGCTAGATCAATGCTTGTGTATCAGTACTCGTGCTCTCGTTGTGCGCGATACGTCGGTCGGTCTTCCAGGCGTTTATCCGAGAGGGTTTGCGAGCATATACCAATGTGTTTCCACAGAGGTGAACTAACATCTGCTATCAGCTCATTTTTGGCACACCACCTGGAATACGGCCATGAAGCATCAGCGAACGACTTCAAAGTGGTTTAATCATTGCATGAACGTTACTCACAATGCTTCCGTAAACAATTGCCCTCTACTGCCGAGGCCATATAACTTTATGTTTTGAAACCTGAGTTATGTGTTCAAAACAAATATGTGCAGCCTGCTTTTTTACCTTGGCTAACAAGCATTGTCACTTAAGTAGTTAGTTAGCATTCTAACAGTCTATCTTCTTTCTATTCGACTGATTATTGCCAAATAATCCGTTTATTGACTGAGTACATTATCTGTAGCTATGATTTGGTTATTTAATCTATCACTCAAACTGCAGGTGATCAATATTTAGCTCTTTACGGCAAATGATCCATCATGAAAGCGTAAGGGTCTGATGAGACTTTATCCGAAAATAATTCTTCACACATATTTCGATTTGTTATTTCAATATGAATAAAGATTTGGTAGTTCGTGCTTTGCTTTATCTCAGCTTACACCGTGACTTACTCAGAAATGCAACATTCAGAATGCCCGAAATGCGCAGGGGTTGGCGTATGACAATATTCCTATGACATTTAGCGCCATGTCAATGAAATTCGAATCTTCTGACATAACAGGCGAATAAATCAGCAACTCTATGGCAACGGTTTATCGCCGAGCTTCGTTAGGAATATCAGAACTCCTATTGCCATCACAACCAAGGTAAGATTTATGATATAAATACTTCATCCCTATAGAGGAAACACAAATTTAGGAAAGGATGCGAAGAGATCTTTCTCGATCATTCTTACCAGGCAAATACAGATAGAAATATACCAAAGCAACACAATGCATTTTGCTATGAAGTTTGGAATGAGAGTAGGTGAGCCGGGAGCATTTGAACAATGGTGCCATATTGGATCCATGGGTTTGTTAAGCAAATGAAGACAGGCGTCAAAGCAACCGATAGCGGAAAGTAGATCGCAGTTTGTGGCCGCCGTTGTTCGACGCTGAGGAGTTGACGCATGGCCATGGCAAGAAAAGCACCTGCACAAGGGTATTTTGCTTGCACAATAACGGCTGCATCACTGATGGCTATAGCCGAGCCATCCTCAAGAGGCGTTTTCTTAACATTTTGGTGTACCTATTAGGCACATTGTAGAATGCTGTGTATGAGTCGTCTGAACGGATTTGGTGTTCACTTGGAACAAGTGCTTCATGATGGCAGTGTTAAATCCTCCGAACATGCCCAATTATGGTGACCCAGAGCAGTTCCATTTGCCTAATGAGACCTTCCCTTAAACAGACCGATGGCATTAAGCTGTTCAGTTGGACTTTTTAGGTATCCACTCAATCATCTAGACAATTAAGCGAGCTTTAATGCATGTCAATATAGAATGCCCTCATCGTAATAAAAAGGGAAAGAATGATATTCCCGTACCTACTTGGAAGATATTCAGGCTAATTTTGTTAAACCACAAAGCTGAGTGCATGCAGAAAATTTGTAATTTCCACCCAATAAACCACCCCACTGGCACACCGTGCAGTATAGAAAAATTAGTGAAACGGGTTATGTCAGATTATTTGTACACGGTATAAATTCATTCATTCATTATACACGTTAGCTACAAGTGGAAAACACCTCGTCTATTGGGCCGCAGTCTAAAAAAGGAAACTAAAACATGCAACAGAAGTGCGCCGCCTGAGTCAATAGTAAACGATGGATATCGTTCCGAATAGCTAACAGTCGGCTATAGATCCCCGGAAAAGAATTATCATATGCCTAAAAAGAGTTATATTATGCCTACTGAAGGAGATTGTGATTAAAAAGGAGGTTAAACGGGAGGGGAAGGGTTAAAGAAACTCAGAACATAAACAACACTGAGGTCGGCTTCTAGCCATGTCACCCAGTATATCCAGTCAAACAATAATCGTCCTTCGGTCTCTAACCAGGGAGTTGTGAGGCTCCAACCGAGGCCAAATTCAAAGTAGGGACCTCCATTTCTCTTGACAAAGTTATCGCTTGGTCACTCGTTATCTTCTTCCATCCGCACCCCCGACGCGCAAACAACACACGTCGCGGGAGTCGGTGGGCTGACAGGCATAACCCATGGCCCAACCATCGGAGACTGGTGTGTAATCTAATGGTGCTGAGCGGTTTGCTTCTTCTTCCTACGCCATAAACAATGCATCAAACACGCTCATTGCTTACATGGTGTTTCCACCAGATATGAGTCAAACTGCGAAGGCACCGATGCTCGAACGTAACTAGCCTCTTTATATCGGCTAGTTTCATGGGCCAGGTTTTACAGTCGTACAGTGGGGTCGAAAGTAAAACTGCATTGTACACTCTACCCTTTAAGGAGAGAGTGATGTCGCGCCACAGCCATAGGTGGCGAAGGTAAACAAAAGCGTCTTGTGCTTTGGCTATATGTTCTGTGACCTCGTCTTCAAGTCCAATGGCGATGATACAAATGTGTAGATAGTTAAATATTTCAACGGCTTTTAGCTCATCCCCAACAAGGGTCAGCGCAGGTGGCGGACCCTGCCAATCTTGGAAGAAAGATTTGCCTTAGGAGGATGGAAAGCAAAGCCGAAAATGGTTGACAGATAATGCTGCTCTGCCCAGAGCCGCCTGGCACGTTTGTGAGCTGACACAGGTGAGGGTAATATCGTCAACAGGGTATTGTTTAAGCAAGTCTTATCGTTGCTTCACTACAGCTAGGCTATGGACAAAATGCCAACATCATTTTTTGGCGCTACCAGTACACTAGTTGACCTTAAGATTATGATATTATCATTTTATTTTGATTTGCAAAGACGTAAGTCCATGGCCAATATTATCGCTCTATAAACAGGAACAAAATCATAGCACCCGGGTTTCTCCACTAAACTGGCTGCGTCCCTACCGTAGCCAACGGACATATTCCGCTAAACTAAAGGGGGGCTGAATCTCATACATTTGAACTGCGAGTGATATCATACAATGTAATAAGCTTTGCTTGTTTTTGTTTATAATGGATGCGAATGAGCTTCGTAATACACTATTGCAGGGTTATCACTTTCGCTTCGTGGGTGACGTGAAGATGCTCTACTTAGTTGAAACGGGAGACATCTAAATAGTATTGTAAAATCTGGTGCAGATATAACTTCCTTGGAATTCTGGTTCCATTATTTGCAAATGACGCTTTTTTTGCAGCCAACCAAATGTTTTGCATCTCGCGATCCTCGGCCCTAGAAAATTAATCTAGTACCAAAGTGAAACGTTTGTGTCTGCATTGTTTAAATACGGTTAAGCTCCATGGGCAACTACGCTTCAACGTCGCCATGGCTAAAAAGCTAGCGTGTCGTGTAGACTGCCACATCTACTCCGATAAAGCTAGACTAGAACACTACACGGTTTGCATCCGGTCCCAACTGGGATATTTTACTTCATATGCGGCAAAATAAGGAAGTCCGATTAAACCTTGTCTATCTTTCGGAATGCGTCAATAACCGGCCAAGGGGAGTGAATTCACCGGACGACCGCGATTAATGAGGATAAAATCCCCTTATCTTGTCCATCGAAACTACGACGGATTGATAGCTCAATCTGTCTCTGTATGGTTTGTAAGTCACGTTTGTCGCCGAAACAAACTTCTTCTTCACGCGGACCTCATTCATCATCGGTTTGATAGGCACACGTTTTTGTTCTTGCTCATTATTGTGTTTGTGCTGAATAATTGATTTCTAATAGGTTTTCTTGGACACTGTGCATCATTTCCAAACGTTATTGACACCTGGTGTTTTGTGCAAGACAGTTTAAAAATGCTTGTAATCCCGTGACCATGCCTACAGAGGTGTCCCTGGAAGTTTTCAATACTAAATTTTAAATTCTTTGTTTCAACAGCTAATTATATTTCATGATTATGGAATGCAGTCACTCTCTAGGACGTAAGAGAAATGAAAATAGTTATGAACATCCAAAACATGATACACATTTTTTGCACTGCGATTTAGAAAACAACCATGTGAATTTCGTCTCGATTGCATTTAACTTACACTTATTTATTTTTAGTCTAGTAAGGGAATAATATTACAAATCGAGGGTTCACCTGCATTTTTAAACATGCTGCTTGTACTAAATAATAGAATAAACTGACACGTAAACCTGTTTCTCCTGTTGTATAAGCAGGATTAGCGTATACTTTTGCGGGTGTTCTCTGCATTAGATTAATAAGAATGAATAATAGAAAAATGCATGCACCGTCTATAGAATGCTAGTGACACACTGTTTAACTGGTTGCTGATATGAAACTACTACCTGGAAAGTCACGAATTTACCCAATTCCCGTGTTGAGACCGCAACGCTGTGCAGATGATTTGTGTGTTAGAGAATCCATGCCTAGATATCATAACAGTTCGAACATCCAATTGCACACCCACTTCGTGGTATAGTTCTAACCCTCTGTTACGCTGTGCACTTCATACACGGCTTACCTGTTATAGTTGGATTGCGCACTACACGTTCCTTGTCCGCAGCGATCCATGTTTTCCTTGATATCCTCACGCCTTCTCTTTTCCGCGCATACCACAAATTACCATTGCACCACACCGGAATATTTAGGTGCCATATATACTGTTTGTATAAGAAGCAACGGTTGAAAATACGGCCATTATCCAAACAAGGTTTTCAACAATTTTAATTATATAAGTATGGGCTATCATGAAAACAACCATTGATAATAAGATAATTACATTGACGTTCGGATAGTGGAATCCAGTATTTCAAAACGTACGCCAAATTGGATACGTTTTTCCATTTTCCCAATCGTATTTTCATTCCTACTTGGCATTTCCTGTGGTGTGTTGTGTTAGACTGAAAACTAACTTGTGTTGCTGATGGACGCGCCGACGTAATCTTACAAAAGCACGAGCAAAATTGGAACACTATGAAAGAACAATACGAAAAGTTGGAATTCGACGACCATGATATTGTTAGCTAAATTGTCTTTTTGGGATGGTAATTGGAAGCCTGTAGCGAGAGTGGCCGCCTGACGCCAGCAGACTTGGAGTACCGTTCCAACTAACTGATGAAAAGGCACGAAAGTAGTTAGGCGAAGATTTATTGTTCAGGTGTTCGTTATTCTTCTGTATAGGTTAAAAATATGTCACCGGACTATGCGCAGCTAGCTGTGGAAGAATGTGATGAACCACGTGAGTTAACGATAGGATGAATCAAACCGTGGTCTGTTTGTAGCACTTAGTACGTGCTGGGTCAGGAAAACAAAACTAATATAAATTCAAGCATTCGGCAAACAACTACTAGGTGTACAGTAACATGGTACGTTTAATTGGAGTTTTGCACAACGTACTCAACGAAATCTTGAGAAGCTCCAGACGGCCACAGGGCTGTTGCCGGGTGCGCGCAAGAAACAGATATCGATTTCTTCTCGTGCCGACAAGCAACATCATGCTAGCCATTCGCCCTTTGAAGTATTGCGTACTGATATGCTTTATCTATTCCCTTTGGAGTTTATGTACATGCTTTACCTTGTGTCTTGAAGCGTTTGATTCTTGTGTGGTGCCATGGCCCGGCTCTCTGTAACTGCGCTTGTTTGTCATGAACACATCATGTTTTGACAACCAGAGATAACAATGAAGAAAATACCGAACCTCTGATTTCCTGAGCAAATGCTGTAACTTCGCCGATGTAGATAGACGGATGGCCACGGATTATCGGCAATCCATTTTGTACAGCTTCACTGTTATGATGAGAGTGCTATTGATTCTCGCTATCTACTAAAACATCTTTAACATTTCGTTGGTAAGCAAACTAATTTGCACAGGAATTGGTATGGTTAATGTTTCGCGCACGCAGAGCTGATCACTCTCAAGGTCGTAGGCCAGCATTTTTCAGTCTACGACGCCAAAGCTTTGGTTCTTAACCTCACCGTTTGCTGCACGTGTGCGATGAAGTACGTAAATTCGAACCGATGAACTACTATTCGGCTTTTTATTCTGTTCACACCTACGCATTTATTTGTCTTGTTTCTGGGACTACGGTCGCGGACCTCTCAATCATTCGGACGAATGCTTGAGGAAGCTACTCATGTGGTGCTTCCCCTGACACTTACCTTGACGATACGTACAGCACATCGGCGGTTCGCCGCAATGGTTATGCAAACCGCAATTACTTTAAGTGATTTGTTTTGACTAGGGTGCATATAAACGGTGCGGTGTTAGCTGGCAACCAACTTTCAGTCCTTATCGAAATAGTTAACGGACAGGTGCGCGCATAAGTTTTTGGGATTGTGGCCATTCATACTTCAATCAATTTCATCAAACCACCTGCAGATGTACACATTCCGACTTTCCAATTACAGGTAAGATTTTATCCTGCGTGAATTTTAGCCAATTTGACTGCGTGGGATATTCTATGCTTTTCTAGCCAAATGCTCATAAATTAGATCAAACAGAGGCTCATAACATAAGTGCCACTGCATTATTTCTGATATTATGTGACTTTATTTCTGACGCAACATCTGCTTTTGAGTACGCAAGAGTCGCTATTGCCTCAGGGCTTGTCTGCATGCTTACGCGAGGACGACGTTGTGTAAATTTTCTACAACAAGGGCATAGAACTACGTAATATGTGACCAGGCCCCGAGAATTGTTGCCCACTAAATTGAAAAATTAAAGCTATGCAGCGACACTCACACTATATTCATGTAGAGATAACCTCACCGCCGACACTGCAGATGACAGCTGACGGCTTGTGGAATAGGAAAGATAGGTGCTTCTTCTGTACAGCAGTAAGAAAATGTCCTCAGATATGATCTTGAACAGCCACTTTTTACTTCGAGTGGAAAAGCAACTTGGTCTGCCCATTTACGCTATTGTTGACGTTGGAGTACCAGCAACAATCGCCTAAACCACACTTCTTCAAGACAAACTTCATCCGCAGATTCCGGTATTAGATTGCGACGAATTATACAAGTTGATGACCTACTGGTCCACGTGAAAGAGAAATAATTGAAAACCAGGCCGGCTTCCACTCCAACGTTGGTAATAGCAATTACCTATTGAATCTTTGACGTGGATGACCCTATAACCGCCGTACGGTGGCATAAGCCCCGGCCTCATACTCAGATGTGATATACTGTCACATCTTTCATCACACCCATGCGTGTTTGCACTCAGTTGACCCAACTTCACGCGCACTATTTAGCGCAGTGCATATTTCAGATCTTACTTCTTTAGGTGAGCTCATATCTCCATTGCGCATCATTCGCACCGTTCCCACAGAAACGCACGCATCGAACTGCGAATCCCGAGCCACAAAACAACCATTGTAGTTTCAGACGAAAGCCAACCCTGAGATTTATGGGACGAGCTATCTACAGCACCTGTCGACCACATAGTGCAATGGCTAGTGGATATTTTATCTCACTAATCCATCATTCGCCTTGTTTACATCTCAGAGCAAATACCGTGCGAACAGCTTGGCTGAAATTCCTGCTTCGCGAGCTCTGTAACGCACCGAATTTGTCGACACTGAAAACACAAAAAATTCAGCGCACAAGCGACAGACCTGCAACCACACGTGCTCGGTTCTTGAACTGCAATGCAACGATCGGCATAATGCTTTGCACAACCAATCAAAAGCCCAGGTTATACTGATCGAAACAGAATTACTATTGGCTTTCTATCGTCTCATCAAAGAATACGAACGGAAATCCAGTGTTCCGATTGCCTAGGCAACTCATTCTAAGTGCTCTTAGCTCACAGTAAACCGGCTGAAACTGCACGATGGTAAAGCTGATTCTCTGTGGTTCTGTGCAGTTCCTATGGCTATCTCACTGGTGAATAATGCATATGAACTGACGCAAAATGACAAAAGACTGGTGGAAACGATCGAACAAATAAGGAACACTATTTCGCTTCAACAGAAAAACACGAGAGGGCGCACCCGAGATTTTCCATTAGGCTCCGCTTTAAAACAAAGGGCGTAGACTGGGAAGCGCGTTGAAAATGCATCACCTATGGCTTCGGGCGTCCATATCTCTACTGGCTCAAAAAAGCCCGGAACAACTACCGCTATTCCGACTGAATAAGTACGGCCTGAGACTAGTCCAACTTAGAAACTCTTGCTAACTTTCAGCATGACTCCGACACTAGTGGTAATTAGAAGGTCGTTGATGCCGAAGCTAGCAGAAAACTCAGGCCTCCCACTAGACCCGAAATAAACGAGGAAGACAAGACTTAATCTTCAAGCATCCATCAGACATAAGCAGACCAGCTGGGCGCTTGACCGCAACCAGGGCAGCACACAGTGTACCACCGGTAATTTGCACCAACCATCGCAATGAGGCTGGACCTTACCGTGGTGCGATGGTTTGTGTGCCTCAGTGATCCATTGAGCTATACTGGGTGGTGCTTTTGCAACTTCAGATCCACTCATAACAGATTGGTCAATGGTTAAAGGCCAGACAAACTCAGCCTCCTGGTCCTCCATGTTGGGGGTTGGAATGAGGGTGGCTCCTTATTCCTTAAAACGGACTCCTTGTAGTCCAGTGCCAAACCCGCTGCCTTGCGGCCAGGTTTTTGAACCAATGGCTTTGGTTGAGAACCCTAATCGTTCTCCTGTCTAGGCCTGGGCAACCTGACAGTATCCTGCCCACGCAATACGATGAATCTTTCCGCAAACAAATTTCTGATGCTCTGGCCACCGCAGAGGATAATCAACGGTGCCCTAACTGCTGCATCGAACAGGGTGGATAGGGGTTTGGATGCTACTGCGCAAGCCTATCCATCTTCTTATTCCCCTTCTTGCGCTTTTTCATCCTTATCGTCCTGTTCCAGCTTCACTTGTATCCCCACTGCTTTTAACCCCCCAATTCTCGGCCCTCCCCCACCTTGCTTCAATAGTCGCATGTCTTTTAGTTTCAACTCACAGGTGAACGCAGAGCGTCATTCCTGCACTGTCAACAGGCCCATGTCCAAGCAAGCGGTCCATTCCAGTTCATCGGCTTCCATTTGGAGCCCTCGATCCTCCTTCAGGCTGGCATGCCTCAATGTTAGCACATTACTACAGATCGGTCAACAGGCAGCACTTTCCCGAACATTGGAAACCCTCTCGATCAATATCTGCTGCTTATCGGAGACCCGCCTGCAAGACTCGAGCTCTGTACTCACTCTGCGATCCCCTTCAGGTGACACTAGCAGCACTTTCTCATTGCGCCTATCCGGTGACGATGCAGCTTCCAGCACCGGCCAAGCCGGTGTTGGTATTGCCCTGAGTCCCCGGGCTGAAGCTGCTCTGGTTGATTGGATTCCAATCAGTATCCGGATGTGTGCAGTCCGATTGGCTGGCTCGTTCAAATCTTCGAAGTCGCGTGGGACTAAAAGGTGTCTATTCGTTATAGCTGCATATGCACCGACAAACTGTAGCGATGACTCGGTAAAAGACGACTTCTATCGCCAACTGAACGAACTCCTTCGCCACAGAGAAAGCTCGGACACTGTAGTGCTGGCTGGGGATCTGAACGCTCAAGTTGGAAAATTATCCACAGACGAGCTGCATCTGGGCGGCCAACATGGTATAGGCTCCCGTAATGATAACGGTGAGCGGTTACTTCATTTGTGTGAGGATGTCCGCTTATTTCTTGCGAGCACTAATTTCCGACACAGCACCCGCCGAAGGGTGACTTGGCGCCCACCAGCCTCGAACCAGCTATGCAGGCAAATCGATCACATTGCTATCAGTTACCGCTGGAGAGGCTGCGTTCAGAACTGTCGCTCGATTTGGAGCACAGGTGTGGACACCGATCATGCACTTGTATGTGCTGACCTGCGGATGCGCTTTGGCGGACGCCCGCGACGATGTTGTGAGCGCATTGACACCGCCAGACTGGTGAATCCAGCTGTTCTGAACGCCTATCAAATTGCGCTGTCATCCGAGTTGGATAAACGCTCACTGGATGCAATTGAAGCTCACTGGTCTCATGTGCAACAGGCCTTACTAGCAGCAGGCAAATCCTCATGTGGTATGTCTACTCGCCAACATGAACATTGGGTCTCTTCACAGTCTTTGGAACTTATAGATGCTCGCCGGCATATTCCGGCTGGAAGCGAACACAATGAAACTCGCAAAGAGCTCCGGGCAAAACTCCGTGCTAGCCTGAAGAGAGACCGCGAATCCTGGTGGTCTCGTCGTGCAACTGAGATGGAAATGGCCGCTGCCCTTGGTAACCATCGTGAGTTATTCCGTCTGATACGGGAAACGGGCAGCAGGAGACCTGGTGTTAGTGAAACAATCTGTGACGAGATTGGACAGCCTATCCACAACTTATCAAAACGCCTGGAACTTTGGGCTGAGCACTTTGAAAGGCAATTTAATCGGTCGGAATTGTTAGATTTCTCGCCGACCAGTGATCGCCCTGCTCCGTGGGCTGTTCCTTTGGATCCACCCTCTCGCTCAGAAGTCAAACATGAGATCAAACTGTTGTAAATAAAGCCGCGGGACCTGAAGATCTTCCTCCAGCCCTTTTCAAATTCGGGGGACCTGCTCTTGTGGATGATTTACACGAGTTACTAATGAGACTGTGGGAGCAGGAAACTGTCCCAACCGTTTGGCGCTGCTCCATCATAGTCCCAGTTTTCAAAGGAGGCTCCCGATCGGAATGCGGCAGCCATAGAGGAATCAGTCTGATCTCCATCGCCTCTAAATTGCTTGCCTCTGTCATCCTTCACAGATTGACTGGCACTCGTGAAAGCCAGATTCGTGAAGAGCAAGCTGGATTTCGTCGAGGTCGTGGCTGCATTGACCACATCTTTACCTTGCGTCAGTTGTTGGAGCACAGTCACATATATTGGCGGCCCACCATTGTTTTGTTCCTCGATATCAAAGATGCATTCGATCCGGTGGTTAGACTTGCACTTCGGGACTGTCTACTCAGGAAAGGTGTACCTGAGAAATATGTGAATATTATCCGAGCATTATATGCGTGTAGCTCGGGCAGAGTGAGGGCTTACGGCAAGTTGTCGTCGCCCTTTAATATCTCCAGCGGCGTGAGACAAGGAGGCCCGCTGTCACCTTTCCTCTTCAACTTCGCTGTTGACGAAGTCATGGAAATCGCGTTCACAGGACACGACTTGGAAGGTGTGGAGCTACTCCCAGGAGAACGACTTCTTGATTTAGAGTATGCTGATGATATTGCCCTCATCTGTGACAGCTCACAAACGTGCCAAGCGGCACTGGACAGATCAGCACTAGCTGTCCGTCACTTCGGGATTTGCTTCGCACCCTCGAAGTGCAAAGCGTTTCTCCAAGATTGGTCTGGACCGCCTCCTACGCTGACCCTTGGTGGGGATCAGCTAGAAGTCGTTCAAAAATTCAACTACCTGGGAAGTTGTATCAGCGCCCGTGGGATTGAAGATGAAATCACGAATCGTATAGCAAAAGCTCGGGGCGCTTTTGCTATGCTTCGCCACTTATGGCGCCGACGCGACATCACTCTTGCCCTGAAGGGTAGAGTGTACAATGCAGCAGTACGTTCGACCCTATTGTGCGGTTGTGAAACCTGACCGCTTAAAGCAGCGGACCTGAAGAGGCTAGTTACGTTCGACCACCGGTGCCTTCGTAATTTAGCTCACATTTGGTGGGAACACCGCGCGAGGAACGAGCGTGTTCGGCGCCTTGTTTATGGCAGTGGAAAAGGAAATGAACCGCTCAGCACCGTTATTTCACGCATCAGGCTCCGATGGCTCGGCCACGTGTTACGCATGCCAGCCCACCGACTTCCGCGACGTGTGTTGTTTGCGCCCCGGGGGCGTGGATGGAAGAAGAGGAGGGGTGGCCAAGCGATGACTTGGTCCAGAGAAATGAAGACCCTCACTTCTGAGCTGGCCTCGGTTGGAGCGTCTCGGCTCCCTGGTCGGGGTCCGAAAGACGATGAACACGTTTGGTTGGACACACTCGCTGATATGGCTAGGAGCCGACCTCAGTGGCGTTCGTGCTGTGAGTTTCTTTGTCCCACCCCATCAATCTTAGCCTCCCCCTCCAACCACGATTCCATTACTTAGCCTTATATAATTTTGCATAATAATTTTTTTTGGGTGCACAGCAGCCGGCTGGTGGCTTACCGGAACGATGCCCATCCGTTACCGGTAGCTCAGCCAGCTTGCACTAGTTGTTTGTTTCTCTCCTTTTTTCTTTGTATTGCGGCACAGTAGCTGAGGTGTTTCCCACCTCTAGCTAACGTGTAGGATAATAATAATATGCACCAACCTTCCAGAAGCGAAGTCAAATCCCTCAAGCTGTAGACTACTGGATGATATGAATTAGTGGAACTTCCTATGTGACAGCCCGTGATGTAGTTAAACCCGCCAAATTAACAAGCGTCATCCGTCACACAAACACAATTCACTACAGTAAACTGAGAAGTATCCGGGTTACACTGACTTCCACCGATAAACAGAAGCAGCTTTGTTATTGACAGCTCGACCCCGGAATAAACCCTATTCCAACCGCATCTACCTGGATATTCGACGTAACAAGCATAAACAGGCAAACCAATA
Organism: Dicrocoelium dendriticum; assembly: GCA_944474145.2. Classification (NCBI taxonomy): domain Eukaryota; kingdom Metazoa; phylum Platyhelminthes; class Trematoda; order Plagiorchiida; family Dicrocoeliidae; genus Dicrocoelium; species Dicrocoelium dendriticum. Next base: position 61,967,200 of record OX104065.1, on the reverse strand, counting down.
TGTGGAAGCACACCGGAAAGTCTCCGTAGCCAGGACCAGGCCATCTACACACAAGCGTAATGTGCGTGCTCCTGGTTCATTTGAATTTTTCCTCTTTGTCATCTCTCCATCTTCTCGCAGCGTCGTTACTGTACTCTCATTCGAACCGGATTCACCAAATCTACACAGTGCTCTATCATACGTGGAAATATCTTCTACGATTAAATTCCTTGCCATCAATAACCGTTTTTACTGGTATCCGTAATTAAGCGCAAGCTGATAACTCATTCACATTGAACCGATTGCCTTTCTGTGTGACACCATTCGATACAGAATTCTCCAGGCAGTCCGAAATGTGGCACAGTAGCTGAGGTGTTCCCCCCCCCCTCTAGCTAACGTGTATGATGATGAGGCAGTCCGAAAAGACGTAGCTTATTCCGATTCGGCGTTTCTCAAAGCAGCTGTGAAAGAATTTATTAACTCTCAATATGTGTTCAGCGCTGTGTTTAGGTTCAGTTAGCAGCATCCAGTTACGCGCCATTCCTTGTGACCTTGTCAGCCAGTGCGCCCGCATAACCCATCACACGAACCGGACGACTACGCTGACCGCCCATTGAACTAGCAACCACCACGCACACCTGACCGATGTGTGTCGATCTCAAAGCTGCAAAAGTACAGAGCGCAAACCTACCCAATGGGTCAGGTAACGACACCAAGTTGAATAGCAGAAATGCAACTCCGAAAAGGTTCCAAGCGAAAGGCATTTGCGGGTTAAGAGAATGTCATCGAGTATTTAAAATAGGTCTGGCTTGCTCCCACCGTTTGTAATGGTATCATCCGAAATATGCAAATGTGTCCCAACAACAACAACAACAACAACAACAACGACGAGAGCAAAACAGCTCCCAGGATGCACTTTGGTTCTACATTGCGTGCTTCACCATCCACTCTTTAAGTGTTTGCTTATCCTATCTCAGAAGTGCGACAGGTTAACCACAGAATCCGAGCAGAGGATGAACGAAAAGTTTGCTTTAATGGAGATCAATATGCACCGCGGTACCTAGCGGCTTCTAGGCAAAGGAATGCTGCACAATCCGCTTCACCTGAAACACAATCAGCCGCATCCCCATCTGCATTGTTTTCACCAAATTTGGTAGAAAGCCCAGCGAAAACTGACAGTATGTATGAGAGTCGAACAGTAGTTATGGCAACGAAAAGCAGGCACCACTCAAAACGTCTGCTTAAGCACGTTCCACTAGATCTGACATCTAGCGTTAACAAGAATGAAGCAGCCGAACAACAACCCTAGGTACCTGTAGCTCAGATGGCTCTTGTCGATAAAAAGCCCCCGGATCATTAGCTACATATGCATAGATAGCTGCAAAGGTCGGCCAGGAGGCCGCCGTTGCGGCCTCTTCTGTTGTAAACACGTTATCGCGAATAGTGGGACAAACAACAAACAATCCACACTAGTCAGCAGTTCAGGACAAAAGCGTACCATGACTTGTAGATCAACGAAAAAGGAATCCAACAATAGTACCCGGACTGTTGTATGCACAAATGCCCCTGAATCCACCGTCATCAGATTGTGGGATAAGTTATCAGACAAACAAGACCAATGAAACTCATTGTGCATGCAGATGAGTATTGAAGCCAAGCCTATAAACTTATTACGAATTACTCGTCTTCCGAATTTGAGACACTATGGAGAGTTCAGACATACTCGAGTAACACTAGTATCCTCCACCGACGTAGAAAACCTTTTGCTTTCCGCAAGCACGCTAAAACACGGATCCCGTAGAATACGTATCTATCCTGATGTCCCTTGGACCGCGCGACAATCAAAAAGAAGCACCGAAGAGGGACACAGAAAGCAAGACTGCCTAAACAAAAGCTTCATAAATGGCGTGTAAGAAGTTCCTTTTAACGATGTTCATGATACTGGAAAGCATGATTTAGAACCGTGGAGGATCTTTGGTGAAACACTTACATTGGATAATATTGTAGCGCTAACGCTCACCAGGATACATCTGTCACCAAACTACAGAGGATGCGGCCCTAGAATTCTAAAACTTGTGGTTCTGTCAGAGCAACAAGCAACGGATGTTTTGGATCGCTGACGGAGAAAGCGGAAAACTCTTCCCTCTAAAATTTGGTTAAATGTCGCTGAAAAGTTGCGCAGATCAAATATTAATTCAACCGAAGCAGCAAGCATACTGAACGATTGTACCGAAGCGTAACTGACTGCTAATTTAATTGACTCTGACGTAGTTCTAAACGAAGATTGGGAAGCACCTTGGGCGAGTGAAGTTGCAAACAAAGTACCACTATGCTATCAGAAAAATGGGTAACTGCCAACCTCCCATCAGTCGACATTCTCACACTCTTGACCCATTCACCCCTCTGTGGGCTCCTAGAGACCGAAAAAATGGCCTGCTTGTATGCGAACGCTCAGGATCTTTTTAATAAACTGGCCGAATTGAAAGATCCCCGAGCTTCCAGGACATATGATGTCACTGATATCACCGAGACGTGGTTGCACACGGGAATGAGGGATGCTGAAGTTTCGCTACCCGTTATGTTGCTGATCCGGTACGATAGACTCACAAAAGGAGAAGTAGTAACTTTGTATTACCGAAGCGATTACAATGCAAAACCGTGACGGATTCAGGCTCCTAGTTATCTGGCGTTTTCCAGTGTCGCATGCAGTAAAATAAGACAGGAACGCTTGCCTTATTATCTTAGTGCACCGCCCCTTAACTCTACACCAGAAACCGACTACCACATTGCGGCTGCTTTAAAATGCAGCTTACGGCGAAAATACACTCACATACCTGGTTGATTTCAACGTACATTGTGTGGTAACTCCTGACACGATCGCAGAACATTTCAAAGGCGTTCTACAAGGACTGGTAACCACCGTTCCTTTTACAACCACATCACCTTGCCCACGCGGTTTAGAACAGGTAACAGGCCTTCTGTGCCGCATCTTGAATTTACCAACGTGGAGCATATAATTGATTTGTTGGTTGTAGACTGCTCGTTGGGTAACAGTGATCACGTAGTCATTAGTTTTAACTTCGTTTGCTATGCGGAATACCGGAATGGGAGCGTTCCGACGGCGCAAATCATCACAAGCTACGATCGATTAACCCGGCTGGTCAGCGCTGCAAATTGGTCGTTCCTTCCTGAGGAACCCACGGAATTCGTCTGACACAAGTTCGTCAACAAACACAGTCAGCTGATTGCAGAGGCTAGATAAATAAGTATTTGCAATAAGTGTTCATCAGTTTCTTACGTTAGGAGCAGAACCCAAAAATGGATGACAATACGCAGCGCAGCCTTTCGAGTGTACGTAGGAGCTCCAGCACCAGAAACGTGGGACAGATACATAGCCCAAGGTAACCGCTGCACTTAACTGCTAAGTAAAGACAAACCCGTTTAGCATCAGAATTTCGCAACAAACTTCAATGATAGACACAAACTGCTGTACAAGCACGTCAATAGCCTACGAAAGTTAAGGAAAGGATTTCCTCCATTCAGGATGAATGATGGCCTAACAAGAAAAGCTGTGAAAGCAGCAAACGCGCTGTGGATACAATGTTTCCCACATTGCAGAAGATATTGCTACCAAAAGATCTTCCAAGTTTTGGCGTCTCCTAGCCAGGACGAACCCACATCACTTTTACCGCGGAGACTGTATTGTAAAAGCTGACGTCTCTACGCAAACGCAGTTCGCCGGGCGTCGACACCAATGGTTCAGATGCACAAGAAGCAGCAGCAAGCCAACTGGCAGCAAGTGTAGCTTAGATTTTCTAGCGCTGCTTAGGCCAGAATCAAGTTTTTGCCATGTAGAAGCTTGGAATAATAACAACGATTCACAAAGATGGAGGCGGAACTGATCTCTCCAACTACCGTCGAGTATCACTTCTTCCTATTCTCTCCAAGTTCATGGAATCTATAGTTGCCGATGCAATGGGGTTCTTGCTGGAAAATCATCAACAAGCCTGATCAGCACGGCCTCCGTTGACTTCGATCATGCACAACGAATTTACCAATGGCTCGCAGTAGTTGGACCGAGGCAGCTAACGCTGGAGGAGGCGTTGATGTGATCTATCTGGATTTTTCGAAGGTTTTCGGTCGTCTAGACCATCGGATACTACTCTCCAAGTTCCAGCGTTATGGGATCGGCGAGCCACATTTGAGCTGCATTGACAACTTTCTACTTCAACGGCAATTAGTTTTCAGATTTCGGAGCCCTTTACCGGACCCCATACAAGTCGAGTGCGGTGTGGCGCAAGGCTCATTTCTAGATCCACGTTTGTTTTTGGTGCCTAGTAATGACCTTGCAAAGGGAATCGCTTCAAACTTCTTAACGTTAGCCGACTATAACAAAATCTCGCGCATGATTCAAGCGAAGTCGACCAGCATCTACTTGAGGGTGACCTAGGTACGGTGTACCAATGGTCAACCCAAAAATTACTGCATTTCAACGTCAGTTAAATCTAGGTGCTTTCCATCCGACATCAGAGCAGCTACTCATACCGGTTCGGAATGAATATACTACAGCAATCAACTCTCGAACCTGACTTGAATGTCCTGGTTCAAGTTAACATGGGTAACACCTGGCAAACCGAAACGGTCCCGAAGACTGGAAACCAACACGTCGGGCTGTTGCGAAGGGCGTTTCGACAAATGCTTAGTGCGTATGTTTGATTTCATGTCCAATACGCAATTCAACCCTGGCATCTACGGCTGAAACACGACCTCTATGCACTGGAGCAGCCACAATTTCGAGCATCTGAGAACGCAATTGGAATGCGCAATCTTTCATACCAGGAGAGGCTGCAACGATTGGGGGTATTCAGTGGAAACTATCGTAGACTACGAGACGACCTGAATATGACATACTTGATTCTGTGAGACCCACCCCATGTGTGCCGCCCTTTACTGCGACTCAGCACTAATACAACCCTGAGGGGTCACTCATTGAAACTCGATGTACAGTATAGCCGCCTGGAGTAATGCAGAAATCTTTTTTCATTCGTGTCTGTCACCGACACTGCACCGACACTAACAGTATTTAAAGACTGTTGGATGACGTACTCATGCGTTTACACCTTGTCACTTAGCGTTACGTCTCCATCCTACACACGGAGTTTGCAATGAAATTGTTTACCGTTAACTGTGGATACTTTGAATTTAAGCGGATTGCAAGACTACGGCGGAACAAACGACAAGTCCTTACTTTCATATTTAAAGTACTAATTAATTTGCTATCAGTATTACTGTTGTTGTGTTCTTGTTGTTCACACTAACTATTCAACGGGACTTGTAAAGCAGCGCTTCGTAATCCGCGTGGAAGCATTGTTCATATTTAATTGTTGTACACCGTGTTCCTGAGACTGGAGGATATGATGGGTGCGAAAATACCAAAGAGTACCATGAGCAGTTGCGCTATATTCGAGAGATCCACATCCTGAAAACTCCATTGCGTAATTGATCTCGAGGTAACCCTGGTCACGTAATTACAAAAGATGTGACACCAGGATTATGCAAATGATACGTCAATCCAGACAAAGGTCAGCAAAGGAGATGGTGCGTTGGTATATGTGTCGCAGCAGCTTTACTTCCGAGCTCCAGAGCAAAACTGCGTCCCCTTGGCAAGCAAACTAGAGTAACCACTTTTCGGACCACTTCCAGACAACACTTCGGACATCCCTCAGCTAGCCAACGAAATACACACCATACATTACAGACAAAGTGAGGAGCAAGGAGATGATGGCAGGATATCTGAATCTAAAAAAACTAAATTTGTCATTGTCATACCCGAAAATGATTAACGGTCGACGTCTCACTGGTCGGCAAAATATTACAACCGAAGCGCACATCAACCGACTCACTACTAAGAGCAAAGAAACTTTCCTGCATGTGCATGCAAACGAAGTTGCTGAACTGCGGCCATCTTAAGCCACATAAGCCTAGGACCTGGAATTCGTAAGTGAAACTTGGTGGCAAGCAGAATTCATTGAAGCCGAAGTCGCGGTACGCGGTGTGTCTCTTTTCAAAACGATCACCCCACAGTGAGCTGTGTTGCGAACCGGTGGACGATCCGTAAACGCTGAACATAGACTCACTAGTACAGTCTGCAAGTGAGACGCAACGACGCTTGTCTTGTGGCGGCTGTTCCGCCTTTCAATGTTCATCACAGAAATGGATTTCTGCCTAACTTTAGCCTTATGAAGGGCTATGTGTCAGCGATGCAGTCATGGTCATATCTCAGGATACTTCAATGTTCACAATCTAGAATTTCCAGCTTCCTTCTGCAATGCATCCAAAGCCGATCTGCGAGAGTATATTTCAAGCATTCCGCTCTTTATCCACGCCAGTTATCTGACCCGATTCCGAGGGGAAAATTAACCATCTGTGCTCGAGTTGTGGTTGACGAACGAGGAGCTCAAAATCGAGAACCCCAAGTTCGAGAGTACTCCGTGGTTGTGTGATTACGTAGCAATACCGTACTACTATGTGTTTTATACTGAATATCCGCAAGAATATATTGACTTGTTGACTACGATGTTCTGCAACGGCGATTATTGGGGCTGCACTTGTTGTGGTCTTCCTTAACAACCTAGTGCGGGTCATGGAGTCGAATTGTTTGTTTTTTGCTGATGACAGCCAGATATGGAGGGGAATCGGTTGTTAAGAAATCACGATCTGCTGCATCGGGACTTAGACCGTGCTTTTGGTTGGTAAAAGGCAAATCGAATTCCGTTTAACACTAATTCATGCAAAAAATATACATGTACAGCACAAGCCCACTAACATCCATAAGCTTGAAGACCACATCTTGAAGACAATCCCACAAGAGCGCAACATTGGGGTGTTGATGCAAGATGGCCTCGGCTGTTCTGCAAAATGTTTGAAAGCATCAAAAACCACGAAGCAACATTTTGGTCCATTACAGAGTGCGTACGGGCATTTCGACTTCTCGATATTCCCCAACTGCTCAATACGTATATAAAACTCCATGTCGATACGTGGCCTATGCCTGGCAACTGTGGTTTAAACGCGATCTGGTTGCATTAAAGACCCCAGAGTGACTGGCAAGTAAAATGTTAAAGGATTGTCCCACCTGAAACTGAAAGCCCTAGGAATTTACAACGGAAGTTATCGCCGTCAACTCCTTGACCTCATTCTGTTGCACCAGATCTCGAGAAACCCGGTCACGCTTGCTGCCACCTACTGAAGCTTAACCGCAAAACAAAATTAGGGGTTACCATCTGAAACTGGCCACAATGCAGTCGGCTGGAATGTCACAGAAATTATTTGCTCTTCGAATTTGTAAACTGCAGTACGTGCTTTCGATTTTAGTCATTTCTACTCCCACGATGTCTATATGTAGGAAACGACTGGACGGTGCATTACAACATCTGCATTAAGTGATTTGATTTATGCTCATTGAGTGAGGACAAGACGCAGACAAACATAGTGCTCAACAAACTCCACAAAACGGGGAAAATATGGTAAGTCCACATGTGCGAGTTTCACTTTTGTACGATTACTTTATTTAAACTCAGGCAATTCACACCAAGAAATTAAAATTTTTTGAGGAACGATTCATCGTATTGCGTGGGCAGGATACTGTCAGGTTGCCCAGGCCTAGACAGGAGAACGATCAGGGTTCTCAACCAAAGCCCTTGGTTCAAAAATCTGACCGCAATGCAGAGGGTTTGGCGTTGGGCTACAAGGAACCCGTTTTAAGGAATAAGGTGCCACCCTCATTCCAACCCCCAACCTGGAGGACCAGAAGGCTGAGTTTATCTGGCCTCTAACCATTGACCAATCTGGTATGACTGCATCCGAAGGTGCAAGAGGACTACCCAGCATAGCTCAATGGATCACTGAGGCACATAAACCCTCGCACCACGGTAAGGTCCAGCCTCATTGCGATAGCTGACGTGTATAATGATGATGATGAATTCACACCAACCATCCTCGGAACCTGTTAAGCCTTATTTTTTCGTATTCGACCATTATTCCCTTGTTTCAAGAGTTGGAGCAGCGACACAGCCGACTGACTATGATGGTTTCCTTCTATCAAAAAGCCTCTTTAGTCTCTGTGGATTGAGTTAGCTTGCGGCAATACACGTTTTTTGCAGGACGTAGCTGGAAAAGTTCGTTCCATTTTGAGGTCTCTTTACTGTGACTCCCGAGACCTAACAAGTGTCTATAAATATCTAAATAGCTCGCTTATTCACAACACTGCGATACACGTTTGCATAAGTATGAAAGCTTTGTTTTCACTGTGCATATTTGTTTTCTATCAGGAAGAATTATATTGTGGATTTGATCTTTACGGTCGGCCTACCTGCAACTCCCACCAAAGTGGTGGGGCATTTAATCCCGATTAATCACAGCGTAATCTTTAAGTTACTCCGTGTTAATTCTCATGTATGAAAAATCACTCAACAGAAACCTAAGTGATGTCCAGATCATAGAGAACTACCCACTGGGTCCTGCTTGACAAACTGGTTACGTCCGCGAAATGTGATCCATTCTCCCTCGGTAGTGAGCTACCGATTGCAGCAGATGTACCAACCAATATACCACTGCATATGCGTCCATTCCTGGGAGGAATTAAAAGACTGGCTATCAGTGGCAAAGAACTCGCGCAACACAAACTGGCTGTAAAGTTCAGATATATGCTTTATACTTAGAACAACACCAGTTTTCTATTAACATAGACAAGTCCAAACAGGCTATAAAATTCAATAATGAAAGTCAAGCGTTCGGTAGCCAAGACAGAGAACAGTGGCGAAATAGCTTAGTGAGTCGGCAAGACCGCTAGGCAAAACCGATGCAAGAGATCGTTTTCGACAACAAGTGATTAGAGAGTGAGTGAATAAGTTGATAACAGTGAAGTGTACAACAATAAGTTTGCCAACTCAAACAAGGAAAAGAACGCCTCTATAACAAAGATAAGCACCTTAAAACGAACGATGGTCTCAGTAATATCTGATTAACATGTTATGAATTACGAATGCTTATAAAGTCCAATGAAGTTTCATATTTGGATGGTCCAACCAATCTGCCATATATATCCATAAAATACGGCGCTGATGATATCCCAAAAATGCTACCGGATCTATAAAACTTATTAACAGTTCCTGGCGTAAAATCGGATAAAAAAGGAAGCAAAAGGGTTGTTGCGTAAAATGTCGGTTGATATGTTGAAGCAAAAATCTATCAAACGATAAGTCACATATCAGTTTAGTCGAGTATGTTAAAGTGCTCTAAGCAGTAAAAACGTTGGTAGAGGTAAGGCGTCTTCTGGGTTAACATTGTTAAGTGAGCAACTGCTTTCAATGATTCATCATTAGATCAATACAATCATGTATAGAGGCTAAAAATGAAAAGAGTAAAATCGACCACTTAGTACAAGTAACATAGACGAAATATTGAAACGAGTTAGTTACATGTTCCGGAGTTGAACCTCATGTCGTTGACCCCAGTATCCCCCGTTTTCCAAGGCCAGGGAAGCTGTAGAGCCTGGACTAGCTTCTTTTGCGAGCACAACAACGGTTGAAATAAACGAATGCAAATTGATTCGGCCGTTGCAAGTGTACTAAACTGTTGACTTTTCGATCTGTGTGGTGGAACCTTGTATACAAATCTAAAGGCACGCTTTAGATCCACCTAATGCCCTTAATCGACAATATGAGCCAGAATGGAACCACTAATGGCTTCGGTGCCACCTTGAGGCAACAAACGTGGGCAATGTTCAATTAAGCGTTTGGACAAGTTCCGCGTTGCTCGACCGATATACATTGTGCCACAGGCGCACTCTTACTGATAAATAACCATTGATGCGGTCAGCACGGACAACCTATCCTTGTTTCGTGAAAGGACGAGTGGTTCCGTCGAAAACACGCACTTTATAGTAGCTGCTGAGAAGGTCGACTTGATTGCGCTTGAAAGACTTCGGGTTAAACACGCAGTAACGTCGTCCCTTTTGATAGGTAGTCGTATGAATAGCTCTTTCTTTGTCGCCGTTAACACTGGCACCTGTTTAGGCATTTCCCCAAGATTTCTTAAAATAAATCCGTCGGTTTATCCATTTCACGCATTTTGCACTCCCTGACGCAGGGACAACCAGCTCGATTATGAGTTGCAATTTGAAAGCTTATACAACCAGATGAATGGGTTAGTCGCTAAGTCTAGTACGGATCTAGAAGGTTTTAAGTGCTTTTTTGTGAATTGCTGCTATCAATATTGCAAACGTCTTGTGCGTAATCATGGCCCGCTAACACGGAAACACCTGGATGCCCTAAAGGAACTAAAGCGCAATGAGGAGGTCACAGTGTGTAGAACAGGCAGGGGTGAGGAGATTGTGCTACTAGACGGAAAAGACTACATAGATAAACTAACAGCAATACTAAGCGACAAGACCAAGTGTTCGTGAAACACAAGGGAAATAGACCGGACGCAACATGTTGAAACCTAGACCACTAAGAGCCTGAAAGAACTTCGGACTAAGCGGTATATATCATATACCCTGTATAACAGCTTCAAACCTAGTGGCACAAACGTTCCAAAGCTTTACGGGTTACCAGAAATTCACAAAGCTAACATTCCACTCTGTCCCATTTTGTCAATGGTCATTTCACCCTACCATGCGGTCAGTCAGTGGCTTGTAGCAATTCTGGTACCGCTGCGACAACAGCTTGCAACTTACAGCCTACGTGACAGGCACAAATGTATTATATTACCTAAATCAGCAGGATGTTAGTAAAAGTCGAGATAACATCAAAAAGAGAGCATTGCTTTCCCGTCCATTTTGTCATTCTTGATGTTTTCTACGAACTGGAGGCTGTCACGTAGCCTGTAAGTTGCAAGCTGTTGTCGCAGCGGTACCAGAATTGCTACAAGCCACTGACTGACCGCATGGTAGGGTGAAATGACCATTGACAAAATGGGACAGAGTGGAATGTTAGCTTTGTGAATTTCTGGTAACCCGTAAAGCTTTGGAACGTTTGTGCCACTAGGTTTGAAGCTGTTATACAGGGCATATGATATATACCGCTTAGTCCGAAGTTCTTTCAGGCTCTTAGTGGTCTATGTTTCAACATGTTGCGTCCGTGCTGACCGCATCAATGGTTATTTATCAGTAAGAGTGCGCCTGTGGCACAATGTATATCGGTCGAGCAACGCGGAACTTGTCCAAACGCTTAATTGAACATTGCCCACGTTTGTTGCCTCAAGGTGGCACCGAAGCCATTAGTGGTTCCATTCTGGCTCATATTGTCGATTAAGGGCATTAGGTGGATCTAAAGCGTGCCTTTAGATTTGTATACAAGGTTCCACCACACAGATCGAAAAGTCAACAGTTTAGTACACTTGCAACGGCCGAATCAATTTGCATTCGTTTATTTCAACCGTTGTTGTGCTCGCAAAAGAAGCTAGTCCAGGCTCTACAGCTTCCCTGGCCTTGGAAAACGGGGGATACTGGGGTCAACGACATGAGGTTCAACTCCGGAACATGTAACTAACTCGTTTCAATATTTCGTCTATGTTACTTGTACTAAGTGGTCGATTTTACTCTTTTCATTTTTAGCCTCTATACATGATTGTATTGATCTAATGATGAATCATTGAAAGCAATTATGCTGCATGCGGTCTCCTTGTTCTTAATAACTTACGTTTGGATTTTCAATAACTTCTTTTAATCGTCGTTTATTGGCAAGGAAATAAAGCTTTTCCCCTTTCAACTCACCAGTTGAGGAATGGTGGCTGAAACCTAGCTTGCCGGATCTCTCGTGCCGAAAGACACACCTACCCAGCAGCTAAAATGCTAATTCAATTCGCCGGACGCCTACTGGTAATAGCTAGCCCCAAATGCAAGTGGCATATCTTCGTAAAATCGATGTGCATTTACTCATTCTCACGTTCCCTTGGAGGGGGTTACACTGGTCGGACGACAAGGAGCCTCGCTGAGAGATTGAAGGAACACCATTTGCTCTGTTCATGATTTTCGAATACTAATCAACTCATTCATATTCCCGCATTTTGCCGACACTGGTTATGTATCCTAGTTAGCTGAATCATTCAAATTGGTACCTCAGACATCAAACAAGCCATGAAAAGGCGTCCGCAGGCGTTTACTAGCGTCCACGGAAGCTATCGCTGTTCAGCTGTACGAGGCGCAGTTGTATGCTCAGCAACGACTCGCTCAAACGTTTAGAATACATTGGCGCACCCGAACCGTGACATTGGGCCCAGGGAGTTGTGCGCACACTGCAGCTGTGACGTGGCGCACAGTGGTTTTGTATGACTAGTGATCGTGAACTGAACGTACTTTACTAACCCCTACGTTGAGTCTATTATTTTGTTCTTTTTCACCCATAATTGTACGAGCCTGGGGAACCAATATTAGAAATAAATGTCCAATGGCGTTGAGTTTAAAAACTTCTCAATGCTGCAGCACTTAACAAACATTCTACTGCATGGATTCATGAACTCAAGTGCTCCATCCCTTGTCTCTTATAATTTTTTAAACAGTTCCTTATCTTGATCGAGATTGGTTTATTCATACTGGTTATTTATTTCGAGATTCATAAAACCTTCCAACGGTTTCTCGTAGTCAACTTTTAGCCAGCCTAAAATCTATGTTAAAACGTGCCCATTTATGGCAATGTATGTATCTCATCTGGCCGCCCATGAATTTCACCAATATAACAGCATAATTGTTAATGTTAGTCTATTTCCAGTGTGGTCATATGACGCAATGTTAGTTGACCACTGCTATATCTACTGAATATGTTCAGCAACGTAAGCGTAATTAAACCAGCTAGCCATACCTTTCGCCGATTTCAGCAAAATAGTTTACTCCTTCTATTGTATTGGTCTGAGCGATATTCTTACGGAACTACCGAACCACCTATGTGTGCTTGAAACTTGGTGCACCACTTGGAAAACCGCGTTTGGCACTGACAAATGCAGGACAATATAAACAGGTAGTCTGATAAAAAGGGTCTAGCAGCACCTTCCGTGCGGCACCAATGCGCGTCTGAATGAAACTATACGCTTTCGCCCTAAATTTGAGTCGTCCGATCAACTCCATATGTTTGACCGTAAGAGTCCATACGACGTCACGTGCGCTCAGAGTCACACTCGCCACTCTTACCTTTGGTGTGGCCGCATGTAACGTGCAGACTCGACCCCAAACTGATGCGCAGCCGACCACCAGATTCAAAGCACACGAGAATCTTACTCGGTTACGAGTGCGGACGGACATAAGAGCCACATTTGGAGCGGTCGATACTTTTGGTTCGCCAGCCATTTCCCTGTTGTGCTATCATTCAGCAGCCTAACGATGGGTACGTTGGTAGCGTACTGAGTCATTCGGGCAGCTTGTATTGCGCAGCGCATGAGCTGTGACGGAATCGACAACGTGTACTTGCTCGGTTCGACCATGTTGCGCGTCATAGGGTGGACGGCGCGCATTCGCTCATTGTTCGCTATGGTTAGGCAAGAAAACGCACGCGTTAGCCTGAATTAGTAATGCTTTCAATTAGCTTGGTTAACCTTATGCTACATAGGATAGACAGTGAACTGTCAGGCTATGACTAAGCAAAGTACTTCAATTCATGCCATTTGTTTATCGGATCACTGCATGCGCATTGGAGCACGAGCATATACTGCCGTCACTCACTTATCTCCTATCCGAATCGCGTAACCTACGTGTTATTCAGCAAGTGCTTTGGTTCTTCTGTATGGCGAGTGCGGGTCAAACGCTGAACAAACTGCTCACAAATACAAAACTATAAAAGGAGCACCGCGGCCCATCAATAGACGGTACGTGCTTAGACCGGTGAAAAAGTTTGAGAAAACGGAGCGTATGTGACGCAACGAGACTGGACCTTAACGTGGTGCCACGGTTTGCGTAGCTCATTGACTGATTGAGCTATACTTGGTGGTGCCACCAGGCCCGTTGAGAACTATTCCTACCAGGTTGGTCAGTGGTCAGAAGTCAGACAAACTCAGTATCCCGGTCCTTCAGGTTGGTGGTTTAAAGCGAGTTGGCCTCCACTTATGTAAAACGATATCATTGCCAACTTCTCGCTGCCCTGTAGACAGGATTTCGAACCAAAGGCCTTGGTTGAGGACTGTAATCGTCTTCCAGTTTAGATCTGGGCCTCCTGGTAGTATTTCAGCCCACATAAAACTATGACTATTTCCCCAAACGTTAAGTAAACCCTACATCGGCCGTCCCGTAGATTAGTAATGTTTACCTTTCCTGTTACGTACAACAAGGAGCATAGGGGAAAACATACTACTGCTGGCGATTCCCTTCAATCATTTCCAACTATCTTTCTTATTTCAAACCCAAACCTGTTACTAACATTTCTTCTATGGTTCCCAGTTTAATGAACAGCAGACATAATGCTACTAGAGTCAAACCATCTGCAGCTACCTTCCCGCACCACCCAGTGTATGCGTATCAGCAACAGTCCCTTATAAGGCCACCCCGTCGCGTTTCCAAGGCAGTGTACAACTTTCGCACTCTATGACGAATAGGTCAACAGGCTTCATTCGCGTGCACGTTAGACGCACCGGGTATTGACGTATCTCGCGCATCCGAACCTAGGATCAATGACTTTCATAAAGTTGTTCAATTAACTGCATCCGGCTGATCCTCTTGCTATTGGTTGGCCGCATCTGGAGACACTAATGCGGAGACCAGTGGTCGAGATGGAGTAGACATTGTTCGCGGCTCCAAGGCTGTGTCATCGTTGATTGATTGGATTCCGGTGAACAGTCGTTCGTGTGTAACCCGTTTGACGAGTTCGACAAAGGTTGATTCAGGAACCAGTGCAAGACACTTCTGTTTGTGGTTTCCGCTTACGCTCCAACCGATAACAGTCCTGATGCTGTCAAGGACACATGCTACCACGAACTGAACTCGCTACTACGCAGTGCTACCAATTCAGATAACCTAGTGCTTGCAAGGGGTATGAATGCGCAAGTGGATTCCCTGGGCTCTTCAGAAGTTCAGCTAGGTTGGAAATACGGGCTTAACTCGAAATGTACGGACAACGGTGAGCGTCTTTTGCCCCTATGTGCAGAGCACTAGCTGTTTCTTAGTAGCACTGCTTTCAGACACAGTGGGCGCCGAGGTGCCGCTTGGCCTCCTCCTGTAGTTGGTCAGCGGTGGACCTAAATAGATCACATTGCCGTAACTTACAGGTGGACTGGTTCCATCCTGGAGGCGCAAAAAGCGCCTCCCCCGATTGGCAACTGAGAAATTTTCTCAGCCCTAGGTCAAGAAAGCCTATCAAGCTGCACTATTGTGCTGAACTATTGTGCACTTGTATTAATGACACAGAACTTCAGTGAAATAGGATCACGGTCGACATACACGACACAGTAGTAACTGCTTGTGGAACTAGCTATCGTCACCCCACCAGTAACTAGATATCCGAGAGGTCGATTAACCTGCTAGAATCCGAAAGGAAACTCCTGGCTGGCTCCGAGTACATTGTGACCAGACGGACTATTAGGAGGGAAAAAAGAGGAGCCTGCGCGCTGAAAAGGAAGCCTAGTGGAACAGCCAGGCTCAAGAAATGGAGGAGGTGGGAGCAGCAGGGAACTATCGCACGCTCTTCCAGCTGATCCGCGCCTCTGGTCCATAAAACTAGGCGCCAGTGAGACAAGCAGAGACAGCACGAATATTCTTATTCACAATAATCAGCGCCGTATGGATTTTTAGGCAGAGCTCTTTCAAGATCAGTTTAGTCGGCCTCCTGTTTCCGGACATCCTCCTACTCAGGTGATACTGGGTGAACCATGGACGGATAGTTTAGAGGCTCCATCGGAGGCTGAGGTTACAAACGCGATCAAAGCTCCCAATCCTTTTAGTGCTGCTGGCCAGGGTTCCCTGCCACCTACAATATTTAAGGATGGAGATTATGTTCGCTGCAAAACAGTAACATCCCTGTTCGAACATGTATGGAAGGACGAAACCGTCTAGACTAACTGGCGTGACTCAATCATATGTCAATATACAAAAACAGCTGTCGCACCGACTGTGCTAACCACAGGGGTATTAGCCTAACATCCGTAGTGACAAAAGTATTGGCCTTAATTCGCGTTCGTTGCGTCGCTGCGGAACAGGAATCCCAGATTAAAGAGGAGAGGGAGGTTTCTAACCAGGACGGAGCTGTAAACACCGACCACTCACTTTGCGGCAGGTGCTAGAGCGGCGCTACACATACCGCAGACCCACAATAGCTGTGTCCCTAGATTTCAAGATTGCGTTTGCTTCAGCCGATCGATGCTTTCTGTTCGAACTACTTGTTCGGAAAGGTGTTCCCATTAAACATGTGAACATTTTCCGTGCTCTGTACTTCAACACTACATGCGGCATCAAGGTCTACGGTGACCTGTCGGATAGCCTCCCGACTACAAGTGGTGTTCTTCAAGATTGTTCAGTTTCCCCATTTTAGTTCAACTTCGTCGTGGACTGCATCATGGTTTGCTCCCCGGCGGGTTCACACAAGGCAGGCGTTGCGGTGATGACAGGCTAGTTGAGCATGATTATGCGGACGATATTGTCTTAATTTTTAACGATATCGGGGCGGCGCACTCAACGCAGAATAAACTGTGTGATGTGGCTCCATTATTTGGTATGGGTTACCCACCATCAAAGTACAAGGTGATGCTGCAGGACCACCAGCCACTAGATGATCCCTTGACCACTAGATAGATAAACTTGAGTTATTTGAGCAATTCACATACTTTGGCAGCCGTATCAGCAACGATGGATGCACAGCTACTGAGGTCCGCCCACGTATTGAAAAAGCCAGATTTGGTTTTTTGAATCTGCGAAATCTTTGGCGAAAGTAAGGGTCCCCCTACATCTAAAGGATGGCACTTACAAGGCCCCAGTGAGGGCCGTCCTACTCTATCGGTGTGAGACTTGACCAGTTCGGTTTGATGATCTGATATGCTTTCAAGTCTTCGATCATCACTGTCTGCAGAGCATTGCTGGTGTGTGGTGGCACCAACCTGTCTTAAACAATGATGTGCGTAGGCGAGTGCTAGGCATTGATACCAACGTAGTTCCTTAAAATAGCAGCACTAAGTTGCTTTGCTCTGGCACGTACTACATATGCTTTGTCACTGCTTACCAAGAATGATCTTGTTGTCTGTCGGGTGTAGGGTGACGCAAGGCTCGAGGTGGACAAATGTTGATATGGCAGCGGGAAATGAAGTCACTGGCGACCAAACTTGGTGCTGCCGGTCCGTCACGCTTTCCAGGCTGGAGTCAACGTGAATCGCCTTGTGCTTGTCTTAAAGCATTACAGGACATGGCTCGCAGTCGACACCAATGGCGCGTCTGCTGCCGTCTCATAGTCGGATTCATTGCGTAAAGTGTGTTTTGTGCTGAGTTATCTGCGCAGTAATGGCTGCTTATGAAGCGTGGCAGTGGAAGCCGCAAGTAAGCTGTCTCGAAGATGCCGCCTTACCTTTGCACGGTAGCCGGCTCTCTTTGATGGTATGCTGTTGATAGGGTGTAGGAGCCTTGACCCTAAATGTTTGCTTAGGGCATTAAGGTTTTCCGGTGAGTTCCCTACTCTCCCTCTTATTATTCTTCGTCCCGTAGGTCGTTATGGTAGCATGGCAGCGCAGCATCCGTTCAAATGGCTGAGCTGTTGCCGTTGATGATGATGATTATGATGATGCGACGCAAACAATTGGGCGACATCGCAACACTGACCGATGACTTCTCGGCTTGTGTGATTATCCGCGATGCTTCCAGGAGGTGCGATCTGAGCATTGGTACACCCGGCCAGGGTAGCGACACCATACTGTATGCTGTGCACGGGATATTAGAGCAAAGAAAAGGTTGTAAGTATAGTACCCTTTAAGTGGAAATTTTGAACCCATGCGATTCCGAGAACCGGGATAATTTTTGCAGCTGGCTTTGTATACCATGGACATCCATACCATCCATTTTACCGATGAGGCGGTTTCCAGTTTGCGTAAAGCAGAAAAGCAGTGTTTTCGTGTAAAGTGTATCCCAAGCCGACACTGAGTTATTGAGTACAGTTTGGTAGCAACAGGATGTCGCACCTGCACACTATGCAAAAAAGGTAGGTGATTATCTCAAGGAGACATTCCTTTATCTTTGGATCGGTAGGAGAGGACAACTACAGTGGATTGCTGGGTCACCAGATTTGAACCCGCTGGAGTTGTTCCTATTTGATTACTTGAAACGAAGAGTTTAAACAACTAAGCCCAGTTCTCTTGTGAAACTGCACCAGAGCAATATGAACGCATGTTGTGGGGTCACAGGTAAGACATTAGAAAAAGTGCTACTTGACATCATCAGGTAAATGCTGCACTGTATGCAAAACGCCTATGGGCACTTTGTACATCTGTTTGTTGACAATTATAACCATTAAACTGATTTTCTGTAAATACCTGTAGCATCCAATGTTTTAACGACTAAATTGGTGCGCTGGTAACTGGTGCAAATTGTGCGGCGAGGCAGACTGTATGCTAAGAGCAATGCTTAGAGAATAAGACGGTAACTTGGGGAATTGCTGCACGGTGCCGGCTAACATGAGACATCGAAGGTCTGCAAGGAAAAAGTAGTTCCAGGCAGTAAGGTCCATAGCTGCAACGAAAACTAACTAATAGTAGCTCGTGGTTTGTCGGAAGCGCGTTTTGATGTTAGGACAGCGTTGGCTATGAATGTCTGTAGTCATCAACTGTTATAAAAGTCAGCGCACATCGCATATGAACTGCTCAGATACAGATACGTTACGGGAGCAGTGTCCCGAGCAAAAGTTGCTAATTCAGCCTAGCGCGTGCATTTTCTTGCCTAACCATAGCGAACAATGGGCTGAATGCGCGCCTTTCAGCCTTTGGCATGCAACATAAGCAAACCGAGCATGTACGCGCTGCCAATTCCGTCACAGCTCATACGATGTGCAATTAAAGTTGCCCGAATGACTCAGTACGCTGCCAACGTACCCATCGTTAGGCTGCTGAATGATAGCACAACAAGGAAATGGCTGGCGAACCAAAAGTATCGACCGCTCCAGATGTGGCTCTTATGTCCGTCCGCACTCGTAACCAAGTTAGCTTCTCGTCTGCTTTGAATCTGGTGGTCGGTTGCGCATCAGTTTGGGGTCGAGTCTGCACGTTACATGCGGCCACACCAAAGGTAAGAGTGGCATGTGTGACTCTGAGCGCACCAGCCGTCGTATGGACGCTTACGGTGAAACACATGGCGTTGACCGGACGATTTGAGTTTAAGGAGAATGCGTATGGTTTTCCTCAGACGCGCATTGGTGCGGCACGGATAGTGCGGCTAGACCAGTTTTATCGGACATCCTGTACAACTACTGTAGTAACCACCATGCCATGACCCTTGGTGGCAAATCACCTGCACGTTATCAGACCATTTTTAAATTAATGCATCGATACTCATATACATTGCCTTTTCAGTACGGGTGTGTTTTGTAACCGCTTGAATAAATCATCGCACTGCTTTACGGTTAAGAATCTTTACGGACTCCATTTGTTCTTTGCACGAGTTGTATGCTTGTCCTCTAGTTAAATGCTACTGCGTGGTATGTAACTACTTAAGAAAGTATGATCCTATTATCATAGCGAAAGTACAACGGGCATCCACTAAGCGTCTCATTGGCATATGGTCAACTTCATCCTACTCCGAACGATGGGACTTACTTAAGCGGTACGCAATATGGGTACTAGGCTTGAAGTCCAACGTAATACTACTCTAACATGCTACACAAAATCTATACATGTGTAGCATGGATGGGTCACATTTAAAATCAAATGGATATAATACATGCATAAAAGAAAAGCTTATGTTTCAAATAGGTCAGAGATAAACACATCAGCCAACTTTTCTGGATCAATTCTCTGGAATTAGGAACAAAACTAATTACTCTTCTGAGCTGCTCGGTAGCTATTTAGCCAGCATATGAACAAGTTACAGGCAGTACGCAACCGAAAGCTACGAAGCGTCTTGTTTGTCGGATCAAAATATACCTATAGTTCTTTTATGTAGCTTTGTCTTCTAGTGCCATCTCCAGTTCGAACTGTTCCATATGCGTACCGCTGATCAGGGGTCCTACCGGCACATTAGTGGGTCGGACATCCGGAATTTGTCTTAACTTCTTCAGCTCATTCTCTTCTTCAGTACTTCCCCTTGACTTTATTTGGCTCCACTGCTACCATATGCTAGTTGAACCACTGGTAAAGTGGTTACCGGACGCTCAAATTCAGGTAACTGTTTCTTCACTAATAAATCCAGTTCCGTTTAACCTGCTTACACACTTAGACCCACTCACAGCGATTTCGACCCACTTTACCCGCAATACTATGCTACTTCTAAGATGTATTCACCTTTCGCTAGATATTTTCCGTAATCGACGGAGAAGTATCACTCCGTCTGATACGCGAAACGGTCACAAGGAGGCATGGTGTTATGGAGAAAATATTTGATCACGATGGAAGACCAATCCACAGCTTGTCAAAAATATTGCAGCATTAGACCAAACACGTTTAAAAGCAGCTTATGCAACCAGAGTTACCATTGTCCCAATCATCCAATGATCGCCCACCTCCAAGGGCCGTCGTCTTGCGCCCGGTTTCATGCGCAGAAATCGAACGTGAGATCTAGTTGTTATAAGTGACTAAGGCGGCCGGATCAGGAACTGTTCCCCAGCTCTCTTCAAATTCAGAGGAACTTGCTCTTACAGATAATCTGCATAGCTTACTTGTGATGTTGTGAGAGTAGAAAACTGTCCTAGGTGACTGGATTCGCTTCGCACTATTCTCAATTTTCGAAGGGGGCTCACCTTCGGAATACGGCAGCCATAGAGGAGTCCGTCTGATCTTAATTGCCTCTAAGATACCCGCCTCTGTCGTACTTCATAGAATTGCTGACACGAGGGAAATCCAAATTCATAAACAGCAAGCCAAATCACGTCATGGTCGTGACTGCTTTGATAACATCTTCACATTGCGTCAAATATTGGGGCACACGATATTCATCGACAAGCCACGGTAGGCTTCTTCCTCAACATTAAAGCTGCCTTCGAATGAGTGGGTCGATGTGCTCTTCTAGAGTGTCTACTAAGGAAAGATGTGTCTGGGAAATATCTAAATGTCATAAGAGCTTTGTACGCGCATAGTTTGGGTAGAGTGAGTGTTTGCGACATGCAATCGCACTCTTTCAATATCTCCAGTGTTGTGAAACAAGGATGCCGATTATCACCTTTCTGCTTTAACTTCTAAATCTAAATTGCGTTCATCGGACACCGGACATGCATGGAGCTGCTTCAAGGTGATCGACTTCTTGACCTGTAGTCCGCTCACGACATTTACCTAATCTGAGACAGCTCCCAAATATGCCTGGTAGCACTGGCTGTCAGTGGTTCTGGGCTGTGCTTTGCAGCCTCGGAATGCAAACTCCTTCTCAAACCTTGACAGAGATCCACTCCTGCTTTGACGCTTCGTGGTGATCAGCTAGAAATCTTCAATAAATTCTATTATCTAGGAAGCTAGGAAGTATCTAGAAGGCCCTAGTGAAATGGCAAATGAGATGAAAAACCGAATAGTAAAGCTCGATGTCCTTTTGCAAACCTCTGCCACCTGTGTCGCCGGCGCGGCTTAACTCTCGCACAGAAGGGCAGAGTTTACACTGCAATCTTCCGTTCAACCCTGTTTTATGGTTGTGATACCTAGCCCATCAAGTAAGTAGATAAAAAAGGCTAATTACGTTGGATCATCGTTGCCTGATGGGAGCATCACGTGTGTAATGAACTTGTTAGACATCGTGCATTTGATGCAGGAAGAGCGAGTGAACCGCTCAGCATGGTTCAATCACGCACCAGGTTCCGATGGCTGGAGGTGTTGCGATGCTAGCACACCGACTCCTGCGTCCGGCTTTGTTTGCGCTATCGGGTTGAGGATGGAAGAAGAGGATCGGTGGCAAATGATGACTTGATCAGGAGAATGAAGTCCCTCTCTTCGAATTTGGCTTCGGTTGGTGTCTCCAGACTGCTAAACTGGGGACCGAAGGACGATGAACACGTTTGGTTGAATACCTTAGCTGACATAGCGAGGGGTCGACCTCATTGGCGTTTGTGTTTTGATTCTCTTTGTCCCTCCCCATCCCGCTTATCTTCCCCTTCCAACCGTGACCTCTCATGGGAAGCACAAAATATTGTAAATCAGCTCGTTACTTGCTTCTTTTGTATTTTATATCGTCTATCATCTCGTCTTTTGGTACCTCTCATGGTCGAGAAAGTAATCATCGACGCTCCTTTGGGTTGCAGCGATCATGCAGTTTTACTCCTCGATTAAATTTGCTACGCAGAATACCCTGCGGATACTACGCGGGAAAGCCGAGTTATCATACGGTACGATGAGCTGGCTAGACTTGCAGAGACAGCCAACTGGAACTTTCTGACAGACGAAGTACCGACAATCGCATGGCCACATTTCGTCAACCAATTTAGCACTCTCGTCGAAGAGGCATCCGAAACTAAGGTTGTCCACTCGAAGAAGACTGTTTCATTTGTGCGAAGTAGGACAAGGAAATGTATGGCAGTGAGGAACTCGGCATGGCGTATCTATAAAGAACACCCGAGCACGGAGAGCTGGACGGCCTATGCAATTCAACGTAATCGTTGCACTCAACTCGTTCGTGAGGATAAACTGACATACCAGCAGCATCTGACGGAGCGCATGGTTTCGAATCATAAGCTGCTCTACCAACATGTAAACAACCTGCACAAGGTGAAACGGGGAATCCCTCCTCTTCAAACGCCAGATGGCATGACGCTGACTACAGAGGATGCGGCGAACGCCTTGCGGATGCAATATGCTTCGAACTTTCAATGCATTCCTTGGTCATCTGTTCCTTTGTCAGCATCTGTTTTACAACCAAAACTTACACACATAACTTTCACGGCGGAGATAGTATTAAAGAAGTTGTTGTGTATGCGTAAGCACAGCTCTCCTGGAATCGACAAAATTCACCCTAAGTCCCTTGCGGTAATGGGAGAAAGTTTAGCAGAGCCTCTGGCACGATTCTTCCGACGCTGCTTCGATCAGATGTATGTACCCGAGATGTGGAAATGTGGGATCATAACCCCAATTCACAAGGGCGGTAGCCGTTCTGATCCAGCCAACTACCGTCCTGTAACCCTTCTCCCGGTCCTGTCAAAGGTTATGGAAGCTATTGTTGCTGACGTATTAACAGCCTATCTAGAAGAGTCTGCCTTCCTTGCACATGAACAGCATGGTTTTCGACGGAATCGATCGTGCACCACAAATCTGCTGCTAGCAAGATGGAGTTGGAACAAATTAATTGACAGCGGTGCAGGAGTGGACGTGGTTTACCTAGATTTCTCAAAGGCATTCGATCGACTAGACCATGGAATCCTGATCTGCAAACTTCAGAGCTTCGGCATTGGTGATTCGCTCCTAGGATGGATCACAAGCTTTCTTCTCCACCGGAGCTTAGAGGTAAAAGTGCGTGGGTCCCTGTCCCACCCAATCCAAGTCGAATGTGGTGTACCACAAAGATCGGTACCGGGGCCACGATTGTTTTTGATGTATATTGACGACATATCGGCCCTCATTCTTTCCAACTGCCTACTCTATGCCGAAGACATCAAGGTCTGGAGAGCGATCAATACACCAGACGACTCCGCAATACTTCAAGAGGATCTGGATAAGGTGTATGCGTGGTCAGTTCAGAACCAACTCCCACTCAACACAGAAAAGTGCAGAGTATTACACTTACGTCACCAATCAGCATTTTACTATAAACTGGGTGACCATGTGCTTTACACAACTGCTGAGGAAAAGGATTTAGGAGTCTTTATTCAGTCCGACCTTGGTTATTCAGCCCAGGCAAAGAAAGCACCGAAGGTGAGCATTCGAAATTTGGGCCTTCTCCGGCGCACATTTGGACGCTTCGATCCATCCGTTTTTCACCAACTTCTAGGTGTATACATACGACCACACGTGGAGTATGCAATACAAGTCTGGCAGCCGTGGCTGAGGAAAGACCTCTCGGATTTAGAGAAACCTCAACGACGCGCAACGAAGAACGTGAAAGGTTTAGGCCAGTTACGCTACGAAGACAGACTGAGATTTCTCGGGATATTTAGTGGTCAATATCAACGACTCCGGGGAGATTTGATTTTGGCTTATCAGATTCTGACAGACCCCAATCATACCTGCCGCCATCTACTGGAGCTCAGTAACAACAACAATCTGAGAGGCCATCATCTGAAGCTGGCAGTGCAGTACAGCCGTTTGGAATGTCGACGGAATTTCTTTTCCGTGCGTGTTTGCCAAGCCTAGAATGCTCTCCCAGAATCTGTAGTCAGTGCACCCAACCTGATCGAGTTCAAAAATCGAGTTGATAGTGCACTCACTTCATTGCACTATCTCCCATAGTGCAGTCTAATGTTGAAAGATCCAAAATCCATACTTTAAAAATAATTTTCCCCCACGCAAATTTCAACAGTGGATTTATATTTTGACGCTTCAAACTCAAACACTTTGCCCCATGCGAATTTCAAGGGGTGGTGACTCTCTTAACCAAATACCCCATACCTCATTATCCCCACCGGAGTTATAGGGGATTATTACTTTGACACTTCAAACTCGGTGAGTCCACAAGCTTGTAGTGATTCGTTGTTAAACGATTTTACTGAATTGGTTTCCACTGAATCTTTTCCCACTTCTATGATTTTCGCTCTGATCACCCTACGGGATTTGTCAAGCTTTAGCTTTTATACCCGCATAAATCCATTGTTCCATTGTTCCATTGCTCTTAATATTTTCGTTTCGCGGCACAGTGGTGGAAAGATACTTTTCGCAGTTGTTGGTCAACTAGCACTAGTCGGCGAGAGCGATAATGTTGGGCGAAATGGCCCCGCTTGCTATAGTTTTGTTGTCCACTGTGCGGACCACCTATGTTTAACAGTCCACTTTGTGGCGAGAACTTCCAGATCAAAAAACAAAACTTTCACACTTTGCGATGAGATGAAAGCGTTGTTCTGAAGTTTACTGAGTTCAAGTGTTTCACTGGTGTTGCACAGGCGCGAATGTTAGAGGACAGCTGCTTTGAGCATGGCAAACTCAATGGCCCTTGTCCCAGGAAAGCTTCAAAGATCTATCGCTTCTCGTATGCGATTATGTTTGGTGCGTCAGCATAACATCCCAAAAAGCTATTCTATGGGATGCAGGCGTAATCACATGCGTTTAAGACACGATCAAGCGGGTAATAAATTGTTCCAGTGACTCTGAGCCATCCTGCCTTCCCCACCCGATTTTGTAACGTTCTACCTTAGGTCGAGCACCCGAAGTTAACTCCAATATATCCAACGAAATTGCAAGCCTGTTTGCTTTTTGTAGTTCTAATGCATTGGTTTCCATTACCTAAACGTTGACAAGTAAATTTCAACTTTTGATTCTCAATGTACTAATTTGTTGACTGCTGTAATTCCAAGTAATTCGTAAAAGAACTTACACTTTGGAGCCCAATCACTGTCCACAGATTTTACACTCCGCCTTTCCTAGTCGAGCGCATGCACAATGCTGTCGGCTTCAATCTTAAAGGAATCATATTCCTCTATGAAGCAGTCAAGATGGTCCATGACACTATCAATTTATATCCAGTTGGCATGTACTCCTCTAAATGCTACCCTTCATTGATTAGGCAATCCCAATTAAAGCAGCTGCACTCCACGCTATGTACTTATCTCTTATACTATCGGCTAATTTAGCGTTGGTAACTCAGTAAACAGTAAGCATATTTAAGCAGCATTTGCAGTCGTTGGATGTAACTTGATAGCGTTATAGGCCATCTTGAGAGCTATGGTGGCATTT
This sequence comes from Dicrocoelium dendriticum, assembly GCA_944474145.2. NCBI lineage: Eukaryota > Metazoa > Platyhelminthes > Trematoda > Plagiorchiida > Dicrocoeliidae > Dicrocoelium > Dicrocoelium dendriticum. The sequence goes on along the minus strand of OX104065.1, from coordinate 61,941,262 downwards.
GATTTCCTCAAGGAGGAATTTAAAAGCACCGTGTGTGCGATTGACTGGGAAAAGATTTGGGATTGCACAAGAAAGTAACCGGAAGTAGTAGATGAAATGCAATTGTAGAGATTGGCAGATACGGCGTCAGTATTTTGCCCCAGTTAGAGCACTAAGCCCATCCACAACGTGGCTTGGGCCGAAGTACCTCGAACACCCATGAACTGTAATCTGAACAAATCGCGACGCTCTTAAACGATGTATTCTGAGTAATAGGTCGTCTGTTTGCAGGCGTAATCAATATTGCTCTACTCATAAGTAAGGAATTATGCGCTAGCTAACTGAGAGATGGCCGCAGCAGGCTCTGAGACAATATTAGCATTCGATCGATAAACATTCATTCGAATCATTTACAAGCTGGGATGCGCTCGCGCACGTTAGGACGTTGAAATAGCACACTTTGCAACCCACTGTACCGTGCCTACTAGTCATACACACCACTTCCAATACAGAACTACGGCGTGTCTGCTGAAATATTTTCCATTGTTTAGCCTGTGGTATTGTGTATTAAGGCATTCCACTAACTAGAGTCGTTCCGCTCTTAGATTGGCATACATGCGCCTCATATCTTTGTTGCATCATCCAAAAATCAGCAAAAATTTCAAATTCACGCTTTCTTGCAACTAGTTGTGAAATGATTGATTGATGTTTGATTATATTTATTACTTTTCTGCTCTAGACCACAATTCGTTTATCTTTATGACAAGATACCTGGCACCAAAGAACGATGCAACTACAGCGAAAAAAGTAATCCATGTTTACGATAATATAATTTCCAACCTGAAAGCGGGGGTTTCAATTCATTTTGGGCTAAAAGTGACACAGGAACCAACGGAAATGATTCGGCATATACTTTTCATGGTGCGACACAAACCGAGGAAAGAAGAAACGTAGGACCTAATTTGCGAAGTTTTTATGCGAAATTTGTGACAAATACAAATTCTGCCAGATTGGAACGGAACTTGCTAAAAGATTGTACAAACAAAGTCTGGTTATCCACCGCCATGATGGTAAATCGCTAATGCTAAAGATTATACGTGCGAGAGTGACCAATTCATGTCACATCATGTCAGGTTATGTTCGAAGGACGAAGTAGGCTCCTGCATAACCAGCGTCATGTTTTCCTTGCACCGGCAGGACAACTAGGAATCCTAGAGCTTGGATCTTTGAGTTGTTCTATATGTCTGCAAAGGAAGTGATATATGAACAAGAGCAACCTCTGAACCTCCTTGGATGATGGACTACGAAGATGTGACTAATTTCAATAAGGCTCAATTACTTATTGAAGAAGCTCCGGCCAACATCTATCCAGGTCTCCTTTGAAGGCACCTAGAGTAGTAATTTCATTTAAGGCTGAAAAGAGTTTCTTTCATGTAGGAACTATATGATTTGTTAAGCATGTTGTCAATTTTCTGCCCGGACGTCTTGTACTTCAGTATAATTATATGCCCCTGCTGGTAGTCGGATTTGTCAAGTTCAAACTTGTCAGAAGACTTGACACATCAGAGGAGTTCAATAATCTTCAACATTTTATCTTCTCTCCTCATTCTGCGCCGTTCCAGGAACTTCAGTCCTAGGCTGATTAGACATTTATCAAACAACCATTCAAGCTGATTGCTATAATTCTAGCCGGCAGTTTTGAGACTTTTGCTAAATTCCCCTCTATGGCAGCAGAGTGGCAACTTTAAAATCTATGACAAGTGCAAGATAACTAAAAAAATGTATACAGTACAAATTCGGGGTAGCTAATATCGACAGTACTACGATTGACCCTGTCCGTACCTACCCATATCCAGGATGAACTTTAACGGCATTCAGTCAACCGTTCTCGTTGTGAGAGACAGCAACCACCCGGTGAGATCACCTATCATTCAGCCGTACACCGCGATTGATATGGACTCTTCTGTATACAATGATAGACACGATATCTTGTACGCTGTCCGTGGACGTCAGACCGAGGCTCTACAACCCGGTCTTTCTCAGCTTCATTCATAGGCTGCCAAGGAAATACTAGTAGCCGCTCACCGATTGATGCTTGCCGAAGTTGAAAAGCAGGTCCTGGTTGAAAAGCTTGCCTCAACTAATGGTGTGATACAGACACTTATCAAGGAGTTACAGGATCGGGAAGAATCTCTTGCCAACCTCTGCCATCAATTGTCGGAAAGCGAGGTTTCAAAGGAAAAGCTAACCACTGAATTAATTGCACTCAAATCGACTAACGAATCTCTCGGCGCAATTGGTTTAATTGCCCACCGGGGACGCGGTTCGTTGGTTGAAGGAACTAGAAAACAGATTTGCGAACAAAGCGGTGCTACTGTTGCGTATTTAGTAGTCTCATAGTATACCAATCCAACGCGCCTTACGATTGGTTAATCCAAGCAATTGTGGATTTTTGCCGAAATGTTTGTTGACCTGTCTCTTAAGTTAGCGTGAAAAATAGATTTTAGTGGGCCGCACCTTGAAGTCATTCCGACCTCTAGCTCCTTACACTTTTTATATCTAATACTGAACTGTTGAAACATAAAATTCCGTTCCTGCGAAAAATGCGGACTTATGATTTACATGCGGAATGGGCTATCAGTTACAATCAGGCTGTGGGAGAAAGTAACAGCGACTCCAAGTGAGCTGTAAAGTGACATCGAGGTGAACGCGTGTGGGTTTGTTCTCATTAGGCATTTACTTGAATACCCACAAGAGTGCAAGTGATATCCGGCAAAAATTATACATAAAATATTCACACAACGTGAGTGGTCATGGAATGTTAGCAATATGCAGAAAGTGCATCAGGGCTGTCCAAGCCCAAGGAATAGCGGTTATTGTGTGAGGTGAAGAAACTGAGCAAACTACGTGATTAATGGAATTTTATACCCGAAACCTCTTACTCACTTGATGATACGTAGTAGCTGAGTACAGTTTCTACTTAGGCACATTCCAGTAACATACTAACGCATGGGCCATACTCAGTGCAATAAGCACATACAGAGAAACAATTAATGATACCGTATATTACACATGCACCAGAATTACAGCGCTTGTACAAAAGCTTATCAATCCCAATATTGCTCGCATTCTTTCGCACTAGCGGTGTAATAGGAGGCAATGTCTTTAAGACGCCACTGTTCTTAATATACGTCAACGATAACTTCGACGTAGAAAATTTTGACACACCACCTATTATTGCAGATGACATAATAATGGTATGTAGCTTCCGTCCGGATGACTCTAATAAGCAGTCAGTATGATGCTACTAAACCTCTATGCGCTTTCAACCTGGTGCGCAAATTGGGTAAATGTATTTCCCTAATGTTTTTATTTCTTGAATCTCCAACAGGTATAATTTGACCCATAGCGGCCTGCCGTTTAATGACAAAACCTAAATCTCTGTCCTACGGTAAGAAACTAAAAATGGCAATGTTTTTGTGTTCCCTGATTTCGGTGAAGAAAAAGACTATGCTACCGCGGTGGCATGAGCATAATTCATAAACATTTATGACTTTACTACAAGCGACAATACTTCATTCCTATGCATCACTTGTTCGACCCAAGCGGAAATATTGTTCAGTGATGTTTGGAACAAGGGACAATGAAATTATACGGGTTAAGAATAGCCGCTTTACAAGTCCTGTTGGATAGTTGGTGAGGATATCAACAAAACAATAACATTAATAATGATAGTAAATTAATTAGCACTTTAAATATGAAAGTAAAGAGTTGTCGTTTGCTCCGCCGTAGTCCCACAATCCACTTAGATTTAAAGCACCCGCAGGTAAAATTAAAGGATATCATGGCAAACACCGGGTATAGGATGGAGACGTAACGCTAAGTAACAAGGTTTAAGTGGATGTGCGTGATTCTACAGTCTTTTAAATGCTGTTAGTGTCGGTGACAGACACGAATGAAAAAAATTTCTGCAACACTCCAGGCGGCTATACTGTACATCGAGATTTAATGAGTGCCCCCTCAGGGTTGTATTAGTGCTGAGTCGCAGTAAAGGGCGACACACATGAGGTGGGTCTCGCAGAATCAAATATGTCATAATCGGGTCGCCTCGTAGTCTACGATAGCTTCCACTGAATACCCCCAATCGTTGCAGCCTCTCCTGGTATGAAAGATTGCGCATTCCAATTACGTTCTCAGATGTTCGAAATTGTGGCTGCTCCAGATCATTAAGGTCGTCTTTCAGACATTGATGTCAGGGTTGAATTGCGTATTGGACATGGAAGCGAACGTACGCGCTAAGCATTTGTCGAAAGATGGAGCGGTTTATTTGTCGAAACGCCCGTCGCAACAGCCCGACGTGTTGGTTTCCAGTCTTCGGGACCGTTTCGGATTGCCTGGTGTTACCCATGTTATCTTGAACAGGAACACTCAAGTCAGGTTCGAGAGTTGATTGTTGTAGTATATTCGTTCCGAATCGGTATGAGTAGCTGCTCTGGTGTTGGATGGAAAGCACCTAGCATTAACTGCATTTGTAATTCAGTAAGTTTTGGGTTGACCATTGATGACCATTGATGAGTCAATGTATTAGCTTCTTCTGAAGGAATATTCCATCATTTTGCATCAATTTTCCTTCCGATAATTTAGATTATTTTCGATTTCTAATTTTTCTAGATCATTAAAATAGATTATTTCTTACCTATAGAACGGCCATCCTTAATTTATTTCGCCTTCTTTATTGCAACAGATTCCAGGATAGGCATATCTTTTAGGATTTGGTCCTTTAAAATAATATTTTCCGCCAGATTTCTCTTTGATTTTAATCGTCACTGCATTCAGAAAATTAGAGTAACTTATTCTCAGTAGATTTAACATCACTATATTTTTTAGTTCACACTAATATCCCGTCTCGGTCCGATCTTCCGATCATCCCTTTTGCATACGGATATTACGTGCTACCAGCATTACCTACCCTGGGGCGTTTCTTCTAGTCATTCTTTCATGCTATTTCTTACGCTCCGCTATACCCCATCCATATTCCACCTTTTTAGATTGTTTGTCTAGTATATCTGTTTCATATCGTGATGCCTACATTTCGCGCACCCACATTACCTACATTTTCCTTTGCACTTCTCTTGACTCCGCACCCAACCGCCATTGACCCTGTATGTCTGCAAAATTTGTCAGTCTCTTTCCTTTAAAGCATCCAGCTACTTTTTGCTAGGCTTAATCACATTTCTTCTTCGTAGGATTTTAGCATTATATGCTCTAGCTTATGTTTATGCGTCCTGAGCCCTATGGTCACTCGCATCTCTCAGTAAACCTTGCCTAAATGGATTACTTACACAACGATTTACCGTTAGGTTCCCGGTGTACAGCCTTTCAACCTCCAACCTCCCACCCAACCCCCCCATCATCTTCCTCCCGCCACAGCTGCTCCCGTTGTCCACGGGATTACCAATCCCGGGCTGCTTTACTACGGCATTTGCGGCGGCTGCACCCTAACGAATACCTGGATATGTCAAGGTCAGGATTAGCAGTGCTGCTAGAAGGGTGGACCCAGCAAGAGGATGAGGAATTACTTAGAGTGGCGACGAAGATGAACGCCCATGTACGGACTCGTAGGACACTGGTGACACAGCTTACACACCGGATTCCCAAGAGGACGGAGGCAGCTATTACGCGAAGGCTACAACTCCTGAAGTGGAATCGCCGGCCTACACAATTATCTCAACCTAGACGGCGGAAAGCCACCACCTGCCGCTCGTCAACAGTTAGTTCTGACTCTAACCTTTCCACTGGGGATAACCCGGACATGCCAAACGCCCCTCACTCTTCGGTATGCCCGCACCCGGCCTCGGGTTCCCATCATTTTCTCCTGCTGCTGCCATGGCTGTTGAAATCTTCTCTAAACGAAATCTCGGAACCCCATCAGGCCCAAACGCCTCTGCGAACCCCTCAGAGTTACATCTCCTCTGCCCTTGGCTATCCGATGGATCTTCTCCAGTCTCACCCACCGTAGTAAACACTCCTCCTGAGAACTCAGCCCCTTTTCCACAACTACAACCACCACACCCAAAACCCCAGCCGCGGATCGGGGCCTATGAACGGCCCGCGGCGCAAGTTTCGGCTTATCCCCCTATTTCCCCTGGCTCGAACCATCGGTCCAGCGGAACTGCTGGATACTATACCAACGTTGCAAACGGATCAGCCTCTGCTGCATCCGAATCCAGCCTGCGGAACCGCTCCCCTATGTCACCGTCCCCCACACGCATCGTGACAACACTTCCATATGTCTCTCCTCCTTGTCCCTCCTCGCAACTGCCTACTTACCAGGCAATGAATTCGTATAATCCTGTTTCTTTCCCCGCGAACCCTTTGCCACCCACCCCACCGGTTTCAACCGTAACACAACTTATAACTTGCGATTTATGCCCTCGGACTTTTAAGACATGCAGTGGTCTCCTGAGACATCTCGCCGCCCACCGAAGGAATCCAACAGACTTTCTGGCTTCTGCAGCCGCAGCTAATTTCCACGATTTCAACTGTCATACCTGCCGGCGTTCCTTTGCTTCGCAAAGAGGCCTATCACAACACCGACGACATCGACATTCAGTCCAATACAATGCAGACTGTCTAGCACGACTTCCTGCACAATCCTTTACTTGGTCGGCCAGCGAAGATAGACAGCTAAGTAAAGCGGCCTCATGCCTTTCTAGATCCTGCCCTAAACTAGTTACTTTACTTCACAAATTACAGACGGCATTCCCATGGCGGACGAAGGAGGGCATACGGAAACGCTGCAGCGCATCGGTTGGCACTGTGCTGATTGGCGTGCGCAGTGTGTAGAGTCTCGGGTTTCGCTCACTCCGATACTTATCCAACCGTCCTCCCTTTCACCGCTGCAACGACACCAGTGTACACCATCGAACTCGTTATGCTTGACATCAGATGACTCATTAATACAACTTACCCGGAATGTGGCAACCGAAGACCTTCATGCTGCTAGCATCCCCCCACCGAGGAACAAGATTGCTCGACGTAATACATACAATAATACTTCCGCTGCAACAGTTGCTTCATCCACAATACAGAAAGCCAACCCCACCATCCTGACTGCGTTCTGTCTACTTCCCGTGGACCTGGATGCATCACAAAGCACTCTGGAGGACGTTGTTTTGAAGCGAAAGGATTCACCCTTAAACGCGGACGATAGACTAAACTCCCAATTGGAGCCAAGGCCCACGTCCACACTTTTGCCTCTCAGTGCACCTGCTGACTTGATCAATCCTCCCTCCCTTTCCGCAGTCTCAGTTTCGCATTCAACCACACAGATAGTCGATGACACAGCCCCATTCCGCCTTCTGCTCGCGGAGGCTCAACGATTGGCGCGTGGGTGCAAAGCTGCCAATAACGAACCAAATTCCCTGCTTCTCAACATGCTGATTTCCCTACCAGACGACATCTCGCGGGAACACTATAGTAGAGAGCTTAATGCCGCATGTACCAGCCTATTCCCTCGGAGATGGGCGCCGACGAAACGCAAAAGGTACCGCCAGTCATTAAGAACAAACAGCAACGCCGACGCCTACAACATGGTCACATCCAACATCTATACCATACGAGGCGTAAAGATGCAGCAGCAACCGTTATTGATGGCAGATGGCGAACGGCTTTCCTGCAAGAAGACGACCGTATTCCTGGTTTTACGGACTTTTGGACAGAAGTCATTTCTCAGCCTCCAGTACATGACGACCGTCCACCTCGCAATATCCTCCCCACTAACCCAGATTTGGTGAGACCCGTCACCCAAGAGGAGGTGCGCGCAGCGATTCGTCAGATGCAAGGCTCAGCACCGGGGGTTGACCGTGTCACACCGCGGGATGTATTGAGTATGGACCCCGTTTTTGTAACTGCGTTTCTCAACGCTCTCCTCGCTTCTTCGCCCTTCTCTTCACACATGAATACAGCACGTATCACTTTTGTTCCCAAGGCAGATGCACCCTCTTCTCCTGAGTTATTTCGGCCTATTTCTGTCACTTCCTTCTTTACTCGTCTGCTCCATCGAATCCTATTTGACCGCTGGGTTCCCACTTTTCCTTCAAATCGTCTACAATTTGGCTTCCTACGTAAGGATGGATGCTTTGAAGCACCTGCGATAATGCACGCCGCACTGCGACACGCGCATTCTTCATACTCTCCACTTTTCTTTGCTTCAGTTGATATTTTCAAAGCCTTTGATTCTCTTTCTCATCAGTCCTTACTACGCGCAACCTCTGCTTTCGGCGCACCCCCTCTGCTACTGGATTACCTTGCTTCCTACTACACCTCAGCTACTTCCACTTTCAACAATGTTCACCTCCATCCGGAACGAGGAGTTACACAGGGAGACCCACTCTCTCCCTTACTATTTATCATGACGCTGGACGAAGCTCTGCAAGATTTACCCTCTGAACCCTGGACATGCCCAGTAGGGCCAATTGATTATCTCGCCTACGCGGATGACGTCCTGATATTTGCTCAGGACCGGTTTTCGCTGCAGGAGCGCTTGCGACATTTCAGTGATAAACTGGCCCTCATAGGATTGTCCATCAACCAGATGAAGTCAACCTCCGTCAACATTGTAGTGGACCGTTCAAGAAAACTAACGATACTGGACACCACCCCTTTAGACTGTGGAGATTGCATTATTCCTTCCTTGCAACCAGAAGAGAAATTCACGATGTTAGGCTTGCCTTTCAGTTGGATAGGTAAACTCCCGCCAGCTTCCGCAGGCCAGTTACGTGCTCAACTGGAATAAATTACAAAAGCGCCCTTAAAACCCACCAGCGCTTGGAGCTTCTGAAGACGTTCCTGCTTCCAAGGCATCTTCATAAACTCTGCTTGGCCGTTGTCCACAAACAGACGCTAAAACGCATGGACAGGCTTGTTCGAGCACATGTGAGAAAATGGCTCCGGTTGCCCACTGACGCAACTCTGGCTTATTTCCACGCCTCAATCGGGGACTTTGGTATCGGTATACCCTGCTTATCCGCCACTATTCCACTGTTACGGAAGGACCGATTAGAACGACATCTTAATAATGCACACCCAATTACTAGCTGGGCCATCCGAGATCCCGCAGCTGGCTCCACTCATCGACTGGCGCGCTCTAATGTTACCATCGGCAACCGAGTGGTGATGGATAAAGTATCAACCGCGGAGGCATGGAAAGACGCGCTACTTACCTCAGCAGACGGGTGCCCGCTCCAGGGAGTGATCACCACACCCGCTGCACATCACTGGCTGCGGAATCCCACTAGGATATTCCCTGGACTGTTCTTTCGAGCAATACAGCTTCGAGGTGGGTTACTGTCTACAAAAGTACGACGCGCAAGAGGACGACCGCCTGAGACCCAATCCGAGCTACTATGTCGCGGCAACTGTGGACAAAAGGAGACTCTGTCCCATGTCCTACAATTATGTGGCATCAATCATAAAGCATGATGCAAACGCCACAACGTCATTGCAGAGCAAGTCGCCAAAAAACTCCGCAAACGAACAGTGAACATTGTTCTCGAACCAAGAATTACAACAGCGACCTCATTCATCAAGCCAGATATAATCGCAGTAAAGGGATCATCGGTGCACGTCATGGATGTCGGAATTTGTGATGCTGACCGCATGGCGCGTACGCACCAGCTGAAGGTCAACAAATATGGCTCCGGAAATAACGCATCAATGATCTCGAAGTATATAAGCGCACAATTCCCCAAGACGCGCGAGATTTATCACCATCCAATTATCTTAAACAATCGGGGATTTATATATACGGCTTCGGCGAAATACTTATCAACTCTCGGCTTTACCAAACTCGACATCTCGGATATCTGCTTCTCCACCCTCCGATTATCACTGATGGTATATAATACATATATGAGGGGAGCTTCCTCCCAGTCATCCTAAAACGATTCCCACAACCTGATATTTCATACATTCAGTGTCGGATTACACAAACACACGGTGACCATGGAAGCGGTTCCGCCCAAAGTTTTGAAGTCTACTTAAAACCAATGATTATTATTATGCCGGGGCATTCGCCCCTTCTCGGCAAATTGTTGTAAATCTCCGCTCAGGAGTCATGCATGCCATTTACCGAAAATAAAATGTTATAAGTCACCCTCAATAGATGCTGGTCGCCTTCGCTTGAATCTTGCGAAAGATCTGGATATCGTCGGCAAACATTAGGAAGTTTGAAGGGATTCCCTTTGCAAGGTCATCAATAAACACTAAAAACAAACTTGGACCTAGAAATGAGCCTTGCGTCACATCGCACTCGACTTGTATGGGGTCCGGTAAAGAGCTCTGAACTCTGACCACTAATTGCCGTCGAAGTAAAAAGTTGGCAATCCAGCTTAAATGTGGGTCGCCGATACCATAATTCTTTAACTTGGAGAGTATCCGATGGTCTAGATGAGCGGCAGCCTTCGAGAAATCCAGATAGATCACATCAACGCCTTCTCCAGCGTCAACTGCTTCGGTCCAACTACTGCGTGCGATTAGTAAATTCGTTGTGCATGACCGCTGTCGACGGAAGCCGTGCTGCTCAGACGTGATGATGTTACAATTTTCCAGCAATCGGAGCATATGATTGATTTGTTGGTTGTAGACTGCTCGTTGGGTCGCAGTGATCACGTAGTCATCAGTACCAACTTCGTTTGCTATGCGGAATATCGGAATGGGAGCGATGAGACGGCGCGAATTATCACAAGCTACGATCGATTAGCCTGGCTGATCAGCGCTACAACTTGGTCGTTCCTTGCCGAAGAAACCCCGGAAGTCGCCTGGCACGTGTTTCTTCAACAAATTCAGTCAGCTGATTGCAGAGGCTACAGATATATGGGAGGTTCCTAGCAGCCAGTTTCCAAATCAGATAGTCGTCCACATGCCCGGAAAAGTACTAGACTGCAGTTTCAGCCTGTTGGACAGCGTCAGTAGTGCGCATCCATCGGATCCATCAGGATTCGAACCCATGACCAACAGCGGCTTGAACCGCCCGTCAGCAGCTTATGCCACTGGACCACGGGGGACAGCTTCCGACCGTCGTGATTTACAAGATAACTGCGATATAGCGCGTCCTATCCTCCACTGCTATGCAAGTTACGAAAGTTGCAGAGGACAGGGTTGGCCCCGAAAGACACGAAGTCAACTAGCAGTGGCTATGTACGACATAGCATTTAGAAACGGTCAGTGCGGATATATTTTCCGGGCATGTGGACAATTAGATGATTTGGAAACTGATTGAGATAATCCTCCCTCAATTGCATCAAAATCCTTAAAATCTTGAGTACGGAAATAATTGTTTGCAATAAGTGTACATCAGTTTCTTTCGTTAGGAGCAGAACCCGAAAATGGATGACAGTACGCAGCGCAGCCTTTCGGGTGTACGTAGGACCTCCAGCACCAGAAACGTGGGACAGATACGTAGCCAAACGTAACCTCTGCACTCAAGTGATAAGTGGAGACAAACCCGTTAAACATCAGAATTTCGCAACAAACTTCAATGATGAACACAAACGGCTGTACAAGCACGTCAATAGCCTACGAAAGTTAAGAAAAAGATTTCCCCCATTCAGGATGGCTGATGGCCCAACAAGAAGAGCTGTGGAACCAGCAAACGCGCTGTGGATGCAATGTTTCCCACATTGCAGAAGGTCTTGCCACCAAACCATCCTCCAAGATTTTGAGTCTTTTCACCAGGACTAACCCACATCACCTTTAACGCGGAAACTGTATTGTAAAAGCTGACGTCTCTACGCAAACACCGCGCGGGGCGTCGACACCATTCGTTCAGAGGCACTGGAAACAGCAGTAAGCCAACTGGCAAGAACTGTAAATCAGATGCCGATGCACTGGTGGTGCATCGGCAACTATGGATTCCATGAACTTGGAGAGAATAGGAAGAAGGGATACTTGGCGGTAGTTGGAGAGATCAGTACTGCTTCCACCTTTGTGAATCGGGGTTATTATTCCAAGCTTCTACATGGCGAGAACTTGATTCTGGTCTAAGCAGCGCAGGAAAATCTGATTTACAGTTCTTGCCGGTTGGCTTACTGCTGTTTCCAGTGCCTCTGAACGAATGGTGTCGACGCCCCGCGCGGTGTTTGCGTAGAGACGTCAGCTTTTACAATACAGTTTCCGCGTTAAAGGTGATGTGGGTTAATCCTGGTGAAAAGACTCAAAATCTTGGAGGATGGTTTGGTGGCAAGACCTTCTGCAATGTGGGAAACATTGCATCCACAGCGCGTTTGCTGGTTCCACAGCTCTTCTTGTTGGGCCATCAGCCATCCTGAATGGGGGAAATCTTTTTCTTAATTTTCGTAGGCTATTGACGTGCTTGTACAGCCGTTTGTGTTCATCATTGAAGTTTGTTGCGAAATTCTGATTCTAAACGGGTTTGTCTTTACTTTAGCAGTTAAGTGCAGTGGTTACGTTGGGCCATGTATCTGTCCCACGTTTCTGGTGCTGGAGCTCCTACGTACACTCGAAAGGCTGCGCTGCGTACTGTCATCCATTTTGGGGTTCTGCTCCTAACGTAAGAAACGGATGAACACTTATTACAAATACTTATTTCTCTAGCCTCTGCAAGCAGCTGACTGTCTTTGTTGACGAACTTGTGTCAGACGAATTCCGTGGGTTCCTCAGGAAGGAACGACCAGTTTGCAGCGCTGACCAGCCAGGCTAATCGATCGTAGCTTGTGATGATTCGCGCCGTCTCAACGCTCCCATTCCGATATTCTGCATAGCAAAAGAAGTTGAAACTGATGACTGCGTGATCACTGCGACCCAACGAGCCATCTACAACCAACAGATCAATCATATGCTCCACGTTGGTAAGAACAAGATCCGGCACTGAAGGCCTGTTACCTGTTCTGAACCGTGTGGGCAAGGTGATGTGGTTGTTATGAGGAACAGTGGTTAAGAGATCTTCTAGATTGTCTTTGAAATGTTCTGCGATTATGGCAGGAGTTACTACACAATGTAGATTGAAATCAACCAGGTATGTGAGTGTATTTTCCCGTAAGCTGCATCTTAAAGCAGCAGCAATGTGGTAGTCGGTTTCTGGTGTAGAGTTAAGGGGCGGTGCACTAAGACAATAATGCAAGCGTCCCTGCCTTTGTTTACTGCATGCGACACTAAAAAGAGCCAGAAAACTAGGAGTCTGAATCCGCCACAGTTTTGCATTTTAATTCGCCTCGGTAATACAAGGTTACTCCTTCTCCTTTTGTGAGCCTATCGTACCGGATCAGCTACAGATCCGGTAGCGCATCGTCAGCATCCCCCATTCCCGTGTGCAATCACGTCTCGGTGATTTCGGTGACGTAATATGATCCGAAAGCTTGGGGGCCTTTCAATTCGGCCAATTTATTAAAAAGACCCTGAGCATTCATATACAAGCAGGCCAGTTTCACGGTCTCTAGGAACCCACAGAGGGGTGAATGGGTCAAGAGTGGAAGAATGCCGACCGCTGGGAGGTTGGCAGTTACTCATTTTTCTGATAGGATATTGGTACGGCGTTTGCCACTTCATTTGTCCAAGGTGCGTCCCAATCCTCGTTATGACCTACGTCAGAGTCAATTAAATTAGCAGTCAGTTACGCGTCTGTACATTCGTTCAGTATGCTTGCTGCTTCGGTTGAATTACTGTTTGATCTGTGCAAGTTTTCTGCGACCTTTAACCAAAGTTCAGAGGGAAGAGTGTCCGATTTCTCTGTCATCGATCCAAAACATCTGTTGCTTGTTGCTCGGACTGAACCACAAGTTTTAGGATTCTAGGGCCGCCTCCTCTATACTTTGGTGAGAGATGTATCCTGGTGACTGACAGCGCTACAATATTATGCAAAGTAATTGTTTCAAGAATGAACCGCCACTGTTCTAAATCCTGTTTTTTCCAATATCTTTAACATCGTCAGAAGTATTTTCTGGTACGCTATTTACAAAGGTTTTGTTTTGGTGGTCTTGCCTTCTGTGTCCCACTTCTGTGCTTCTGTTTGATTGTCGCGCGGTCCAAGGGTCATCAGGATACTTGCGTATCCCATGGGATCCGTGTTTTAGCGCGCTTGAGGAGAGAAAACATTTTTCTACGTCAGTGGAGCATTTTAGCGTTACTCGATTAAGTCTGGGTTCTCCATAGTGTTGTGACTTCAGATGACGAGTAATTCGTAAAAATATATGGGCTTGGCTTCAATACTCATCTGCATGCACAATGAGTTCCATTGGTCTTGGTAGTCCGATAAATTATCCCGCAATCTGATGGCGGTAGATTCAGGGGCATTTCTGCATACAAGAATCCGGGTACTATTGTTGGATTCTTTTTTCGTTGATCTACAAGTCATGGTTCGCTTTTGTCCTGACCTGCTGACTAGTGTTGATTGTTTGCTGTTTGTCCTTCTATTCGCGATAACGAGTTTACAACAGAAGAGGCCGCAACAGCGGTCTCCCGGCGGACCTTTGAAGCGACCTCTGCATATGAAACTTACGTTCCGGGGTCTTTGTCTCGAAAAGAGCCATCTGAGCTACAGGTACCGAGGTTTGTTGTTTGGCTGCTTCATTCTTGCTTATGCTAGAGGTCAGATCTATTGGAACGTGCTTAATCAGACATTTTGAGTGGTGCCTGCTTTTCGTTGCCATAAGTGCTGTTAGACTCTCATAGGTAAGATCAAGTTTCACGCGGCGTTCTAAAAGCTTGGCGGAGACAACGAACATGGGAATGCGGTTGATTACGTTTCAGGGGAAGCGGATTGCGTAGTATTCCTTTGCTTAGAAGCCGCTACGCTACCGTGGTGCATATTGGCTTCCATTAATATAATGTTATCGTTTATCGTCTGCCCGGCTTCTGCGGTTAAGTGGTCACACTTTTGAGCTAAGATAAGCAAGCATTTAACGAGTGGATGGTGGAGCACGCAGTGCAGAACCTAAATGCATCCTTGGAGCTGTTTCGCTCTCATTGTTATTGTTGTGACACATTTGCACATTTCGGATGATACCATTACAAACGGTGCGAGCAAGCCAGACCTATTTTTAATACACGATGACATTTTCTTAACCAGCAAATGCCTTTTGCATTGAGCTTAATATGCGCTACCCAATCGCCATAGAACAGTTACAGAATTTAATTGGAAGCGCCTTCCAGTGTTACATCGAAACTAGAATAT
Organism: Dicrocoelium dendriticum; assembly: GCA_944474145.2. Classification (NCBI taxonomy): domain Eukaryota; kingdom Metazoa; phylum Platyhelminthes; class Trematoda; order Plagiorchiida; family Dicrocoeliidae; genus Dicrocoelium; species Dicrocoelium dendriticum. Next base: position 61,926,093 of record OX104065.1, on the reverse strand, counting down.
TCTATGCGGTATGATAAACTCAAGCTTGACCCGTCTAGCTTCGGCGCATGAAGCATATCCTTGTCAAATTTCTCAACATCTTGCATAGAAATATGCACGTTCCCATCCTCAACCTGACATTGATGCAAGTAGCCGTCCACAACACACAGCATAAACTGAATTCAGTTTATGAATTTAAGTCCAGGACCGGCAAAGCTGCGACCATTGTCGTTAACTGGCACGCCAGAGTCTGGAACAAGTTACCACCCAGAATCCGTGGCTGAAGTCTTAAACACAAAGTTCGAAATATCATAATCAATTTCTTGTTTTATGGCAAAATGCCAAACCTACAAACATGGTCCATGCTTCAGTTGCTATGTTACAACTTTCGCCACAACACTCCATCCTGTGAAGTGGCTTTTTTATAATAGGGTGTGGGGAATAGCGATTAAAGACCAGTCAACATCATTTCATGCCAGTCAAACATTTATTATGCTATTGCTATCGCTCCAAAGGTCATTATCCGAACTGATTTTCAATTTTCACGATCCATCTGTTATCAGCGATTAACGCAAATAATCACTCACCCGAACTTGGAGATAGAGGCGTGCATTGCTTCGTCAAGAATAATAGTTCGTTTATTTATTTACCTATATTCGATTCAGTACAATGTTTTCCGGTAGGCAACACACCGTATGCATATGTATTTATTCTTGCTAATATTTATTTAATTATGACGGCGGCTCTGGCTGCGGCAGCGGCCAAGTTCGGACTCATCATTAGCAAAGGCAACACTGTTTGTTTTTTTAAACCTTCAGTAAGCACGGAATCCGTAGTATTTTCGCCAATTCAATTTGGTAAGGACGTCTTTTAAAGCACCAACATATAAGCTACCTTGGAAGCGCACTCTCTACGGACCTCCAGATGACAGTTGGGCTGTGCATCTGCATATCCAAGACTGCTGCCCACATTATGAAAGTTGGAATAATAGGTGTGGGAGAACCACCAGTCAACAGGTGGAACGAATCTCATTGTTCACCAGTCGAAGTTGTTGTACGGCATTCCATCCGGCAACCCAAATCTGTACGCTGCACTGGAAGGACGTTCGTTATCTATAGCGCTTCCATTAACAGTGCTTGAGTCGGATTCTGCGAATCGGCTAGGGTAACCAAGTTGCAGACAAGGAAGTGCTGTGTCGCAGTGACACGTATGCATTGCACTAAATAATTCTGTTGTGACATCTGTGTTGGTTTGGACCTGTCCAATGCATAGATTCGATGAGGATACCGAAACAGCTACTACATAAAATACCTAGTGAAGCGAAGCAGAAAGTGAATAAACCGAAGCTACGTTACGATAACATGTCAAATTTGGGTTTATATCGAAGGAATGATAAATTCAGGTTTGGGCATAAAGACCGAAGTTCGGCGGCAATGGGGTGTCCACGTAAAAAATGCAGTACTACAGGTGCAAAAGAAAGTCTTGTCACATCAGGAAAAGTAACGTGGGTCGTGAAAGCGCCAGGTGTCCATGGAGTCTAGCTCATTTAGGTTAAATGCTTGCCGGTGTAGAAAGCCACCAACGAAGCACGGAGTCAACATCGAAGATGCGACGAGTACGATGCATAGGCAAACCTCATCAGCGTAGCGCTTGCTGAGTACGCTGCTTCCGATTCTATTTACTAATCCTGACCAATAAGATAGTCGATGGGGCACGTGTACTACATCATTGCTGCAGTTGGTCTGTACGTGCACCTGCGTATTGATTTTCTTGGTTTGCAGGAGTTGATAGTTGATTGATATCCCCAGTGTGACTGTGCTTGATGTGAACATTGACAAGGTGCCTACATGTCTAACATCCTACACCCCGATTACTGGCTCCAAGTGACTCCTAATATTTACTGGGGGATAAGGTACACGGTCTTCGTGGCCGCGCTAGAGTTAATGAGTGGTTCCATCCAGTGTGAAGCGGACTACCGTACAGCCACCTCCATGTGCACGTCTGGTATGCGTGATTCTCTAAATGGATAGGCAGGAATACTGTTGATATGCATGTTGCAGGAGTGTAGGCTGGCTCTGTTTATGAAACGTGTCTTAAGTCCACATGCCTGCCGGTCTTATTCCTTCTGTTTTATACTGGATATGGGTGTCAGTGGAGCCGTGGGTGGTAAATCACAAGTCACTCATAGTCCCTACGTAAGTGCAAGCGTCATGAGGATGTCCCCATTGAAACCACAGTGACAGGGAAATCCGTAACTGGATGCCGCCAAGCTCTATTACTTTTACCTCAGTTTAGTAGATGAAAAGGATTCACGAGCTGCTAATACGCCAGAATGTTTTGTATTGGTATGTATTTTAAAGCAAATTAATTTCAAGAATTGAGGTGAGTATTCAGAATGTTTTTAACAAAGTTGGGCTTTGGAATGTTACTACATCGAAGGGGTTGCTTTTGGCTTATATACCACGTAGTAAATTGGTGCAATAGACTAGAAAATAGCACAGAGGATGTAGGCTATAGTGCGTGGCACGTTTGAGCTGATGATCTCCCAGGTTAGTTTGGTGGCTGAGTTGCAGCAGAACGCGATAGGCGTGATTTAAGTTTGTCAGTATGAGGTAAACCCTGGTGTAGTCTCTTCGCAAATGCCGCTATTCCGTGTTTTGTAAGCCAGTAGGTTGCACTCTGCGTTGGTAGGAGATGGGAGAAAATCCGCTAACGATTTTGGTCGCCGTATGTTGCGCAGCGTCAAACGCATCAACATCATAATTGCACCAGGGAAGAAGTTTGAATCGCAGTATTCTACATGAGGTGAACAGCATTTGCGGAATGTCGACATGTTCAAAATTTCTATGTGCCCTCTGTAGGAAGCGAAGGTGTCGACTTGCCGTAGTCGATGCTCTTTCGGTCTTTTTCGTGCAGGCGAATTTATCCTGCACAGTTACTTCCATATTGCCTTCCTAAGTAGCACGATACGACTACTGTTCCCCAAATTGATATTCACGTATACGCTGGTGCCTTGGGCTCAGCTCATTGCTTTTCGCTGCGCTAAACTGAAGTCGGTTCTCAGGTGATCGCGTATAGGCCCTATCAAAACCTATTTGTAGTTCAGTGTAATCAGCCACTGTATAGGTGTCGTGCTAGATCTTAACATTCTCCACATATAGTAGGGGTCCTTTTCAGGCGTATCAGGTAATGTATCTGTCAAATGCAAAGTACGCTTTTCTAAAAAATGTACCAGAACTGACGTTAAGAAAAACTCAATTTCCAATACGTCATGTAGGCATTTTACTTTTTTCGAGATTTAACTGCACCCGCGGTTCTTGCTATAAGAAAATATATGAATTTGCGATGTTATCAAAAAATGAGCTACAAATATTTTTCTCGCAAGCGTTAATTGCTTGTAACTGTAATGATAAATGGGCAAACGTGAGTTTCCTGGAGGTGTAATGACGGGATAATCTGGCTGCTACCTAACCATGTGAAACTCTTACAATCCCAGCCCAACTTAACCCAGTCCAGGACAAGATGTGACATTTGAGAAATCCTGTTAGTTCCCACTATTCATCAGAAGTAAATTTAGGTTGCATCGGATGCCGAACAATTGTGCCCGATCCTCTACCGTTCAGAGTTAAGGTAGCGGTGCTTTAACTGCCATGTGTACCCAAAACTTTCTCCTTGAATGACAGGTGTGAATGACGGTTGCAGACGCAACCTCAAACCCAATCACCTTCGCATTCGTAACATCACATGGTTTGCCACTTTAGCTGAGGTTACTTCCACACAACCAAAAGATAGGCAACGAAAACGACTATATCAATTAAGATTTTCGCAGACGACGTATGATAAGTTTAATGCAACGGAATAATGGTTCCTGACAAGTAAGAAAAACAAATACTTGACAGTTCCCGTAGGCTTTTTAATTTGGAAACTACAACATAGCAATAGTGCCGTTTTAAAAAACCGTAAGTTAATTGACTCACCAAAAGTTTTTCAATAGGGTATGTGTGAGTATTTCTACCTGGAGTACAAAGGGATTTTGACACCACCCCTGATTGAATATGAATATGATACCTTTTGGCACAAAGATTTGCTTAATTATTCAGCTAGACCACAAATACTTAACATCTTACATATCTGGGAATTGTAGCTTGTAACCTCTGCCTAGGACATTGTAGCAGCTGTTTTGGAATAAGATCAACGAGGACCCTTCCAAAAAGTGTGCATGTAGGTCCCCCGAAACAAGTACCAAGCAATTTGGGCACAATGCTCCCATGTTGCTCAAAGGTTACGAAAGCCATCAGTTCGTGTGTACTAGTGAAGCCAGGTAACTTAGACCTTAAAAACTTGCTAAATAGGCGCTCTCTTTCCCTTGCCAAAATACCAAAACAAGTAGATGCAATGCTAGCAATGGAAAATTCACAACAAGGGCAAAAAGGTGAGAAACTTGGTTGTTTCCGTTTCGGGTACATGAAAGTTCGTAGGCCAAATAATTCGTGTTTTTGTTAGGTGTCTCCGATTGAAGTACTAAGGTGTGTCCTACCGCACACTGCTCCACTCTACTGCTTGAGCCATTACATTCTTTTGAAATCTAGTGCCCATTTCCTGTTAATTAGTTCCGGTGTGTGAATTGACATTGTTCACCAGCCTTGGAAACATTTGTAAGCGTCGGTGGAACAACTCTACAATCTTTACAAAGCTTATAGGAGAACGAAAGTAAGGGCCGTTCAGTTAATGGACCACTTTCGCAGATTGCCATATATGCCTACGGTAGCTGCGGACGAAGACCTTGCTAAGAACTAAAGGCTTGTATTCATAAAGTGACTTGTTTCCTTGACTTCTGAGATGTGGAAAACAGCACTAGAAAATCATCTTTCAATCTATTTGCCGAGGAGTGTACATACTTTTGGACTAGGCGAAAGTCATGGATTTGGTAGCAATCTTATAGCACGAACTATCATTTGTGAGTATGGAGTTGGCGGGCTGTGTTTTATGGTGCTGATTGTACGGAAATAAGATTTAAGGTGGGGTATAAGTTACTTACCAAGCTTACAACACTTGCAGTTAACATCCATGTACCGAGAGCCTAATTGAACCTGATATCTTTGTTCTGCAGTGCTCTAGTTTCCCTATAGCACAGCATTTGCAAATGCAGCAGCGCCTTGGTCAACTGAAGGGATTTTATCTTCCTTATGTTTGGCTACATCTATATTTAAAACTCTTGAACGTAGGGTGATTAATACGTCCGAATGGGATCCATATAAAAGTATTCTGCCGTTGTCACAATCTTGCAATTCGATTTTGACAGCTAGATTGCTCAATGACTACGTTCTTCTCAAGTTGGTCCAGTAACGTGGACAAACTCGTCTTGGTATACCAACTTCTGGACAAGCACTCGGGACGAATGCAGTGTTTACCACGCAAGTTTTTCTGGTCACAGGAAGAAAAACCAACCCCCATTCCTACGTGTACAGTCATCCATATGAATATTTTCATACCTAAAGGCATGCACACACCAACTTCCTGTAGTACGAACGAAGCATTGGGCCTTTCAAATTATCGCCGGTTGAATGACCCCAAGTTCCCTGTGGCAACAGCGTCTGAAAAATAGATTCTAACCAAAACGATGATTCATCAGCACTGCCAGGGAATGAGTTGTAAAAGTAAGCGAATGACCCGCCGTATTGCAAGCTAGTCATGGAACGATGCTGGTCCAGTTCCCAGATATCAGCAATGAATGTCCAAGTAACACAACACTCACCTAGTTACGGACGAACATTTGGAATAAAATAGGCGAGGTTTACGGCTGCACGAAGTGCCACATCCAACAAATGTCCAATATCCATTGATGTGTTTCTCGGAGGTATCGGACGACCTCGTGCTATAGGCGCTCTCGTTTGGTACTAACAACAAAGTCCAGAAATCGGTTCGACGTCTGGCTCAGGGGTTACTTAAAGCGACAACATTTGGTCAGGGCAGTTATACGTGAGCATCGCGTCATACAAATGTCGTTCAATCCTAAATCGGAAAGTGGGTAACGCAACCACAGAACAGAATTAAACAAGTAACTAAATAATTAAGCAATGATGAGCTGGTAAAGTTAGATGAGGAACATGGCGTTTTCCATGTGCGCGAATCACTGAATGCGTTAGAAAAGATGTTATTTAGTTATTCGGTAGATTACAAGTTCAAAACACAGATGTCTGAAACATATTGCATTCATGAGAAACAGTCCATAAACAAAGTGGCACTGTGGATTATTTCACAATGTCTTCCGAGTGAGTTGTTCTCATTGAATTTAACTGCGCAGCTGTTTATAATTGGGTTACCAGCGGAAGTGTCAGTAACTACACTGCTTATTCCAAAATAAACTATAGGTTTGTCTCACGTCTGATGAGTTGGCTCAAATAAATATTGTTGCAACACCTTTTTTCTAAAGGCTTGCTCAAGCTTTCCGTTTATTTGTAGGTAGTTTCTTTCTACGCCGTTCATATTGAAAGTCACATTCAACACTTTCACGGGCTCCACACGCCCCAAACAAAAATTGCATGGATTTGAACGATTTGTAGTTCCACGCGATTTGACAATGAAATGACCCCCACGGTAGCAAGAATGGGGCGTATGAACACAACTGTTATACAATAGAACCTCTGAAGTAGACAACTTTTGTATTCTGACCATCTGTTTAAGTTGACCGGTTCTGTTTCCATTGCTTGAAAGTGCACAATGAAAACTTATGGATCCAGACCTCTGTACATTGGCCAGTTTGGTCCAGTCCCTTTAGTGGTCTACTGACGAAGGTTTTATTGTTGTTCATGAAATCTGGACACCTCATGCCAAAGATTAGGAATGGGCTATCGCACTTCAAGGATCTATGGCAGTTATGATATTCGCAGTTAGCATATAAGGGATTGAGCACAGACGCTCATTAACTAGGACTGGATAGGAAAATTATCATCCTGAAACAATCTTTGGCAAAGGGGAGACCGTTTATAGTGGATTTCTGATTATACCTACTGCCATTATACATTTTGGAAAGTGGGATGAGGATAACAAGTTCTATAATTGTTTTAATACTTACTTTAGTTTACTACGACTAGCTCTTGCGACAGGATGAGCCAGCTTCATGAATGACGTGGATTGCAGCTGTCCAAGCGCGGCGGTCGGCGGAAAGCTCAACTCATATACCAATCCAAGGATTTCGCCGGTGCCGAGCACCATGCACAACCTGGAGTCACAGAAGATCGACATCAGATTTCACTGCAGCGAGCCATGTTTTCTATTGCTAACAGCGACGACACCAACCCTGGCAAGGTGATGGTGAGATCTTGGACCTAGTGAATTCAATGTCTGGTCTGCGGAGGACGTGACCGAACCACTGCATTCTGCAGCGCTGGATGTGCTCTGAGAAGTTTGGAAGACCCTAACAGCACTGACGAACTTCGTCATTGGTAATACGCTCATAATGTAGCGCGTTTTCAAGCTAAGCCTTAGAAACCAATGGTAGAAGACTTCCAACTTCCGGATGTCTTCGGATTGCAGCGGCCATTTCGCAACCATAGAGTAAAATGTAACGTATATTAGCTGAGTATGATGGGATCTTCATTATCAGACTAATTTCTGTCCTTCGCCACAATGTGTTTATCACTTTTAAAAAGGTTGTTCTAGCGCTGTCAACATGATCCCGGATTTGGGATTTAGCCTGACTATTGGAGAGAACAGTGGATCCAAGTCATTTGAATTGAGGAACAGATTCGTTGCGTTGTCCATGTAAGGAGAAATATAGGGGGGACTGAGTGGTTTGCGATGAGAAGCACTTGGACTTGTTTATGTTAATTTCGAGGCTGACTACAGAGGTTGATTGGTCGACCCGATTTAGCAGCAATTGTATTAATATAGCATCTTCTGCAGCGATAGCGAAATCGTCAGTAACTTCCTGATCTGACAGTCAGAAATCTGGGCTAACTTGAGCACCACGATATCCCTTAAGGGGATGGTGCATAACGCAGTCAACTACCTTCGCAAACCACATGAATGCTGCACCTTAAGCGGAACACCGGAGTGTTTGTGTTTGTATCCATTTTTGTTCCAGTTACCTATTCCTTTAATTTCAGTGAGCGTGCTAACAGGGGAGCTGTAATGTTACCCTGGGTATAAGAGACTAAGTGAACTAAACAATATCTTGGAGACCCATTCAGCAGTCTTTTGAACAACATGTGAATATTACAAAAAAAGCGGTCCCGAGCAACCGCCATGGTTATAAAGTTGTTGCAACGAGAGCTCAACCGGTCCCCACCTAAAGTGCAACAACCGATCTCAGATTTACTAGAATATTTTTGATAGAATCAAACTTATGTTAAAATAAAGGGATAGTTCAAGGTGTCTGAGAAATGTACGTACAGAAAGAGGAACAGAGTGCAGTAACGTGCAAATTCCAGTTTAATAGGGATCAGCAAATACAAAGTATGACAGAAGACAGCAAATACTATCAGCACATATTACTCGTATCCACAAGATCAGCAGCCATGTGCCTATGGTCTGGACTAACAGATCAGGATAAAACTGGATTGGGATAAATCGCGTAAAGGCCGCTCACTAAAGTTTACAGAAGACAGAGATATGGTCCCCTGTATTTGTTTCCTTTCTTATTAAAAATGAACTGCCAGTATCCGCTCATTGATGTCTGAGCGTCAAATGCTTACTGCCACTTGGCTAATATCGAATGGATCCCACAGAGAGCGCACAAGACTGCTGACTGATGTGTCATCATTTGTGAACATGACTGTCTTAACTGTGGTCCATTTGCGAACCTCAAGTAAAATGAACAGGCATATGACAACAACTGAATGCAGAACGCCTTTAGTAAACAGCTTTTGTCCAACAGTTACAGATAACTTTGAGCTCACTAAACAGGAAGCTTATGGGATTAATATGGGTGCGTACAAATTGATTTCGTTCGACTGTTGAGACCATCGAACCTAAAACCAATATTATATTTGTGCCATAACGAGGTTGTCACTGCGTACGATCTACTAGCCCTTACACAACTTGGATACCACATCCCATCATACTTCCGGCACAGAGTATCATTTTTACACTGTTAGTATTGTGAGAACGTTATTTTTCAAACAGGTTTTCGACACCTTTGTACAGTATATCATCAACATCTACACACGCGGGCACAACACATTGACTACACTCTTTATTCGACTTCCTTACATGTCACTTATTCCACACCTAGCTAGCGTAAAGGATCATAGACCTCGAGTTCAAAGCACAACCAAGCTAATAAGTAATATATAGCAAACATGATCTAGTGGCAGTTGTGTGAGATGACGCAAAGTTGTTTATATTGTCATTTTGTTTGTTTATGTTTGTCTGCGTGGTTCTTCCAAGGTGATCTTGAAACCGTTTTGCAGAAACCAACTCAGCCTTCTTGAGCATAACTCAGAAGCATCGAATCAGCTCATTCAGAAAGCGTTCCAGGCAAACTTGTGGATTTACACATATTGAACGTAGGCGAAACATTATCACTAGACTTTCGGCTGTTGCACATTCAGTTTTGTGAAGCTGGGCTCTAAAAACCGCTGATGAGCAATCAAGATATGTAAGCATGTTTTCCAGGACGCAGTACATATGTGGTGGGTTTGTCAGTGGTGAAGCATGGTGGTTTAGACAGAAGCAATATAGTACTAAACGGAATAACTAGTGATTACTGGAGGATTACATGGGTTTTTAGTGAGGCTATATTTAAGACACTTCCTGACCAAATGAAGAAACTTCATCTAACTAGTGCTCTAAACCTATACCGACTAAAAACACATCGACCAATACTGCCATTAAAGTAAGAATATTCCAATAAAAACTGCTTGCGCAAGTACGAACAGCCATATCAGAGCGCTGGGCGAACTGCGATAGAGACGTCGTTGTACTGAAGCCGGATGAGGACTCAGGAGTAGTATTGTGAATAAATATGAATAAATCAAGGATAGGAGAGTCCTAGCCAGTGACAGCAACAAATGTAGGCAGGTTTTGAAAGCCTAGGAGCTGAATATGTTCTAATCTCGTATAATTCCCCACAAAGGAATATCCCTTCAGTAGAGTAACTAAAACAATGACAACTATAAAAATTCGTACCCAAAGAGATCAATCACATCGCAGAGGCATAGGATTCAAAGAACGTAAAGAACTGGGTAGCACCCAAAATCATCCACATAATAGCAAAAGCAACGAAACGTAAAAACGGTAACTCAAACGTGAATGTGATATCTCCGCTAAGTGTTAGGTTTATTCCAAAACGCCTCAAGGCTTCTTTCGAGCTTGTTAAATGTCTCGACAAATTGAGCCTGTAGGACAAAGTGACGTGTTCTTTAGACATGGAATCCTTGTTAACACAGCTCCAGCTACATCAGGTCGTTGACTACATTCGCGATTTAGCAGAAAGTTCCGGATTTTCATTGCTGATACCGGTCGCGTTATTAATTAGAGCCTTGGTGTAGAAGGAATGTCGTTTTTCATTTCAGGAACATACCATATCGTTTAAAAGATGAGGTAACCATGGGCAGAACGCTAAGCCACATATCAGCGGATTTCTTAATGTCATTGACAGAACGAGGCATATCCGATAAATGTTTAATATGCCCTGCGACAGACGCTATATACATGATATCTTGGCGCTCTGTTCATCAGAGACGTACATTACACAGCTAGTAAGGCTTTTAAACGCTTCGTAATGTGGATAAAATTCATTCCACTATTTGGTTTGTTCTGCGTACCTGATAATCTTCTACTAACTTGCACACGTCGCTCATGCCAGTTGTGGTAAACTTGCGTAATTTTATCGCGTGGTTATTTTTTAAATAACGTTCTGACATTTTGTACATATCGCGGATTCACTGACAACCAATTGCTTCCAAATGCTCATTTAGAGAGTATTTATGTCGTCCTATACGTTTGCTTTATTTGATATCGGCATTTCGAATGATTGGCTGTTGTTTGACATCCCAGTTGTGTCTACCCTTGATGTACATGTTGACAAGGTGCCTACCTGTCTGTTAACAACTACCTCGTCCATAATGGGTCTAGGACACAGTTGCTCGTTGCTGGAGGGGACGGGGTGCACGGTCCTTCTGATTGTGCTACGCTCGAAGAGTGGTTCTGTGCACTCAATGTGGACTTGACTACGGTCCAGCCACCGCCTTGTATTCACTTGATTTTCCACATACAACGTGCTTCTGTTTGCTTATGAAGGCCTGTGGGCCGGCTCAGTTGATGAAACGTGACTCCGATCCACATGCCACCCAGTCTTATTCATTCGGGTTTACACTGGATATGAGGTGTGTGGATGAAGCTGTGTGTGGTACAGCGCAAGCCACCCATGTGTTCCTCTGTAGGCACAGGCGTCCTGTGGATGGCAACAATGACAGTCAAATCCGAAACTGGATGCCGACAACCACGTCAAGTTTAAAGCATCTTGCGAAGTTGTACAATTGCATTCTCTTCTTTATTTGGTTGTTTTCATCAACATCAAAGAAAACAGGGAGGCAAATTACCAACCAACCGAAAATCAACATGATCAGACCAATATATGCACGTCACCGGCTTCATGCGTGTTACCAGTCGCTCCTGTGAATACCATATTTATTTTTGCCAAACGATTAAGTTTGACAGACTCTCTGGTCGATGAACTAGATCGGGTACTAACATGTGAATTGCAAATGGCCATCCTCAAACATTCATCGAGAAACGAATCCAAATCGGCGAAATGAGAGATGCGGTGCCTATTATGTTCCTAGAGCTGCCTTTCCAAGGTGATAGCGCTACGTTGCGCACTACAAGAAGTCTGATCATGCCACATAGTGAAAGTTCTATGCTGTTGAATTTGCCATCTTCGACCGAGGTCGTAATCTGCCGCTGCCTCCACTGAAGGAATCTCAGCCTAGCAATGCCAAGTTGCATTGCGTACACCTATTCGTAATTAACTTCGGAGCTAGTTGGGTAGGTAAAACATATAGGACCCTGAGTTCCCGAATGAAGGAACACCTGTCCAAATGTGTTCCATGCGCGATTGCTCAGCAAGCAAGCCCCCGTTCACGCGGGCCGCCGGCATTTTTGATTGACAGATATCTGTTGATCTCGAGTCACGGAATTGAAGTCGATAGGGCGTTCTGAGTGCGGTTGCACCATACCAAACCCAGCTTCGTCGGTTTGCGGAGTCCGTTGCGGTCAACTGGATGAAAGCGGTGATTAGCGTTCCAAAGCAATTATCATTCGACCGCATGCTGCCATTTACATACGGTCAATTACACCGTATTTCTTCTACCTTGACTGAATGTATTTGAACTCTCAAACGGTTGTATAACATTAGCCTTATCGACACTACCGAGGTGTTAAGAAATGCATACATCTACGGAAGTTTGTCGTCGCATTGTGCTCTTCAATTTACTCAATAGAACCGAACCTTTTCATTTATTTTTGTCTGAAACTCGCTCACTCGTATCCTATTCTTGTTATTCTGTCTTCTTTCTCCCCTAAGGTTTTGAGATCAAAACTATTCATCGTGTGTTGCCCACAAAATAAACCTCTGGCTTAATTTAAACACTATTATTTGCTCCAACCGCGAAGATTGTCTCCAGCTTTAGTCATTGTCTAGCGGGACAACGTACTGCGAAGTCAAATCTATTGGACGTCCGAATGAGATTTGCCGAGCTGGAACACGAACCTCAGACGTCAGGGCCAGACGTAGAAGCTTTACTAATTGAATAACAGATATCTTCGACTAGCGCTTGCAATAGCACATGGAAATTAATCACAAATTTTAGGTCGTCATATATGATCTGAGTCGAACCACCTATCTTCAGCAAATCTCCTTGCATCTGTAGATGAAATGTAGCACTCTACAGATTCTGGCTTTCAAAGCCAAGCCATATCTGAACAAATTCGAATGCCAGGTGACACGAACCGCTGAAGCATTGCGACTAGATCTACTACACTGAGATAATGGATTTTCCGCTGCTGAATTTCGCTCTTACAATGAGACTTCCTTTGGCGAGACGAGCAAAACGGCACCGCAGCTTTGGAGTTTTATTAAGTTCAAGATGCCGGATTGTGCTAGTTTTTAAGTCGAGAGGAAAATGAGTCCTGCTAAGCTGTAGGTTGCTCTTTCTGTAAAACTTATGAGAGCTTAGCGAAAGAATTGCAGTGCATCGTTTGTAAATCAGCAGATACTCGACTTGAACTGTCGCGCAGAACAGAAGCACACTATTGGGTTTGTTGGCCCAATCAGTAGATGAAGGACAGTTTTTGTTAAAGTCCACAGAATCATTTTTATTGATAGATGAGTGATGGATAGGGGAAGACTAGTTTATTAATGTTGTTATCCGCTGTTTATTCCCCAACTGAATATAGTTTTCATGAGGGATCATATTGAGCACAATGGACAGATGGTTTCACAACTTGATTTGGGGAGATACGCCAGTCTCATGACTGATACGTAGTAGACCAGATAGGATAAATCGTATGCCAAATTTTCCGTTTTTCCTGTAATCTACCAAATGTATTGAAGTACAAAACACCTCGACGCCACCTCCCTCCAGTATCCAAATCGAATCAAACTTCCATCACACTGGCTGCGAACCTTGAAAGGAGTACGCGTTTCTTCTACGTTTTTTTCCCCAATAATTTGTGGTGGGGAAGCATGCTTGCCGTTCAGCCCAGAGGGCAGGGTTGCTTGGCTGCTACCGTGTGACTGTCGAGGTTATTTACTAACATTAATCCGTCCACCACTCATTTTCATCGGATGGCGCCTGTTGATATCTCAGACCCTACTTGATTTGTGGACAAAAGTTAAATTAACCGGATAACAGTTCATTTGGTATCGTTTTCAATGCCTAAATACCCTAATATTAACCCGGTCGGTTCTGCGATATTAAGCAGTTTTGACGCATGCCTAGTTTTGTTTGACATACCCTACTAGTTGACCTTGAAACCTTCTGCCATGCAAGCCAAGGGATGCTCCAGAGTATGTGGGCGGTACGGCTGAGTGATTGTAATGGAGCTGCAGAAATGCTGGCTACTGCTAAGCCCGATCGCCAAAGCAATAGCCTGAAAGATTGCATAACATGCCCATACCCATTATAATTGTTAATTCGCCGTAATATTTCTCCTAGATGTACTCAACAACACATTGAAGTATCAGATGATTGAGGGTTTATCAGTGTAATAGACATGATGACGCGTTTACCAAATATTTTACATGTTTTGCAATGGATGACAACTTGATATATTCGACAGATTGGATTCGGTGATGTCACAGCCAATCGGGTGGTCAGCATTCCCGCTGTGATAGCTTTCTAGGCAACTGAATGCCAAAATTTTCTATGCCACTTCATTCCAGGCATTGTGTTCCAAACGAATATTATGACTGGAAGTTTTGATGCCTGTTTGTGTAGTGGAGCCATCCGACGCATTTGTTGGCTTCACAATTTCATAGTCATAAGGTAAAGATTGGTTAAATGTTCCATGATTCCACAGTGTTGTATGGCTCCCCGTGACAGCCTTTGCTTATTTGCTACAAAGTTTTCGTAATGAAGCTGAGAATGACGTCTTTTAATGATGATAACAAGCTGGAGTATAGAGACAAGTTATTGTTTTCTTGGGCCCCAAGTGAGCGTGTATGGTGAGTTGTCATTGCATGAATGATACGAGCTGAAGTCAAGAATACAACTAAAGTATTGTTAGCCTACAGAGACGAGTGAAGCGAAAACAACTTATTTCGTTTCGCGTGACATATATATATATATGTATATATATTTATCCGAGGTGGTTGATACTGCAGGAACATACTATTTGAGTTAGTATATGAGACGAAGCCAAGAAGGTTGGTGGAAGCCGACAGAAGCCGCCTATCTTGCACTTGTCAAGCCAAATGTACTGGGAATCTGGGGCAAAATCGGTAAGACCTACTGCTCACACTGCGTCATCACGTTTTGTGCAAATGGAAGGCCAATTCGTAGCTGACTGCTTGGAATATCAGACATCGCCGTGCTGGGACACTGTAATTCTGAGACTGTCCATTATTTCATGGTTGTCTACTGACCGCTGACCTCGCCGCTGGGCCCACTGTCTGGGCCATCCGTTGACCGACTTCCCAATCTCCATACATCTCGGTGTGTTAATGCACATCACAGACTTGTCCAAAGGAGTTCCAATAACTAGTACAAACACCAAAGAGGGTGACGTCCCACGGACAGCAGCCATTCCATCTGTGCATCCGTGAGAAACATCCGTGAGAGGCCAGTACGTTTGTTTACCGACCTTGGTAGATGCGTCATCCGAACGCTCACATGATCATCTAACCAAGACTATGAGCTGCAAACTAAACGGCCGAAAAAGGTAGTGTCCAAAATCTAATGCCTGATTGAACGAATTCTTGACAAACACGGACTCCGTTGGAAGCAAAGCTTGGACAAGTCAGATGATTCGAGAAACGCACATGGAAACCACCGTCATTGTTTGAAACCTTGTCTGAGAGACGCCTGCTTTACAGACCAAGCATGTGTTGTAGAAAAGCACGTCAGATCAAAAGCGAACATTGCTTTGGGCCGAGTGGCGGCGAATGGTTAAGCACACATTGCAGTCGACTATTGGGAACAACAGAAGTTAACTAAAATCCTTTTAAGGAATCATTAAGACCAAGATAACTCTCAGTAATGAGCACCAAGAAGTAGAAACATCCGAAGATCTACCATCCGGTTCAAGAGCTTCCTCCAGTTTGACAACAGCGTCTTAACTACTCGTAAATGAGTGGAGATTTCGAAGTCTTCAATCGCAGTTGGCTTGGAGATTTTCGATCTGATAAGGTTAATCGGGACCTGACTAGACTGCCTTATCAGCATAACCAAACCCGTATTGATTGACCCGGCATCGGAAAACTGCGTTTATCAGCGCAATATCGTACGCTTTGATCTTGATAGCCATTTAGCTGGTTTGAAGCTTAATCTACTGATTCCCAGCATTCACATTGCGTTTGTACCGGCCTGAAAATCATCTTATCTCGTCCCTTTATTGACGAATGGCCTTCCGGTTTCGGCTACATATTGATTTATGTCACAGTTCTAAATTCCTCTGATGGTGCTCTACCAGCCCGTACATAGTACAAAACAAAATATCCAGACACATACGAATCAGCGTCGACACTTAAATGATAAGCCCATGCTTATGTTTTGCAACTGCGCTATGTTCACCACGTGTTCCAGGATAGGGGATAGTCTATCAGATTTGTGCTTCGTGCCCACAAACAGGGAGCGGATAGTCGATACGGAAAGGGTAAGTTGTCCTCCGGGTTGTAGTGGGTATGTGATAACGTATTTCGGTGTCGCTGGTATGGAGTTTATTCCAGAAGTCACCGGAGCAACCAAATTCATTAAACACTGTAACCTATTATCAGGCTTGACTAAGACAACTAGTTGGTGTGCACGAACTTAACCACCGCTGAATTTATTTTTGAGATCGTGCTGACCGGTTCGAAAAATTAGGGGCAAAGGTGTCAAGTGCCCTAAGTGCATCAAAAAGTCAAATCTGGGCCTCGAAAAGAAATGCATTTTTCCTAGAATGCAAACTCATTTTATTTCTCGAGTCAATTAGAATCATTCACATATGCAGAACAAATCTCCTTTCTATTACATTCTGGGCCAGCGGTCGAGCTTCGTTCAAGGTCGATCCAAATCATTTGCTTGCTATCCTTCATTTCACCTCCGCAGCGATCGACCAGCTTCCAGACTGTTGGCCCAAAATCGTTAAACTCCACCGATCGCTGAGCGACAGGGATCTAAGCGCAGTATCTCACCATCACAAAATTCACCAGAAGTCAAGAAGTTTTACTTGAAGAAATAAGGCCTTTTCTGTGGGGGAGAATTAGAAACGTTATGGCTATGACATACTAGATTCAGCGTACCCACGAACTTCCTCAATGAAACTATTTGGAAGCTAATGTAAACAACCGACCGTCAGTAACAATGCAGTTCTCCTGAATCTCCGAACCCTTGAGGTCAAGTTAACGAATTGCGAGGAGTCATCATCATCATCATACACATTAGCTAGAGGTGGGGAACACCTCAGCTACTGTGCCGCAATACATAGAAAAAAAGGAGGAAAAAAGCAACTGGTGCAAGCTGGCTGAGCTACCGGTAACGGATGGGCATCGTTCCGGTAAGCTACCAGCCGGCTGCTGTGCACCCGAAAAAAATTATTATGCAAAATTATGTAAGGCTAAGTAATGAGATCGTGGTTGGAGGGGGAGGCTAAGAGGGATGGTGTGGGACAAAGAAACTCACAGCACGAACGCCACTGAGGTCGGCTCCTAGCCAAATCAGCAAGTGTGTCCAACCAAACGTGTTCATCGTCCTTTGGACCCCAACCAGGGAGCCGAGACGCTCCAACCGAGGCCAGCTCAGAATTGTGGGCCTTCATTCCTCTGGACCTAGTCATCGCTTGGCCACCCCTCCTCTTCTTCCATCCACACCCCCGGTGCGCAAACAATACCCGTCGCGGGAGTCGGTGGACTGGCATGCGTAACATGTGGCCGAGCCATCGGAGCCTGGTGCGTGAAACAACGGTGCTGAGTGGTTCATTTCCTTTTCCTGTGCCCGTAAACAAGGCGTCGAACACGCTCGTTGCTCACGCCGTGTTCCCACCAAATGTGAGCTAAATTACGAAGGCGAGGAGTACGTTACGTAGTCCATGCTTTACTCACACAATGATGATAAGTGCAGCATGCATGAAAAGCGGCCAGCGTTACGCAGTAACTATCCACTGGTACTCCTTACGGTGCAGGATTCCATGTTATTCTCATGCATATCATACCACCATCGTGGTTTAACTCTCTTGCGCGTATCCGCCGATGCACGAAAGGGAATAACGTCTTTTTTGTGGACCAGCCATTTCTGGTGAGGAGGAGGTGCAACTACAGCTTCTGAAATGATTACATTGTGACTGACCAGACTGTTGTCTTCGTTTCTAGAGTGATGCGACGGTAATATGAAGATTCACACTTGATGGAGGCATGGAATCGCAAACCCTATATATGAGAAGGCAGTAGTGCAGAACTTATTGAGTAAGGCTTCTTCTGATGCGTTTAGATGTAGAAAACACCCTCGACGATGAATGCTCGTTAGGTATTAACGGAGCTAAGTTATCTTGGTGACGCATCAGTGCGAAATCCAACTGAAAGGGATAAAACCCAAGGTGTGGATAACGTAACCAGATTAGGGGAGCATTCGCCTTTCAGTTAGAATTCTCTAACGTCAGTGATTTTACGAGGCAATTTTTTCGCCTTGACAATCACATGTATCTCTTAATGCAGGGAAGTTCACACTTTGGGTGATCGTGATACTCCGTCACGTATAATTTTCTGTATACTGCACCTTTCGAATTTCGCTAGCCATGAATATCATCGGATACCGGGATGGTCGGATAACGGGAAGTTACAAAGACCGGCAAAATCCAGCCTTATGAAATAGTGGAGGAGTACATATACCAGATTCACAACAAAACCCTTAGAAGGATGAGTGATAAAGACTTTGATGGAGATGTCAAGAGGCAAACTGAGTGCGAAGCGTAACATGTGGGGTCGAACAACGGGTTCCAACGTAGAGTGTGTTGTACATTTTGCTGGGACTAGACTTCCTTGTTATTTAATATTCTTTACTTTGGTCAGGAATATAGCGTGCGTCATTGGTGGTCCATCGGCGCGGTCTCGTCGAAATGCAAAAGCTTGGCTAGTCCATATAAGGAACACAGGACACTTCCTTCTCTATTTGCCCGACTGTGCGCTTGTGCGGTGTCAAGCCCGCACCGCATTCTACGGACATTACGGCCCCGGTCCCAAGAAGATTTCGAGGCGCCCTCGGCGTCATGTAGCCAAGCGTTTAAGAATCAAGTGCGACTGGTTGTTGCTTGGGTATGAGAAGACCATTGAGCCTGTTGACGAGTAACATAAGGTTTTCCTTGGCTGTTCGGTTGGTTGGAGATTTTGGAGGCAGAACTCAGTAGGAGTGGATAGTGGGCAGGGACGTTTGACGCAGGTGAAAGAAAATAGTATGGGTTTTTCACACTGCTTGGGAGCTTTGGTCGCTTTTGTAAAGGGCTTATAGGTGGAAAGCACACTCAGCAAAAAGCGAAAAACATGTATGTTAATGGAAACAACAAGGGTTCGGAAAATCTGTGAAACGGTTACCTGGGGTAGATGAGTAGGTGGTGAGACAGCGGAAATCTAAGGTTTTTGATTTTCCTGTGCTCGCGAAGTCCCCACAATTGCGGCTGTCGTTGCGAAAGCATCAGGATGGATGGGAAGTGGGTCGGCAAAGAAAGCCACTTTGAAGTGGTCGATGGACGCCATTGTTCGATGACCATTCTGGTCTAAGACGAGACGTGTTTTAATTCGTTGCATAACTGTGTACCAGCCAGTGTATGAAGGATGGAGGGTGCGCTGCATTTCCTCAGTGCTGACGAAGATGTACAAGATGCAAGTAGAGAGTCCGCTGTGCAGTTGCACATCATTAGTCTGTTCACTAATTGCAGTCGGGCGTACTGAACACATGCGTTGTGCAAGGGAGGATGCACAATTAGACGGGTGAACACGACGATGCGGGAAATGATAAGAATGCTACTGGCAACTTTATTGTTGTTCCGTAAACTAACTCTGCTGATGTGCATCGCAAGTCAGTTTCGATGACGCTACGAATACCTATGAGTACAAGCAACCTCTTTACCCTCCAGCTAGGGTCTGAAGAGGAGCAGAGTGGGGCTTGACTTTCTTCATAGAAGGGTTCGACTAGACCATAAGTTGTATGGTGGTATGCCGTTGTGTGTATGCTGCGACAGTATGCGCGAATGACAGCTTCGGCAGTGCAGCTTGTTACGGAAATGGCTTTAGGCCATCAGGCAAAGCGATCAGCACACGTATACTACTCCACCTGAAAGAGATAATGGGACCTACCTGGTATTGAATGAAGTCGGTGCGGATAAGTTTTGTCAGGAGGGTCTTCGAAACCAGACAATAAAACGAGGTGGCTGAGCTTCCTAATTCCAACTTAATTGGTTAACAGTACCACCTTGTTGCGTCGACTGCTAGAGCAGAGATCGACGATGCTCAACTTGCGCTTCTTCGGACCAACTACTATTAAAATGTCACCGAGTCAAGGGTAACCTAAGTCCAGACAACGAGTGATATGTTGGTTGAGGCGTTAGAATAGTTACGCGAAGTTGCCCAGTCAGAAAGGTTTCGTAAGAATCCAGTCAGACCGAAGGGAGTGATCATGGCTGTTTTAAGAATGTCTTCTTCCAGTGGTATCTGGTGATATACACGAACAATACCGATTTTACTGAAGATGACCTTGCCTGTGAGACATGTAGTGTGGCACTGCATGTGGGATAGGGTACCTGTCCGGAGCGTTTAGCTTATTGCGTGGGCGGTAGTCACACCATGGACGCCAGTTACCAGATTTCGTACTCACCATCAGCAGTAGACCATCTGAAGTGCATCTTATCCTGAGTTCGGACATGTGTTCAAACTCCACCCTTAAATTTCTCCGGTAAAAGTCGGGGTGGAAGGTTAAGACGGTCGGGCAATTTGTACTAATGTAGTGCGTGACCTGAGATGCCACGGGAAAAGCCACCCAGGCTTTTTGGGTGAACGAAGTAAGAATACCGGGAGAAGGGTCAGAAAAAAGAATGCTTTATTTCTCGTCATTGCGAGAGACTATTCCCGCATAAGAACAGATCAATAAGTACGCGGTTGTGTTTCACAAGTGATGTCATCCAATATAGGATTAAAAAGAATTCACTCAGTATGGGAAGCTTGCAGGTATGCCGGTTGAACCATTGTTGTATCTTGTGGCAAACTCACACCAATATCACACATTCATTGGCGTGACTGATGGGAGTAGTTACCTAGGATTGGGAGAAGTGCTGGGGGTCATCTCATGCATACATCTATAAGTCCGTTTCTAGCACTCGCTACTTTGGCCTTGGTCACCTCGATGAATATAAACTTATTCCAACATGGGATTCCGTCACAATTCTCCGCAAAGTAAAACGACTATGATTTTTATGTCCTGTATTTCGAAGCAACTGGCTTTTTAGTGAAGTAGCAGGATGCGATAAATTGTTATTATACTCCAATGTGCTATCGAAACTATTTTCAAATACCGGTTCCCGAGGCTGCGATGTCAGTAGAGTTGATATGATGTTTTGCACAGTGAGATATTTCGTAACTAACATTATAATTTATATAGTTTACCGCACTTCGTGTTGTTTTGGGGTCATTTGTTGCAAAGATTGGAGTAGGTAATTAAAAACTAGTTTCTCTCATTTGTGTTTGTATCTTTGGAATTATGACTTTACAGATCACATCATCTATGAGATATATGCTAGTCTGCTTATACACAGATTAACTCCAGTGGAGTGAGCACAGTTATGTGTACTTCTGAATAGAAGACATAGGTATAATATCATTCCTGAAGGGTATGGGTTGCGGTTCAAGAAAAGTACAGCTCTCACTTTAAGTCAGTTTTGTGGAGTATCATTATACTCTTTTGGTAAATTGACGTACAATTCGCTCAACAGCTATTTTGTTGGACTTCTGCATGTTTGTGAGCACCGTTAAGAAATATAAAATGATTGGCAATACGTATGCTATTTGCAATCCTAGCTGGGACTCACGGAGTGCTTTTAGTATCTGGAAACCACAATATTCTGAGCAGTTGAGTGTGCGCGCGGTTCGTAAGTCTAGGTCACGAAATGACGTAGTCTGGCGACATCTGGAACTGGTGTAGACCTGGGTGATGGGTTATGATTGATGATGTGGGTGAGAAATACGAGGTCGATGTTGGTGTCCCGCACATTGGGTTTTGTTGCAGGATCGGATACCTTCTGACGTGTCGTGTCTATCAAGGAGGCTAAGCGACTAAGGATAGACGAGCCGATGATGGTAAATGAGCGTGCAACTACGGTAAATGTCCACTGGAAGACTAGTCCAAAACTTAGGTTTAGTGTAAGCGGCCGAGTACAGTAGGTGGTTATTGGTGTGCCGTTAGCGGTATTTAGGCTTATCGATAGAGTGGGAATAGGCTTGCTTTGGCTTGGGCGAATGATGCTGAGTATTGCTTCAGCTTCGATTAGGAATGTAATCCCGGGATCGAGGTCGCGTTTTGCCGACACCATTAGTCCCCATTACACGCCGACATGGAAGTTCCCCTGCTAAACAACGGATAAACTGCATGCTTATTTGTATTTACTGGCAGTGTTGCCGAGACACATGATAAAAAGAGTAACCGGGACCATCAGTTTTCATACGACTTGCAGATGACTTAGAACAGCTGTTTCTTGACTGGCCACTGAAGCAACAATATTTGAGATGACAAAGAGCCCAACGCCGACGGCTCCCAAGTTGCTGGCATCACCGGTGTTGTGACTTTTCTATGCAGTATAAGTGTTCTTTATTCAATCGCTCGCTGGTGTCCTTCTATGGTACGGCTTGCGAAGCCTGCAACCCCAGTGAGTCGCAAGGCAATGGCTACGGAGATGATAGCCTGTATGTTTTTCGCTTGGCGTTGCTTCAAAGTTTCGCTTAGAAAACCATCGACCATCTTGAAGGTGGCGAGGGTGCACTGCATTTCTCGCAACACGGCTGAAGGCAACCCAACTTCCAGATACAGATCAATAAAAGCAGAAGAGATGAGCTTTTTCAGGCTGACCCAAAAGAACACAGGACAATGTCTGGTGAATGTGATTTATCCGCTAAGTGTTCGGTTAATTCCAAAACGCCTCAAGGCTTCTTTCGAGCTTGTTAAATGTCTCGACAAATTGAACCTGTAGGACAAAGTGACGTGTTCTTTAGACATGGAATCCTTGTTAACACAGCTCCAGCTACATCAGGTCGTTGACTACATTCGCGATTTAGCAGAAAGTTCCGGATTTTCATTGCTGATACCGGTCGCGTTATTAATCAGAGCCTTTGTGTAGAAAGAATGTCGTTTTTCATTTCAGGAACATACCATATCGTTTAAAAGATGAGGTAACCATGGGCAGAACGCTGAGCTCCATATCAGCGGATTTCTTCATGTTATTGATAGAACGAGGTAAGTCCGAATAAATATTTGACATGCCCTGCTACAGACGCTTTATACATGAAATCTTGGCGCTCTGTTCATCAGAGACGTACATTACACAGCTAGTAAGGCTTTTAAATGCTTCGTAATGTGGATAAAATTCATTCCACTATTTGGTTTGTTCTGCGTACCTGATAATCTTCTACTAACTTGCACACGTCGCCCATGCCAGTTGTGGTAAACTTGCGTAATTTTATCGCGTGGTTATTTTTTAAATAACGTTCTGACATTTTGTACATATTGCGGATTCACTGATAACCAATTGCTTCCATATGCTCATTTAGAGAGTATTTATGTCGTCCCATGCGTTTACTTTATTTGATATCGGCATTTCGAATGATTGGCTGTTGTTTGACATCCCAGTTGTGTCTACCCTTGATGTGCATGTTGACAAGGTGCCTACCTGTCTGTTAACAACTACCTCGTCCATAATGGTTCTAGGAGACAGTTGCTCGTTGCTGGAGGGGACGGGGTGCACGGTCCTTCTGATTGTGCTACGCTCGAAGAGTGGTTCTGTGCACTCAATGTGGACTTGACTACGGTCCAGCCACCGCCTTGTATTCACTTGATTTTCCAAATACAGCGTGCTTCTGTTTGCTTGTGAAGGCCTGTGGGCCGGCTCAGTTGATGAAACGTGGCTCCGATCCACATTCCTCCCAGTCTTATTCCTTCGGGTTTACACTGGATATGAGGTGTGTGGATGACGCTGTGGGTGGTGCAACGCAAGCCATCCATAGGTCCCTCTGTAATCACAGGCGGCCTGTGGTCGGCCACATCATCATCAGCAGCAGCAGCAGTACATCAGCCATTTGAACTGATGCTTCGCTGCCATACAACCATGAGGACCTATGAAATAAATAATAAGAGGGAGAGAAGGGGGACTTACCTGAAAGCTTAATGCCCTAAGCAAACATTCAGAGTCAAGGCGCTTACGCCTTGTGTTAACAACATACCGTCACAAACAGCTGGCTATCGTGCAAAGATAAGGCGGCATCGGCGAGACAGCTTCCTTGCGGCTTTCACTGCCACGCGTCATAATCAGCCATTACCCCGCAGATAACTCAGCACCAAACACACTTTAAACAGACAATCCGATTAGGAGACGGCAGCAGACGCGCCACTGGTGTCGGTTGCGAGCCATGTCCTGTAAAGTCTCTAGCCAAGCACAAGGTGAGTCACGTGGACTCCAACCCGGAAGGCGAGACGGACCAACGGCACCCAGTTTGGTCGTCAGTGACTTCCTTTCCCGCTGCCAAGTCAACTTCTGTCCACCTCGAGCCTTGCGCCATCCCACACCTGGTAGACTGAACAAGACCCTCCTAGGTAAGCGGTGACCAGACATGCGTAGCACGTGCCCGAGCCAACGTAACTTATTCAGTGCTATCTGCTGTTCTAGGCAGCTAGCATGATCATCACCCCCTAGTACTCGCCTAGGCACATCATCGTTGCGGACACGCTGGTGCCATCCGACACCAGCAATGCTTCGCAAACAACGATGATCAAAGACTTGAAGGCGCCTCAGATCTTCAGACCGAAGGGGCCAAGTTTCACTACCATAGAGCAGAACGGCCCTCACTGTGGCCTTGTATACACGACCTTTCAGACAGAGGGAAACTCCCTTCTGTCGCCAAAGATGACGCAGGTTCAAGAAGGCAGCTCTGGCCTTTGCAATGCGTGAGCTCACGTCAGTTTCTATGCGCCCATCATTGCTGATGCAGCTGCCAAGATAAGCGAATTGATCAACCACATCGAGTTCCTCGTTAGCAAGCGTCAAGGGGTCATCGAGTGGCTGGTGGTACTGCAGCAACACTTTGCACTTTGAAGGTGCAAAGTGCATACCAAATAATGAGACCACTCTGGATAGACTATTCAGGGTTGATTGTGCCGCCTCAACATTGTCGAAAAGCGAGACGATATCGTCCGCATAATCTAGATCAACTAACCTTTCACCAGGCAGCACTTCAACACCTACATCGTGAGATTCCGCAAGGGAACACTCCATGATAGAATCCACGACGAAATTGAACAAAAACGGGGAAATCGGACAACCCTGTCGAACGCCACTTGTAGTCGAAAAGCTATCCGATAGGGCACCATAGACCCTGACGCGGCCTCTAGTGTTCGAGTATAGAGCACGAAGGATGTTCACATATTTCGTGGGAACGCCTTTCCGCGCAAGTATTTCGAACAGAATCGATCGATCGACTGAATCGAACGCACACTTGAAATCGAGGAACACAGCTATTGTCGGTCTGCGGTATGCGTGGCGCTGCTCTAGCACCTGCCGCAGACTAAATATATGGTCTATACAGCCACGTCCTGGGCGAAAACCGGCCTGCTCTTCTCTGATCCGAGCTTCCCGTTCTGCAGTGAGGCGACGAACGATAATCGAGGCCAGTAATTTTGTCACAACTGGCGTTAGGCTAATACCCCTGTGGTTCGCACAGTCTGTGCGACTGCCCTTCTTGTATATTGCCACTATAATCGATTCGCTCCAATTAGCCGGCACACTCTCTTCGTTCCAGATACGTTCGAATAGGGAGGTCAGTGCTTTGCAGAGGACCTCACAACCATCCTTAAATAGTGCAGGTGGTAGGGAATCCGGGCCAGCGGCACGAAAACGATTGAGGGCTGTGATCGCGTTTCGGACTTCGGCCTCCGACGGAGGCTCTAAACTAACCGTCCATGGCTCTTCCTGCATCACCTGAGTAGGAAGAGGTCCGGGAGCAGGGGGCCAGCTGAACTGATGTTCAAAGTGCTCAGCCCAACGTGCCATACGGCGCTGCTTATTGTGTATCAGCGCACCCGCGCTGTCCCTGATTGTCTCACTGACGCCTGGTTTTCTCGGACCAGTGGTGCGTATTAGCTGGAAGAGCTTCCGGTAATTGCCTACTGCTCCTGCCTCCTCCATTTCTTGAGCCCGACTGGTCCACCAGGCTTCCTTGTCAGCACGTAGGCTCCGCTTTAGTTCACGCCTAATAGCCCGTCTGGTCACATTGTGTTCAGAACCAGCCGGGAGCTGTCTTCTAGCATCCAACAGGTTCACGGACCTCTCGGATATCCAGTGACTGGTGCGATGACGACCGATAGTGCCACAAGCAGATGCTCCTGCGTCGTGCATAGTGGCCGAGATCTTATTCCACTGAAGTTTAGTATCATTAGGACAAGACAGCGAGAGTTCGCGATGCAGTGCACTGTGGTTGGCCACAGTGACAGGCAAATCGGAAACTGGATGCCGACAACCATGTCAAGTTTAGAGCATCTTGCGAAGTTGTACAATTGCACACTGTTCCTTATTTGCTTGTTCTCATCAACAACAAAGAAAACAGGGAAGCAAATTACCTATCAACCGAAAAACAACATGATCAGGCCAGTATCTGCACGTTGTCGGCTTCATGAGTGTTACCAGTCGCTCCTGTGAATACCAAATTTGTTTTTGCCAAACGGGTAAGTTTGACAGACTCTCTTGCCGGTGAACTAGTGCGGAATACTAACATGGGAATTGCAAATGGCCATCCTCAAAGATTCATCAAGAAACACATCCAAATCAGGGAAATGAGAGATGCGGTGCCTATTATGTTCCTAGAGCTGCCTTTCCAAGTTGATAGCGCTACGCTGCGCACTACAAGAAGTCTGATCATGCCACACAGTGAACGTTCTTTGCTGTCGAATTTGCCATCATCGACCGAGGTCGTAATCTGCCGCTGCCTCCACTGAAGGAATCTCAGCCTATCAATGCGAAGTTTCATTGCGTACACCTATTCGTATTTAACTGCGGAGCTAGTTGGGTAGAGAAAACACATAGGACCCTGAGTTTCCGAATGAAGGAACACCTGACAAAATGTGTTCCATGCGAGACTGCGCAGCAAGCAAGCCCACTTTTGACAACATGTTCATGCGTTCCGCCGGCATTTTCGATTGACAGATATCTGTTGATCTCGGGTCACGGAATTGAAGTTGATAAGGTGTTCTGAGGGCGGTTGCATCATACCAAGCCCGGATTCGTCGGTTCGCGGAGTCTGTGGCGGTCAACTGGATGAAAGCGGTGATTAGCATTCCAAAGCATTTATCAGTGAAACGCATGCTGCGCTATATGTAGGGTGAATATATTCGTTTCTCTTTTCCCTTGTTTGAATGTGTTTGCAGTCTTAAATTTTTATATGTAATTATCGTCCTCGGCACTGACGAGACGTGGCGGGCTTTCTCTTGCAATTTTTTTCTCAGAGCCGTAAGTTGTAGCTGTATCCCGACCTTTTCCGAAAGCGCTTTATGTTATTATTTTGCTTTTGGATGGGGGCAACTTATTTTCCTCTTGACTCTTTGTGTGGAACAATAGAACAATAATTTATTACGGATAAGATAGGATAAGCTAGCGAATTCGCATACTCAAAGTGTGAAACGAAATGTAATGTATCAAGTAAAATGTAAGACGCCAACTGTTGGTATCGCCGCATATTTCATTTGGACGCATAATTTGGTCACCTTGTCATGCGTTCCATTAACTCGAGTTAAATCATGTAGGGCCGTTGTTGTAATGCATCACAAAGTTGGATGTTGAATTTTAGCTAACGTAGTAGCAGACGTGACAGCATGCGGAAGTAAGTTTCACAGCTAAATTTCACAGATTGCGAAAACGTTCCGGCGACATACTAATATGGCCAAATTGAAATGGTAACCTCTCCGTGGAGTGTTATGCCTGAGTTCCAATAAACATGTGTGATTAAACTGCTTGAGGATCTAATATATTAATATGGATCACCTTGCAGTATACATTATTGTTCGCTAAAAACGCCTAACTTGTTTAGTCTAAACTATTAAGGGAGGTGAATGACCCCTAAAAATTTTTTCGCCGTCCGTTGTGGATTCGCAAGAGCAGTGAGGTCATGATTTTGTTAACGATGCCACACCCGGATGAGGTATTCTACAAGTGGCCTCACGTACGCTTTTTGCATTTGTGGCGGAAAGGTTAGATCAAATTGGCTTAACGTCCTCCGGAATATACACTGAAGAACTCGAGATATGATCCGATTGCTTTTCTCACAATAGGACGATATTCTACAGTTGTGATAATCATTTTCTAGGTGCCTAATCAATAATAAATGGACCATTCTTCCAAATGATGTAGAGGTAAACTCCTCGGCGTTAAAAATGTACGGGCTTAGCTTATCCTCTTTAACACTTATTGCGAAAGTGAATAATGATATATGCTAGGTGGGGAAACAAGAGAATAAATAGTAATGAAACACAACGTTGCTGTAACGAGCTCACCAAGTTGCACGTTCCAAGTGGCGGTCGTTGTGTTCCTAGCCGGAGTCATCAAGTGTTGTGTGCGGTTCGCATACAAGTCGATATGTCGATATGCACATTGTAAGGGCTATAATAACTGGTGAGCAAGTCAGTAAGAGCTAGGGGCAAGGCGTCGCATCTTCACCCAGCAGAAAGGGCTCCGGAGGTGCACACTCAGTAAAACAAGGGACAATTCGGATTTACAGACCGATAAAATCAACTGTTATGATACATTGAAACTGTAGCTGTTTCGGGTTCGCTACCCTATTCAGGACACTTGGCGTATGTAGACCCGGGAATAGGTCTTTTTGAGTCCCCTCAGTGGTAAGCAAACGTAGACTGATATATGGATTGCGGTGTTTTGCAGTTTGTCTGATAAGTGAATCCTAACTTGAGCAAACCGTTTGTGCATTACGCTAACTTCAAATTACCGTCCAATTGCCAGGTCGAATCTTCCACAGTCATTTGAGGATTTTTTCAGAAACTGACTGGTAGCTTGGTCACACGTAGCTGACACCTGGCAAAGTTGCGCGGAGAAGCGGTAGGTGAACCGGATGCTTCAGTAGGTGCACCAATAGCTAAACCAAGGGACAAGACGATAGATCTATTTGCGTACGGTGTAAAGCCAAACTAGTCCATCTATTCATTTGGCTTGCTACATAAACGATTATACTTTTAAAGATCCAGTTTATCTTACTCGCTTAAGCGCATTCAGAGTAGAGCAAATTAGTCTGGTACCAACGCCAACACATTAACTGGAGGTTGACGATAGCGTCTATGTGAACTGTTGGTTCGAATCAACATTTACAGTAATTTCGGAGCAATAAAGAGGAAAGTTAGTATTTACAGTGTGCAAGCAACCTGCTCCGCACAGTAGACAGTGGGGAATGTTGAGTACACGTAATTATTGAAAGTACTTGAAGTACTATCAGCTTCAATGGCTTGTTCAAGCAAATCTATGTAGTTGTATTCCACCCGCTCATGCCAAATAACGGTAAACTCTCTTGCTGTGGAAGCTTGTGAAGTCAAATTTCAAGCTCGGTAAGAACCAAAACAAGCGAATCCACAACGACGTTACGCAGGCGGTGCTGTTTGCAACAGATGGAGAAGTGCAACACACGATCTCCACAATTACTTGTAAATCCACCCAACTGCGGATCAGCATCCTTTTGCTTTCAGCAAACCTCACGCTGTAGTGCTCCTTTGCTCGTTCTCTGAGGTCCTCTGATCGTAATGCGAAGTACTCGAGGCATCAGTCTAAGCCCACTTAGAATGCAACAGCGTGCCTATCAAGGAACCTGTTGTGCAGATAATGGGAAATGACTCTAGACTGCGGCTTTATCGGGCGCATAATCATCTTGCCACTCGGGACGTCTAGACAATTCAGCATATTCACCTCTGTTTCCAGCAGATCCATTGTTTTCGAGACGCACTAATACAAATTCCGTTTAGTGTAACTTTCGATACTGTTGTTTGGCAAATAAAGGTCATGAGCACTGTACTGGTAACTTGCAGTAATAAGACAAGGTACAGATACTGCGTATAAAACCCAATTTTACCGAAAAGTATTCTTTCCATCTACTTTTGCTTCATCAAACATATTTAGTAGTTTCAAGTGTAAGCTGGTGCCCTACTTCGTTCTGTCCGTAAGCTCTGCATAAAAGGTCGCGGTGTTGCAAGTGAAACTGTGGGAGCAGGAAATTGTCCCAACCGACTGGAGCCGTGCCGTCTTAGTCCCACTTTTCAGGGGAGGCTCACGATCGGAATGCGGGAACAGTAGAGGAATCATTTTGATATCAATCGCCTACAAACTACATGCCTTCACAGGCTGACTGAAAATCGTAAAACTCAGGTTCGTGAAGAACAAGCCGGGTTTCATGGAGGACTTGGCTGTACCCTCAGCTGTTGGAGCATCGTCGCATATATTGATGGCCCACCGTTGTTGTGTTCCTCGTCACTAGAGGTGCTTCCGATTCCATGGATCGATGTGCCCTTGGAGAATGTCTGCACAGGAAAGGTGTGCCAGATAAATGGGTAAATGTTATTCCCAGCATTGTACGTGCGTAGCTCGGGCAGAGAGAGAGCTTACGTCAACCTGTCGCCGTCTTACAATCTCTCCATTGGTGTGCGACGAAAATGTCCGCTGTCTCGTTGCCTCTTCAACTTCGCTATCGACAAAGTCATAGAGATCGCACTCACAGGACACGACTTAGAAAGTATGGAACTTCTCCCTGGATAAAGACTTCCTAACTTGAAGTATGATAACGATATTGCCTTCATCTTTGAGAGCTAACAAACGTGCCGAGCTGCACTGGATATATAAGCAGTAGCTGTCAGCCATTTCGGAGTATGCTACACACCCTAAAACTGCAGTGTTCCTCTAAGATTGGCAGGGGCCGCCTCCTATGCTGATCCTTGTTGGTGATCAGTTAGAAGTCATGCAAGACTTCCACTACCTGGGCAGTTGTGTTAGCCCCCTTCGGATAGATACTGATATCATGAACCGTATATCAAAAGCTCGAGGCACTTTCGTTAACGTTCTCCACCTATGGCACTGGCGCGACATCACTCGCTCCTTGAAGTGTAGAAAGTACAATACAGAGGAAAGTTCGACCCTAGTGTACAGTGGTGAACAGTGGCTCCTTAGGCCAGCCTACATAATAGACTAGTTAGTTTCGATTACCGGTGCATTCGCACTTTGGCTCACATCTTTTGCGAACACCGCGTGAGTACCAAGCATGTTCGACGCCTTGTTTATGGGCACAGGAAAAGAAAATGAACCGCTCAGCACCGTTACTGCAAGCACCAGGCTACGATGGTTTGGCCACGTGTTACACATGCCAGCCCACCGGCACCCGCGTCGTCAATTGTTTGCGCGCCGATGGTGTGGATGTAAGAAGAAATGTGGCCAAGCGATGACTTGGTCGAAAAGAACGCAGTCCCTAACGAGGAAGTCGGCCTCAGTTGGAGCCAATCGGCTCTATGGCTGGGGTCCAAAAGAGGGTGATTTCTGGATACCATTTTTGACATGGCTTGGAGCCGACCACACCGGCGTTCAGGTTGTGTTTCTTTGTCCCTCCCCATCTCTCTTAGTCTCCCCTACAACAACGATTTAAAATTTTAGCATAATATAATTTTGCATAACAAAAGAGTTGCTGAGTATGTGTCGGCTATCAGCCTTCCGGAACGATGCCAATCCTTAACTAGTAGCTCAGCTGCCAGGCAACTGTTACATTTTTTTTGCTTTTATGTATTGCGGAACAGTAGCTGAGGTCTTTTCCACGTTTAGCTAGTGTGTACCTTGATGATGCTGTTGCAAGTTACTTCGGCCTTATTCCCAGCCGCTTACTTTTAATTACTGCTTCTGGTGTGTTAGTGTTACCTATTCACTCGATACGATAATTGGTACTCCATTTCGTTCTTTCACTCATTAGAACAAGGACAATAAAATTGTTATGTACAATCGATCATAGACGGATATTTTGATTTTGTCATCCATTATAAATCAATCTAAGGACAATCGCTACCCCGACAACGGAAAGTATAAGTACCACTGTTAGCATCAAGTGGATCACCGCAAAAACAATGCAATTATCCTTGTTTCCGCGAAGATGTTAATGTTAAGCGCCAAACTGAATGATCTCCTAAAATGACATAGTAATAATTTTCCATGCATTCGGGCACATGTATATGTAGCACGCGAATACGTAAACCAAGCGCTCCGAAAAATAGGAAGTATAGATACCGAATACGGAAACCTGACAAGATACCACACATGGAGAATGCATATGTTTCCTCTGGGGAACCGGGCTGTGCAATAGCATTTAAGACCTACTCCGCCATGTGTTCAGTTAGAGTGCTAAATGCACTGCTACCTTTCCCAAAGGTTTCAGCAAAGCGGTACTTACAAACATGTGTTATGCAATGGGGCGTGCACCCCAATCCAAAAGCGCGGCTACACGGATAAGCAGTACATTTTGGCGATGTTCAATTTCCATTTCCCGAGAACACCTTGCTGACGAACTTAAAAAGCATATATGATACTCCATATCTTTATAACTTCCGTACAGCTTGCATTCCAAAGATACCTTAACCTTGCCTGTGCCATATAGAGAGATGGGTTAACATTCTTAAGATGAGGATAAAGTGTTCAAACTGCATTCGTTTTTCCATCCGAATAGTCTGTCCAAGCTTTGAGGCAGTTCGATATAGCAGCCGACGCTGCTTGGTTCGGTCTAACTTGCCGAACCGTATTGATTATCAACACTTTTTGTGTGCTTTTAAAGAAGTGTGATAGTCTGAGTGGGGCAACCGCACATGTGATGAAGACTACAAGAAGAAGATGGCTACGCACCTACCTCAACGAGCCAACTCAAGCTCCGCCTCTAAGCTGAAGGTGAACGCCGGTCGCTCCAAACAAACTGCAGCTAACCTTACTCCCAAAAACGGACAAGAATCGACCGTGCCTACCTCCAATCTATTCGGCATCGCAGTCCACAAAAGGCGGTAGTGATGATAATAGCTCCAAGCCGAGATTCGTTCACCATAGAGGAAAGTCGTTCATCATACGTATCCACGCCTCCATGCAAATGTCGGAGAGAACACGTCTGACTCCGGTGGCAGCACCGAGCAACATTCGGGTGATGCAGTCTCCACAACCAACTAAATAGTTTAAAAGGGTATTAATCAAAACACTAATAACAGCATTCTAAAGAAGAAACCAAGATGATTTAACTCATCAGTGCACATGCGTTCCAGTATCATGGTCTAGTACAATAAAGCGGAAGTTGCTGAATGACCGTAACCAGTGGATGTCCGTTTGTGGTTTATTGGCATTTTGGTTTAGAACACGACACTGAGACGTGTCACACGTCACCAAACTTCTGTGCACTACGGGGAAACTAGACTTCCCCGGATGACACCGAATTCCGCTGAAAACACAGAGGCCGAGCTACCTTCATGGATTCGGCACTGTAACTCATCACATGCGCAGTGCAAACCTCCGTCCGAAAGTGAGTAGCAACCGCGAGGAAGTTCGTAAATCTGACGGAAGACGGGCAATTATTGTTCAGAGAGTTTCTGAGCTTCAAACATTCTCCCTTAAAGATGCGGAAACGCATGACCAAAAGCAATAGATTTTTACATCAGCCTGCAATTCTTCCACGATAAAATTGTTGATTAGCGATTGTCAAGAATTCCAATTTCCCCCAACAACAACGGGAGCAATCCCAGGCTAATAAGGGAAATGCTTCAGTCTGAGTCAGTGACACTGCTTATATTGGAAAACTGTTATAAATTCCGCTAGGCTTTGTCTACAGAAATTTGCTTAAACGCAGCCGGTACAGGGCCGTCCTTGGCAGACGACTATTTGGGGCAGCGAAAGTAAGAAATCATCCTCTCCTACAACTATACGAAGATGTTGGTTTAATTGTATCCTAAGTATTCGACGGAAAACGACTAGGCACGGGAGAATTTCCGGGTCGCGAGCAGTCGCATATCCTAACCGAACTTCAAAGGCAAACAACTCGGCAAAATCGGTTTGTGGCCGATTCCTCAACGGTCGGCAAAATCCCCATCATTATTTCAACATCCGCTAACTAACTTTTGGTTATGGAAAGTCTATCGTGCTTTTGCATTAATGCGGATGACCTCAGTAACAAGTTCGTCGAACTCCGTCGTTGTCAAACTTCAGAGCCTCGAGACATAATAATGATCACCGAAACGTGGCTGCGATGCGAGGTTGCCAAATTTACAATAATCCTACGCTGTATGTTAATTCCCTGTATCGACAGAAGGGGGTACGAGAACATGAGTGCTCATTTATTATAAATGATATCGTTGTGAACTCATATATGTCTCCGTAAATGCGCGTCTCAATGTTACAAATCGTGGTTGTAGGACGACGAGATTTGCCCTCTGTAAATATTTTAACGACCGCCCAAAGTGAGTACGAATATAGGCCTCAGTTTTATATCTGCCTACCGTGATGTGATTAATCCTAAATAAAGCCAACTCTTGTTTACAAGATATCAACATCCATGATCCTGAAACTCTAGCAACTGAAAGAAACTTACATATGTTCCGCGGTCAGCTCTTGCGACAAGATGAGCCAGCTTTATGAACGACTTGGATTGCAGCTGTCCACGAGCGGCGGTCGGCTGCAATCTCAACTCATATACCAATACAAGGATTTCGCCATTGACGAGCACCATGCACAACCTGGAGTCACAGAAGATCGACATAAGCTTTAGCTGCTGCGAGCCATGTTTTCTATTGTTCACCACAGCGACGAAACCAACCGTGGCAAGGCGATGGTGAAATCGTGGACCTAGTGAATTCAATGTCTGGTCTGCGGAGGACGTGACCGAACCACTGCATTCTGCAGCGCTGGATGTGCACTGAGCACTGTGGAAGACCGTAACAGCACTGACGAACTTCGTCATTGGTGATACGCTCATAATGTAGCGCGTTTTCAAGCTAAGCTTTAGACGCCAATGGTCGAAGACTTCCAACTTCCGGATGTCTTTGGATTGCAGCGGCCATGTTTCGCAACCATAGAGTAAAATGGAACGTATGGTTGCTGAGAATGATGGGATCTTCATTGTCAGACAAATTTCCGTCCTTCGCCACACTGTGTTTATCACTTGTAAAAGGGTTGTTCTAGCGCTGTCAACATGATTCCGGATTTAGGATTTAGCCTAACCGTTGGAGGGAACAGGGGATCCGTGTTATTTGAATTGGGAAACAGTATCGATGAGTTCCGCAATGTAAGGAGAGTGACAAAGCGGATGGAGTAGCTGACGGCGAGAAATTCTTCGTCTTGTTGATGTTTATTTAGAGACCGATCTTATCGTCTGGTTGTTGGGCCCGATTTAACAGGGGTTGTAGTGACAAAGGATCTTCTGCACGGATGTGGCGATATCGTCAGCAGATTCTAGGTCATGCATCTAGAAGCTTGGGCTAACTTGAACGACACGATTGACCTCCAGCGCTTGATGAATACCCCAGTCGACTGTGAAGTTGTATAGAACTAAAGATAGTAGGCTACCGTGCTGGACTCCAGTACTACTGTCGGATTTCTTTGTTTCTTCTCCATGCACTTTAATCCGGGTCTTCGTGCAACGGTATTATTATCTCATCCAGCTAACGAATAAAACCTGCACTCCATCGGCAAGTAAGATTCTTCAGAGGGCTTCACGGTCAACTGAGTCAAATGCAGCTCGAAGATCAACATAGCAAGCAAAAGAGGGCTGCTGGAACTAGTAGCGATGTTAGAGTACCCGACGTAGAGTGATTTGGTCAGTGCAGCCTCTGCCTGGACGAAAGCTACCTTTGTTATGGCGAATTCGTAGGTTCCTCTCATTGGCAAAGATGGAAAGCAAGATGAGTGTCAAGATTGTGGCAGCCACATTGATTAGGCTAATCCTACTATAATTACTGCACACAATTGGGTCACTTTTCTTGGGAAATGGTAGTAGTACTGAGGTACTGCACGAGGAACGACAGATTTCGGTCTCCCAACTCGAGCAAAAGAGCTGCTGCAAATTGTCAAGGAAGGCTAGTAGAAAAGCCTTGTAGATTTCGGCTGGAAGCCCATCCGCTCCATGAGCTGTCTTCAGCTTCAGTCGACCAACGATATCCACAGATTCTGTGGGAGATGGCGGTGAGCGAGCCGTGTCATGTCGTGACTAGGTTTATACTGAAATGGGTGCAATGGCGTGTAGTGGGCTGTTTAGCAAGTTGCTAAAATAATCTACCCATCAGGGACTTTTCCTTCCGTATCAGAGATGATTTGGTTATCCGGATTGTGCAATTTCGGCTATGGTGCATAAAGTTTAGCGAAAGCTAAACGGATGAGACGAAAGATGACAAAGGTTGCCAGAATTTGATGCAGCTTCTGTGTTGCCTGCGATAACAGACCAGCAGCGGTTGCTATACTTCTATGCTAAGTTGGTTGCCTCACTTCTCAAGAGACAATAGTCTGGAGAATGTGTGAGACGCATTTCTCTTGATTTAGAGAACAAATAGTTTGTACCTTCAGTGATCAAGTCTTTCACACGCTTAGAGATGTTGTCCAGCGTAGCTAAAGCGGCGAGGTGAACTGACCATTTTAGTTTAGACCAAGGAGCGTCGACAGTTGCATCTTCTGCAGTTACAAGGTGAAGTGCACTAGCAGAACTTTCTGCTTCTTTTTCTGCCTCAAGTGATCGGCAGCAGTCAATGTTTTCCAGTTTGACAGTGTTGATACGTTTTGATGGAAGGGTCTCTTGGCGCGCTGTCAAGCTGAGCCAGCAGTTGGCGCGCAGGAGTAAGTGGTCCGAACCGCAATTATGTCTGCTTCGGCTCCCGGTACGCTCGTTAGTCATCGATGGAGGACATCCTCCGGGACAGGATTAAGATGTAAACTATCTGTCTAATTTGCGACCATCATCGGAATAACACATCAGAAGATGTTCCCTGGGATGTTGAAAGCGAATATTTTTTATACACAACCGGTTGATATCAGAGAAGCTGCTTAAGCGGTCCCCATTACTACAGCGCTCTCCAAGGACGTAACTCTCGAGTATGCGACTAGTCTGATCGCTCCTCGGTCCGGTTCGTGCATTTCAGACCCCAGAAATAATGAGGACGTCGCGTTTTGGAACGTGGTTAACCACGGTTTCCACATGAGCTAAACTCTGCACACCCCTATACAAACACGTCACCGCTCCCCCAGGTTCAGAACAACGAATAAGCTATTGACATCAGATCTGTTGCTCATCAGCAAGACCTCATAGTTAATGGAATACATGTGTTCAGTCGTTTGGGTCGATGCGATCACATGACTCTACTGTTCGCTGACATTTGCCATGCCGAATGTCCCGATGCGGAGCCTGAAATGAAGCAACTTATTATGAATTATCATATGTTGTTCGAATTCGCTGAAAACGCCAATTGGAATTCCAGACTGAATGCACCTCAGAGATACTCTGGGAAACATGTTTAAAACGCTTCATTTCACTGGTCCTAAAAGCATCAGAGTCAACTCAAGCTAAGCCAAGAATGTGCAGTACGCACCCAAGCAAAGTGAACATTCAGCTCCAACCCACACATCACGTACAGGGATTAATAATGATAACAAATACATGAGGATAGATATAAAACCATAATCGGTGAAAAGCTTTGACTGGTTGACAACCACTAGAGTAATTTGCCAACCAGGTCTTGAATGACTGCGTTTATTTTGGTCAAAAAACGTCACAGGCAAGGAACTACTGCTGTACCATAGGCCCTTGTGCGGCCATATAGTTTTAAAGCTCTGTCTGGTTGAGGAGTTTGATACACCTTTGGACAACGACCTGTGGAGGGGGTGGCTAGTGTCAGTGAGTATTTTAGACACAAAACCGTTACTGAATTGACATGGCTGGATACAATGATGTTAACAAGTTCCGGCCTGGAAATGCCACTACATTTGTTAAATGTTTGATTAACTTGGCACTTACTTTGATGTTCTTAGTCAGACCAATAAACTCAAAGCACAGCAATAGGTCTAGTAAAGAAATCTATAGTCAAAGATAAAACACTAGATCAAAGATGGGGGTACGGCAGAAAACCTGAGACGTGTAAGCAGAAGGAGAGTTTCGCAACTTTAGTAACTGTTTTGTTCACGTGAATGGACAACGTAAACCCACTGTTTAGTGTCGCACCCAGTTATTTTACGGAACAAAATAAAGTTGTGAGAACTGCATTAGAATTTGTTGGGAGCGATTTCCTTTGTAGAGCGAAACTAGAACATCCTGCATTTTGAGTTTCCCAACAATAGGCAACGGGATTTAGATCCAGTTGCGAGGTTGTATTGGAGGGTTTGTGGTTTGGCCGATGACTCTGTTTGGATGACGGATTAAGTCGTTCTCATAGTTTAGGAAGATTGCTTTTTCTGGGCCAGATATTGAGTCAAACTAGGTAGAAAATAGGAATGATGACAAAATGGCTCCTTGAAGAACGCATGAATTCGTGTTGTGTGAAGAAGAGTTTTTCCCCAAATCCAAGTAAACTAGGTATGCCCGGTAAAATAAGTTTTCAACGGAAAAACAAACGAAGTTTTGACTCCAGAACTTAATAGATCAAACAACAGCAGTTCGCGGTTCACACAATCCTAAACTGCTGAATATTAGCCCGTTCTGCTTGCATATAGCGCTTTCTTGACCTGCTGAAATCCAGGAAGCAGATACGGATGGATTTGTTTTTATTGTTCAGTGACCAGAGCACAGTCTGTACCAGAGACACCATTGCACCTAGGATAGATCTTAAGCCATGATATACAAACTGATGAGGTATATCCAAATGTGTCTGGGCTGATATCCTTTTAATAGCAAGCCTCTCAAAGTTCTTCAAGTTAACCGATGTGTAAGCGATCCACCGATATTTGTAGGTTCCTTTTTGGCATTTTCGAAATGCCAACTGGCGGTTATTTTGTGTGGTGTGAAGCACATTTCGGTTGGAGACTGTACGGGATACTATGCACATTGCTTGAGAACGCCGGGAAACAACTTTTCCGGACCAGATGCTTTGTTCACTTCCAACCCGACTAATTTCCTGTGTATTTCTAGAGTATTCACAAAAGTTGGATGATCCGAAGGCAGTGGTAACTCAACAGAGGATAGGTCAATGACTGAAATACTGTCCTAGTAAAGAAAGTGCAGTTTAATTTTTCCACAGCCAGAGTTGAATGCGTGACTTCGCTGGTGACACCACTTAATTGTTTCAGACTTTCCCCTGTCTCATCATAATTACTGTTTTCAAGTATGGCTTGGATGCAGATATGGATAAAGTGAGGGAATTTGATTTTTATTCCAGTCGAGAGAGATTTTATTGGTGTAACATATTTGCGTTTACAAGCTTTTTCTTTACGTCTACATAATTGTTTGAAAAGATGTAATGAAAATCAATGGGCTAGGATAAAAGTTGTTTCAATTGGACAGCAGGTGTCAAGACATCAGTTTAAGTAACTAGTTAACTGGTCACAATACTTCGATGCGTCCGCATCGTAAAAGAAACTAAAATCTGTAGAGGCAATGGTTTCAAGCATTTGTTGAATGTCCTGGAGAAGGCATTCTCTGCTTGAACCTTCAGTCTTTGAAACATTAGATAAGCGAAGATAACTTTACTATAGCAAGCTCAGGGATCCCAAGCGGCTTTCGATTACAAACCGAAAATAATTGCCAGTTGTTAGCAAATGTCACATTGAGAGTTTCAGATAACCAGATTGGAGGTTTCTCGGTGTGGTTTAGCCCAAGATACGCAATGAAACTGATGTCAGGTCCGTTAATATCAACGACAACTATACATGCAGAGAGCACCAGGTTTGGAGAACCGTCGCTGTAATCCCTTCGTTAAATTCTTCGATTTCGAAGTTACGACAGCTGGAGAAAAGATAAATAATGGCCAGCGAAATCGTAGGATAACCGTTTAAGATTCTTGTTTAGGATTTCACGAGTAAACAGCTAAACTGTCTCTAGTTTTAGGGAAAATGCTTTTGGTCGACATGCACCGTGAATAAATAATATACAGGATAACGCCTCCAACGTGGTTCCTCTGTGGAGATCGGCATTTAACACGACAAGAGATAAGTCCGTCGAATCCTATAAATGCAGTATGTTTTCTGCAGTGTCATGATGCCCAATCGAGAATATTCACTACATTCTAACACACATT
This sequence comes from Dicrocoelium dendriticum, assembly GCA_944474145.2. NCBI lineage: Eukaryota > Metazoa > Platyhelminthes > Trematoda > Plagiorchiida > Dicrocoeliidae > Dicrocoelium > Dicrocoelium dendriticum. The sequence goes on along the minus strand of OX104065.1, from coordinate 61,885,972 downwards.
AGAGGTATTATAATCTACCAAGTAGTGATCGGATATTGGCACTGAACATAATAGGTAGGCTCATACTACCGACACTTTCGCTCGGAAGTTCAACCTGTCATACAATAAACCGAAATCCATTTTAAGAAGCTGAACACGTAGGTATGTGGCTTAACATATAGTGAAGCCTTATTGATAACTTGCCAACTAAGCGTTAGTACACGTTTACAAGACCACTAATCACTATTAAACGTGTTACAGATGAGCTCACTGCACTCTGCTTTTCAGTGAGGTTTGTTTCACTTGTTACTCGGAGCATGAAAGCCTTCACCATTTGTAAGGAGATGTTTTGTACAATGTAGAACTGAAGTCCACAACCATATCACAATAGACATGATAAGAGGGGGTTAAAATTCGACACAACACAATCTGTTTTAGCCGGACAGGAGTGCATATAGTTCCGCCAAACCCGTTTCTTTCTGCTGGGAGTAACAGTGAATATGAACTTCAATTGGAGTACCCCATCTCGTCTTTAAACATAGCAAGGTAAACGAACTGTAAACAAAAGTTTAGTGATTACGACTACGAAGAACTTAGGATATTCATCAAAAAAGGCATTTGTTTTCTAATCCATGGTTTAAGCAGAAATTTATTTATTTATTTATTTTGGTTGTTCTATGTAGTCTTATGTATTTTTCTCAGAATTGTTGAAAAAAATATATAGGAGTAACCTCTGTTTGGTGCCTTAGATTCCACGTATAAAATTCGCATGAATGTTGTTCTCCTCGTCCACACGAGCAAATGAAAGCAAAAACTTAGCTTAACTCATTACCATTCCCACTTAACCGTCTATCCTCGAATTTGCATGAGCGGATAGATAGCTTTTGGAATTTTTTGGATGAATTCAATAAGTGCTTATTCCTGGTGAGTGCTAGTACCGATGAGTGATGAATAACATAGCCTGCCCACTTATTCGGTCCAGAGATAAAGTTATTATTTTCAATAACTTGGTGAGATTTGCCTGCCAATAGCCTAGTGCAAGGTAAAGAATTTACCATTAATTACTTGTCAAATTTCAATGCCCTGTTAGTTTATTGTTTCACGGTATTCTGTTATCCTAAAAAACGACCACTAAGGGGAGTATGGGACACGAAAATCCCAGAAGGTGCTGAGTGTGTGTAGGCTTGAATGCAATGGAACTGCAATTAACGAAAACCGCTTGATTTGCAATAAAGCTGTTGCATGGTGGCATGTCGGTAAGTACGACTTACAAAGCTCGACATGCCTTACAATTTCGCACATAAATGTGCCCACTTTTTCTTGTGATAAGGATTTGTGCTGATTTGCACATGACTTGCAAAAAATAAGCTCATGGAGGAGGAAATTGGTCTAGGCCTATAATCAACGCATTTCTGGTGAGTTTGACTGAGTAGCACATCAGACTGGGCTACTCGGCCTCAGGGTTGCATTAATTGCCTACTCGTATCCACCTATGCTATTGCGTGGCGATGTGAATGTGCCCAGAACAAAACAATCATGGAACTATCAAAACAAATGAAACAGAACGAACCAATCGATTGTAGTAAACATCTGTTCCATAGAGGATTGGGTACACGATAGCATACCAGACACTGAAGGTCGCATACCGTCTCTGAAATATCCGATTCGACTGCGAGTTTCACGTGTGATAGTATTTTCCACTGGGAGAGTATTCGACTGGGACCATGGTGACTGATCGCACCGGAGGAATGAATATTGCCTACGAGTTTCGATTACTTTACATACTTTAATAACAAGGTGATCCGGAGAAAGAGACAAAGTGCTCAAGTCCCATAAATACCTAAGCCACGTTGAATTACCACTCAAAGTAAAAACTGCTCAATCCTAATGGCCGGTGATCTAAACATTCACCCATTTTGGGTTGCTGGTACTTGTTCTCCAGTTTTGACGGGCGTCTGATAAGCGTTTGCTGTACAATTGCATTGTCTAAAGTTCAGAAATCCAGAACATCTGTTAAACTATGCTCAAAGTACCCAGTCAGATAAATGCGTATGAGCCCATACGTAATTAGCATTAGTTTAGAGAATTCTAATGGTTGGCTAATCTCATTCAGTGATCAAATGCCTCAGCTTCAAGTAAAGGTAACTAGTCACTACAAAATAAGCAACCGCATCTACGCTGCACGCAGCAGTTGATTCCAGAGTTCCATTGGAATGCATTTAACGCCGTGAACCGTACATTTACTGTAAGACAGCGTAGTCAAGGGTAGGGTGCATCGAAGGCTCTCAAGGTGGATTTAATTTAAGTTTGAGGAAAAATATTTAGACCAATGTTAAGTTCGCGGCTGTATCATTGTTAGCGAATAGGACAGTGGCAATTGTATCAAGAGGAGCAGGTCAAAAATTGACTGGTTGAGCAAAGTTGACAATGGGATTTTAAAGCGGTTAATTCGGGTCTAACAGACTGGTAAAGCTTGATAAGATAAGCATAAATGAGGAAGAGATTCTTTCAAGAAATATAACACACCTCCGAAAAAGTTAATGTGATGCTGTTGTGGCAGCTTGACCGTAACCCCCAAGTTATTTTGGCCACCGCTACAGAAAGTGCCATAATTAATGTGAAACCGGTAACATATGTGCAGGAAGTTATATACCAATGAATTGCTCTGCTAATCAGAAATAAGTTAATGGTTCTATGCTTGTTGTACTATTCTGCTTTTCGCCATTGATTTGCCATGCAGCACCTTCACACGGGAAGAAGGATGCATCGTACCAACACAAGTGAAAAAATAAAACGATGTAATGAACCAAATAATCGCATGTACTCTCCTCTCTGCTGGTTTGTAGTGCTTCTCACGGCTGAAGATGTATGCTTCCCCATGGTTTGCTAGCTAATCAGAAGAATGCGTATTCGACCATGTTAGCGGTTATTAACAATTAAAAGGCAATACTTCCGTGATTCTGCCTGCATTTTACCATCGTCTACAAATTAGTTTTGTCTTTACTACAAGGATATGAGTGCCACTTATTCCACGATCATCAGTAATTATAACTACCATTTCTTGTAAAGGTTTCAAAACCAGCGAAATCCATGAGAAATGGGCACTACCCAGCATCAAGCTATAAACAGTGACGAACTGACGGGTCAGCCATGAATTCTGGCACCAACTGCAATGGTTGAATCCCTTAAGAGTAGGTGCGTTCTTGATAAACTAAGTGAACAACTAGGATTCCCCGGTGTTATCCAAAAGTGTTATTGGCAGCAATGTGCCTCCAAACATCTTGACGTTCTAGCCTATTGACGTCTATTGCGTTCGGTATTGATGCAACATTCAATCGTCAACAGAACTCACGACAACAATCATCCCGCCTTACTCGAGAATGGGCAAGTCGTCCATCGTTATGGCTGAGCAGCACACTCCGTAATGCGCCATAGGAGAAACACGACAGCAATTTGTCTGTTCATTGCACTTATCCTTTGCTCTCACTGGACAGGATTATCACAAAGGAACTAGTCAATTTGCTTGGGTAAACTTTATACATCTACACAGCATTTACACTTAACTAACAGGATAACCTTTCATCAAATAAACTGTATAAATCACAATATCAACAGCAATTCCAGAACTATATTCTGTTCCCTTAGATACCCTCGTAATGTTGTGAAGTTCCCGGATGAACTAACACACTGGCTCATTTTTATCATTAATGGCTTCATCACGCTTTTACTGTACACACACTAGCGCCTACCGCAAAGCCATTGTAACCCTGTCCAAGGTAGAAAACTAGGAACACTACGGCACATTGCTTGCCCCGACACACCGGAAGGGGGCGTTTCAAGCGGATTGTCCCCTGTGCCAGGCAGCATAGGATTGGACGACGGCGCAAAGGGGGCATAATAGAACAAATCAACACTTGGCCCTACTTCAGTATAAAAACCCTCGTCTAGGTCATCAATCGTAATCCTTACTCCTGAAATTCAATCTGAGAAAGGTAAATTGTCACTCATCTCCTAATCCAATACTTATACTCTTAGGTAGACATGGGTGCCATACTGAATTTCTCGGTTATTACATTTGCGTTATTGACCTTGGTCCCGCAAACGATCGCATTAGCTACAGCATGTCCACCAGTTGCCTCTCAACGCTGCTCTGCACTGACTGTCTTAATGGGAAACGTGACGGACGTACCATTTTACAAACTTGTACATTACTTTGCGACGAACACTCAGGAAAATGAGCCGAAGGTCCACGATTTGTTTATCCCACGGTTCGTGTATTACGCTCATATGTATCACGCTTGGCTTAACGTGAACAAAAGATTGTCAGTAGTAAGTCCGCGTACATTTGGTCCGTGTCGTCTCACCGTATTCAATAGGAAACATTTTTGCGTTTCATTTTTGCGTTATCCTTAACACTTATTGCGTCGGTTTCCTTTCAGGTGGCATTGAATGGTTCAAATCATGAGATCGTCGGAGCAAATATGGTCGTAGAACTCTACAAATTAAACTATATGTACGCACCGGGAGAAATAAAACGCGTGCTTGATTTCGTTATCCCCTGCTACACAAGCTTGAAGCCTGAGAATACCACAAAGGACGCCGGTGTTATTTCTACTTTGAGAGCGTACGCATCTCCGGAAATTAACCGAAAACTCATCAGTGAGGCAACGGATCGGTTTAGGAAACACTCTTCAATGGGTTCTTATCACCTGATGTGGGAAGGTGTTAATATGGTGAGTAGTACCATTTTCAACTGATGTGCAACCCGTTAGGAGTTTTGAAACTAGATGTCGTATCACAGTGGTTAGTAGTTTGCTGGTTTTGTCCTTTTAAAACGCCATTTTATATACTTAACTGCCTCAAAAGTATGGCGCCCAATTTATTAGATTAGTCAAATGCAAAACATAGTTACCGTTCGCAATGTTATCGATTCCCCACCATTTTCTTACTTTCAACAGACTAAATATATGAATGGGCTGAATTATACACGAATTTCCTGCGGTGGTACTGACTCCGGTATTTGCAACTGGGCCAAACTCGGAATGACTACGGAGACAGCGGCATCTATTTGCATCTTCCGTTTGATCCAAACCTGATGGCAATACAAGTTTACGATTTCACCTATCCCGATGGTTACATGTGTCATTGAAAATGACCGACTCTGTTATTCCAACTACAAGAAATAATGTCACCTAAGTACCATTTCGATATTTCGCTTCTGTCGGGTCATGCCATATTTGTTTTGTTAGCATGCATCCGTAATTGCTTTCAAATACACAACGTTAGATGTATTGCAATCCTCTGCGTTTGTCTCAGTTTAGTTTTAGATAGCGGTTCGCAAACCTATACTTGATATGATAGGCTTAGTTCGGAATTTCTTAGGCACCTTAAACGAAATCCGGTTGTTAGATTTTGGAGTGGTTGCTGTTGTGTGAACAAAGGTGCGGGCTGGTGATTATTTTAACAAGTCTCGAAGATAATTCCGCGGCCCGTGAACTCAGATTGGTCTTTCGTCCAGACAGTAAGATTGCAGTGCAAGCAATGGCTGCTGACATCACTGAAAAAGATTGGGCTTCTTATCTGCATATCGTAAGATAGGTTGGAAGCAACCTAACACTTCTCAGACGCCTGTACCACTGGTGAATGGATAGATGAATCTGTGACTTCGCACACAGATACATGGACATGCCAAATTGAGTAAATGTGAAATACATCACAAGAGAAAGTACTGTTCTGGAGAAAATTTCAAGCTCGAAGACTAGACACATGCTAGGGGGATGTGTCAATATCGAATTCCCCCAAACTGACGACTAGGCTACAGCTAGATTTTGGCTTCACACAACAGCATAATCAAGACTGTGCGCAGCATCACACGAGACGTTAGCTGGTGTTCGGCTAGAAGCAATACTCGGAGTGGCGACACATGGTAGGCTAGCATATTTACATCAGGGTCACTCATCATGACTGGATCCACAGTGCATTTGGAAGTAAATGCCACCTGGAAGACAGCATGCAACATTTACCCCAAAGCAGCGTGATTAAGATAATGTTGCAAGGCACCCACTCTCCTGATCACAATGTCAATACCATCAAACAGCTTGTCCCATGCTTATACAGAAGTGATCCGAACTTTGAAGCCGATTAGTGGAATCAATAAGGTTTTCCAGTCATTTAGTTTGAAGAGCGCCTGCTTTGCTGGTTATGGTTGCGTACAAAAATCCTGAATCCTGCGCAGTATTAAATGAACTCCTGGTTTTGATGCTTGAAGGTAGCATACCTCACCATTTAAATTCCCCCGTTGACTGTGACTGCTGGAGCTGTTTGAAATCGATCCAAAAAACTGTCGCCAGCTTTAGTAAATTTACAGCGCATGAAAGAACATGAAGGAGTAATCAGAGGGTTGCCAATGGTGCTTAAATACTAGACGACTTCTATGCCCTTATACTATGCGTGATGACGATAGCCCGACACCCTTCGCTTGTCCGACACACTAAGTTTATTTAACTGACCGAGTGTTTTCCAGTTGCTGTAGGACAACCTGTAATATACTGAACCATATATCATTGACTCTAGCTGTTTTGCGATATACCAATGTGTCAGTTTACTTCACGTATTATCAGTAAACATACAAATTTGTTGGCTTATTCAACAATTTATGTGTTAGGATAAGTAGCACCGCTGAACCGGTTTGGTGTATTCAAGAAGGGATGCGAATTGAGTCGCGTCAAACAATGCGAATTCCTCGATGCACGTACACACTAAATGGTTAATAATATCCATATGTTCATCTGCTTGTGTCTTCATGAACGGTTAACTCGGTCACTAAAGTGGTTTCGTGAAGCTGATTGTAAGGGAATAATAATAATCACCTTTCCTTTCCATCCATTTGGGCAATGCGATCGGACAGAACACCAAGGTGTCAGGCAGTCAAAAATAACCATTTATTTACCCAGTCATAAGCTACTATAAACAAGAAAGTAGTCAGAGAGCATACGTTAGGAGCGGTGGTCGTTGAGTAGACGCGTACACTAAATGTGACATGCTGGGATATGAGATAGTTGAACCATTTATTTCAACTAGGCCTACCGGCTTTTATAAATCGTCTAACTGACAAAAAACGGTCATCGACGCGGATCACCTAATCAACGGAAGTGGAAGTCAACTCGGCTTCCTTTGCATTATGCACCGGTGTAGGAGCTTTAACTTATTTTGCTACTTTTAGCTTATTTCTCTTCGCACAGGGAAGATACTAGCCACAATCATGTGACGCTAAACACATCATTCAAAAGCTATTGATGTGTATACAATCAATGGACAACTTACTTTAAACTCTGGCTTAAACCATCTAGCCAAACACCACCTGTGTTTTCCCTGTACAATCTTTCTGCCCTACTGTCGTAGTGTATTTTCGGGAGCCTCCCAAAAATATATCATTTGGATACCAACAAGATTTTATTTCTAACATCCAGTAAGAACGACGGGACATGGCTATTTTTGGACTCCGCACCTAAGCAGCACTCCTCCAAATTGGAGACCCCGACGTGAGTTCGTTCTATCGGATTCAGCTTCCATCATCCGGTGTGTCGTGTCCATTTTCGTCGTTCTTTTTATTGCTTTCATGTATGCGAATATGATCGAGCAGCAAACTGGGGAGATTAACACCGTATCTACTAGCTGTTTACCAACATTTTGGATACAATATCCCCAGCTTTGGTTTTTCCAGGCCGAATCATTTTTTGAAATTAATCACATACATAGGGATGTCTTAAAAGTTCATTATGTGATCTCTAAGCTCTCACCTGAATTATTACTCCTGGCACAGGATATCCTGAAGACAAGCCCCACATACCAGCAATTAAGGGACTTTTTAATTCGCGAGCTTAGCCTTAGTGAGCGTAAGAGAGTGCAACGTCTACTTATAGAAGAACAGTTAGGCGATCGCACTCCTACGCAACTACTGCGAGCCATGCAAGCTCTCGTAGGTGACAGCCCTCCAGAGAACTCAATCTTTAGGCGGTTATTTTTGCAACGGCTCCTTACACACGTACAACAAATACTGGCTAACGCTCATCAGGATATCGACTTGAAAGACCTAGCCTTTATGGCTGATAAAATAATGGAAATACAAGCACCCACGAGCTCAATTTCTTCGCCTCCTATAACTGACGACTCGCTTGTAAAAGCTGTGCACTCCCTGCAGCAGCAACTGGCCTCCATTTCCATCACCCACCGAAACCGTAATTCTCGGTCAGGCCAGCGGCGTATTCGCAGCGCTAGTCGTTCACGTGGCATTTATTGGTATCACCGTAGGTTCCGTAACAAAGCTCGGAAATGCATAAAGCCGTATCGATTTTCCATTTTGGGAAACGAACACGCCAGCTCGTAATGGCGACGACGCAAGCTTGCATATGCGAGCCAGGTCGCTTCTTTTACCTGCGAGACGTAAGATCTGGCATGCGATTCCTCGTAGACACTGGTGCCAGAGTCAGTGTGGTTCTTCCACGTCCGGAGGACTTAAGGCACTGCTCTGTATACAGCCTGCAGGCAGTAAATGGCACGCCCATCCGAACCTATGGAGAACGGTCCATCACGCTGAACCTTGGTCTCCGTAGGCCTTTTCCTTGGATTTTCATTGTAGCCAAAGTGCCCACTGCCATTCTAGGCCCCGATTTTTTCCAGCATTATGGCATTATTGTCGATCCCAAGCGCTGCCAAATCATTGATGGCCTAACGCAAATATCTCGGGCTGGTTTTAAAGGTTCCATTATGTCTATGAGTCCGCAGCTTGCCCCACCACGAGCCACTCCAAAGTACTTGGATTTGTTACGAGAGTTTAACAGCTTAACAAAGCCTGGATACCAACCCAGTGATGTCAAACATGAGATCGTCCATAGGATAACGACAACAGGTAGTCCAGTCTACCATCGTCCGCGGCGTTTAGCGCCCGATAAACTTTCCGTAGCGAAGGCTGAATTCGACCATTTGCTACAATTGGGCATAATACGTCCATCCAGCAGTACATGGGCATCGCCCCTACATATGGTCCCGAAAAACCAGTCTTGGATTGGAGACCTAGTGGGGATTATCGGGGACTAAACGCTAACACCGTCCCAGACAGGTATCCCATTCCGCATCTCCAGGATTTCTCTTCCTCGCTATACGGAAAACACGTGTTCAGTAAGATAGATTTAGCACGAGCATATTACCAAATTCCTGTCCATCCTCAAGATGTTCATAAGACTGCCGTTACTACACCTTTTGGCTTATTTGAGTTCTTGCGAATGCCATTTGGTCTCCGCAATGCAGCTCAAACATTTCAGCGTTTTATGGATCAGGTTATTCGTGAGCTCGATTTTGTTTTCGTCTACATTGACGATGTCTTGGTTGCAAGTTACAACCATGACGAACACTTGCGTCATCTGCGACAACTGTTCGAGCGATTTGCGCATTATGGGGTGGTTATCAATGCCTCCAAGAGTCAGTTTGGTGTTGATACGGTAGACTTTCTTGGTCACCGTGTTTCCTCCGCCGGAATTACACCCCTACCCGACAGGGTGACAACCATCACTGAATACCCTATCCCCGATTCTATCAAAAAGTTACGTCGGTTTGTAGGCATAGTTAACTTCTACAGGCGTTTCATCCCACACTGTTCTGAGTTAGCCCAGCCACTTACCGAGCTACTCAAATTAGATGCTAAATCATTCAGCTTCACGGAATCAGCTAAGCGGGCATTCAGTGATCTAAAACATCAGCTAGCAACTGCCACTCTCCTTGTGCATCTTGATCCGAAGGCTCCGTTACAGTTAACGGTAGACGCTTCAGATGCAGCAGTAGGTGGTGTGCTCCAACAGCGACAGGTAGGTGAATTGTATCCAGTTGCCTTTTTCTCTAAGAAACTGCAGCCTGCCGAACGACGTTATAGTACGTTCAGCAGAGAACTCCTAGCTATTTATCTCAATGTGCGTCATTTCCGACATTATTTGGAAGGGCGTACATTCACGATATTCACCGATCACAAGCCGTTAACGTATGTACTGCGTTCTGCTTCTGATCGACTTTCCCCACGAGAAACTAGACAACTAGATTATATCTCCCAATTTACCTCCGACATTCGGCATTTGTCCGGTGTGAACAACACCGTAGCAGATGCCCTATCACGGGCGGAAATCAATAACCTCCTTGAGCATTCCCCCATTGATCTTCAAGAACTAGCCACAACACAGCATCAGGATAAGCAGTTTCTTCAACAACTTCGAGAAGCTAATCTACAGGTGAAACCCATCCAGCTGCCTGATAGTTCGGGTGTTCTGATGTGTGACGTTTCTACAGGAAAGCCACGACCTGTAGTTCCACCGACCTATCGGCGAATCATTTTTGATTCATTACATGGTCTATCACATCCAGGCATCCGTGCAACGCGCAAACTCATTTCCGATCGTTTTGTGTGGCCGGCACTGAACAAAGACGTGCAGGCCATGGTGAGGAATTGTCTCCCATGTCAGCGTTCCAAAGTGCACCGCCATACACAGGCACCTCTTGGCGAGTTCACCGTTCCCGATGCTCCTTTTAGTCACGTACACATCGACACCGTCGGTCCGCTGCCGCCGTCGAGTGGATTTAAGTACCTACTTACTTGCATCGATCGTTACACTCGTTGGCCCGTGGCAGTACCCATCGCGGACATTTCCGCAGAGACGGTAGCACGTAACTTTGTGGCTCATTGGATCGCACATTATGGTGTCCCATCCACCATAACAACGGATCGCGGTGCACAATTTGAATCAACCCTCTTTCGAGATCTCACTAATATCCTCGGAGCTAAGCGAATAAGAACAACTGCGTACCATCCAACAGCGAACGGGTTAGTCGAACGTTTTCACCGCCACCTCAAAACATCTTTGATGGCATGTTCTGACACTACCCGTTGGACAGAAAACTTACCGCTGGTTCTATTATGTCTACGAACGACGTTTAAGGCTGATTTAGGTTGCTCTGCCGCGGAGCTGGTATACGGTACCACGCTAAAGCTCCCGGCTGACCTCGTTCAACCCATCGACTTCAACGCTCTAGATCCCTCAAACTTAGTTCATTGCTTACGTTCATCCATGCGTGAACTGCATTTTACTGCCACACGAGCACAAACTAACAAGTGTTATATACCAAAAGATCTGACAACTTGTTCACATGTGTGGCTACGAAACGATGCAGTCCGCAGGCCTCTACAACCACTGTACGAAGGGCCATTTGAGGTGATCGCTAGAACAGAAAAACATCATATGATCAACAGAAATGGTAAAGTCGATGTAGTTTCGGTAGACCGACTCAAGCCAGCGTATATAGAAAAACCTTGTGAAAAACAGTCGACAGGTTCTAAAAACACCATATGTACGCAGGAGTTATCAAAGCACTTTGAAAATGATCCTCAATCATCAACATCTGAAGCCAAGCCAAAAGAAACTAGTATGCGGCAAACACGGTCAGGTAAAAAAGTTCATTTTCCAGACCGTCTAGCGTATTAGAAATCTTGAGAATAACAACTTGCTGTGCTGTCTATCTTGTTATACTACCTGCTGCCAGTTTTCTTTCCTGCTCGTTGCTTTCCAGTGTTTGCCAGGAGAGGAAAGAACAACCTTAGCACGAATAAGAAGATTCTCATGTCGACAAAAGGCAGAAGGATTGCGTTGGACAACACTCGCAACTCAAACATCCTTGTTGCACTACTACATTCTGCTCCCACATTTTCACGGTATCTTCGCTAACAACTTTACTTGCATGCCTCCTGTGCCTCAGCCTCGGGCATTGTAAGCGACACTGTATCAGGTAGAGGTCAGTTTTCCCGGCAATTCCCACCGGGTTTTTTACTCCTGGTCGCTTATCACCGTGCGGCTACCGCACTGGTGGGGAGGTATGTAGGAGCTTTAACTTATTTTGCTACTTTTAGCTTATTTCTCTTCGCACAGGGAAGATACTAGCCACAATCATGTGACGCTAACCACATCATTCAAAAGCTATTGATGTGTATACAATCAATGGACAACTTACTTTAAACTCTGGCTTATACCATCTAGCCAAACACCACCTGTGTTTTCCCTGTGCAATCTTTCTGCCCTACTATCGTAGTGTATTTTCGGGAGCCTCCCAAAAATATATCATTTGGATACCAACAAGATTTTATTTCTAACATCCAGTAAGAACGACGGGACATGGCTATTTTTGGACTCCGCACCTAAGCAGCACTCCTACACCGGTACCTAAAAAGTAACAAGGCTGCGCCGTGGGCAGCACTGTGAAAATTGTTGCAAGGAATAGCTGCAGAGACTATCGTAAGAGAAAAAACAACAACTGTAAAAGTTGCCCTGGTATCTTACTCCACCAATGTCCCCACTTCTCAGTAGTAGACAATGAAGTAGTCAGTCCAAGGAAATAAGGTAAAAATTGCACATGTGTACATATAAAACCTACAAGGAATGTCTAGCATATAATTCGTTAATTTATCTTGTACTTAGAGCAGATTAAGTCAGTAACAGTGTGTGAAACAGGAACAAAATGCATCACCTATGAAATATGGAGAAAGTGCAAAACAGTAATTCGGACATAGGTGAGGTCAATCAACCGTTGTTCAATATTCCGTGCTCACGTATGCAATCGGCACCATAAATATGCAAGCATATTGTGGTGACTTGTCATCTGATTAACTCCGGCTCGGCGTTGCGAATTTCATTGCGTCAGCCGAATTCAGGCTTCTTGCGCTTCGCCAGGGCCGTGGCCATAAGCCATCCAAGACCTACCTGGACACGCAAACAAAAACCATTAGTTGTCAAAATTCAGTTGCCATGGTCCAGGGACATCGCCGCTAATAAATTCCCCACATGTGATTGGTTTAGGATCACCTTTTAACGTTGGGTGCATCGTTTCTTGCTATTGTGCTGGTACTGATGAAGGCTTCGTGTAACTAGCAAGATCCCTCTTCTCATTTTGCTACTTTAATATTATGCAAACAGGTAATATTATGGAAATGTATAATGGGATAAGTTAACATTTTTAAGGAAATTTGCATTTAAGAATCAACCTACGGAATTGCGTATTCTTCGTTTATGCGTGTAGTATTTGAACGTATCAAAATTATGGCATGTTTCACAATGTTGACGTTGTTAAGGATATCTAGAAATTAATTAGGTTATCTCATGAGGAACTTGTTCACATGTTATCACTGCATATTCACATCCATTTGCTTAATGAATAGGGGCTAACGCAGTTGTGCCAACAGGCAGGTTAATATATCAACAAAATAATTGATGCTTCTTGCGCACCCTTGGGGGCACTACGCGGTAATTTTATGTTTGGAGACAATACTTGATAGACTAAATTGCCACTCAGCGTATCGAAAGACCACCGAGTGTGAGGGAGCTAACCGTAATCCCTTGTCCGGTACGCAAGCACGCGTGCACGCACGCTTGTTGAGACCTCTAAAACTCGTATCGAGTCATCAACACGTATCGAATGTAACTTCTGAATTGAGTCTCCTAAATTTGCATTCTGCTACATGCCGCATAATTGAAAACAGGTAGAAATCTGGTACTATAACGGATTTGATCGATGTCAAAAATATCAACAAATACGGATATCTGAAAACACGTTTGGCCACAGTTGGAACGAGCTGTTTGACGCGTGAGATGCGTGTGACCAAGATGGTGCGCTCACAAAGCTTTCATCTTCAATTCACTTGAACTAACCTCACATCAAGACAATAAGTTGAGCCTGAATTAGATTCCTGCATCACAAGTGGCGCGGTGTGATGGGATTATGTAATCAGGAGAATGAGACGGATTTATATGGTAAAGCATGCGGCTAGCTTCCGGCAAGCGAACAGAGCAGTTGATTGAACGCCTATGCATATCCGTCTACAAGCTGATTGGTGCGCTGCGGTGCAGCGAGTTTGTTTGGCTGATCTCATGAATACAGTAACGTGGTTAGTTATGAAATTGACAAAGTAATTTAGATCAAGGTTTCTACACGAAAGTTATGATTATTGTTCGAAAAAACCGTTTGTCCCTGAACGACCAAGTTTCATGACATGGTGTCAGAGAATACCAAGGCAAGAACACCGAAAGGTGCTCGGCAGTAGTTTAGAGTGAACCCAACTGTGTAAACACCTGCCCGTTTGAACATGGAAGAACACAGTTTGACAAGGCATTGAAGAATCTAAGAATGCGAGTGATCGATTTCTGTGTACTGGTGCGTCTGAACAAACAACTGATGGCGTATCGACTGGCAACGTTTCGACATGCGATCGGAGATGAAGCAGGCGGCGTACTGGAAACGATGCAGTACGAAGAAGAACGAACACCCAGATGATCTGGTGACAGATTTTCGAGAGTTCGGTGGCTTCTGCAGGGGCCAGACAAACCAGACGTTCCAGCGCTATCTCATTTTTACTCCAGTCTGGAACCGGAACGGATCTATCGAGAACTATGTTACGGATTTTATGTCTGCTGTACCCACGGACGCCGCGGATTTTTGGATCAACGTGTGCTGGATACTACTTTTGCCTCAGATTACTGTGTTAGCAGCGTTTTATCTGTGTGAATTGTGCACCATTATTCTTCTTTTGGCGTATTTTCCAAGCGGTGCAAATTTGGGAGCTATTCTTTGCCTAATTCCGGAGATTTCACTGATTTGCCATCCTACCATCTCTGTCCGCCATCTTGGATTTGCTCTAGCTTGTGATGCCGTCTCAAGCTACTTGTGGTTCGTGCTCGAAAGTTGTGGGAAATAAGGCTCATGCACTTCGATGCTTCAGCTGTGATGTTTTGTTCCATATTTCGTGCATTGGCTTATCCGTTGACGTGTTTCGAAAATCGCTCGACATCCGACATCGGTTTTTTCAAGTTATATGTGATAAATGTCGCGGTACAAGACATCAGAATACGCAGCGACCGCAAACAACTACGGAAATATCTCTCTTTCAGATAGAAACAAACCGTTCACCACGTGGGATCAAACGCCCTCGTGAAAGTACCTCTGTCACCTCGCCTTCTACTGTCTCTCCGCGATCTGCACCACCACCAGCGTCTTCGACCCCGGCCGAACCCCAGGTTAAATGTTTCCCACCGATGGAAGACTCAGACTCAGAAGCTACGAAATGCCGCTTCACTGATCGGTCCGTGAATTTCTCAGAGCCTGTCTGTGAACTTCTGAACACCGAGGATCCATGGACCACTCAAAAGCGCAAGGGCCCACGTAATCGAGTTCAGACGTCACCTGCTGATAAACAACTACCCAATCAGTTAAGCGCCTCTAGTTCTGCTCCCACAGGTTCATCGCTGATTTCGCTGAGGCGTCATAATCTCATGGTCTTCCACGTACCGGAGCCAAAAGATGAAAACCCTCAGATACGTTATGATCACGATGTTGAGTTCCTCCAGGGGCTCATCGATAGACTCTTGGATGTGGGCGAGGACAGTGTGACGATTAAACAAGTAATCCGACTTGGCCAGAAAACTAACCAGTCATGTCGACCTCTGAGGATCACCTTTGCAAATGCTAATATGCCACAGCTCATACTGTCTCGCCTGTCAAGGCTGAAAGGCATAAAAGTTCACATCCGCCGAGATTTGGAACCCGAGGACAGGGATCGTTTGAAGACTGCGGTCATTGAGCTCAAATGCCGTACAGAGGAAGGTGAGACTGACTTACAAGTTGTAAATTTTCGGGTGATCAAGAAGGGTGTACGAACCCGTATCAACCGGTTGCTCAACCTCCAGGCAAGTCCCGCAGTACCTCCCAGGACCTCCGTGTCGCATTCGCCAACGTGTGCAGCCTAATGAACAAACGTGACGAACTGTGCCGCTTCGCTGTCTCGGAGCGGCCGGATATTTTAGGACTTGCAGAGACATGGCTGAACTCCGACATCATACCCCAAGAAGTCGTGTTGTCAGGATACTCTTGTTTCCGACGTGACCGAAAATCAAAGGCTCACGGTGGTGTTCTGTTGTACATAAAATCGTCACTATCTGGCAAACTTATCAGTACCTATCGGAGCGAGGATAGTTTATGCGAGCAATTGTGGTGCACAATCCGTCTCAGGCGCGCAGAACTAATTGTGGGAGTTATCTACCGGAGCCCATTAAACCGTAGCTGCGATTGGATATCACATGTACAGAAGCACATGAGCCGCCCTCAGTTCTTACTGATGGGGGATCTAAATTTACCTAAGATAATTTGGCCAGATGTTCGACTTCTTCCCGGTCATGGCAACTTTGAGGCTCAATTCGCTAAAATGACTATTGAAATTGGGGCAACGCAACATGTCATCCAACCGACGCGCGTAACTCCGTACTCGGCATCTTGTCTGGACCTAATGTTTACGAGCTGCGAGCAAAAGCTAAAAGAGATCAGAGTCATCGAACCTCTGGCGAACAGTGACCACTGCTCTATTGTAGCAAGCTTAGAACTGTCGTTACCATATTACAATCGACAGAAGCCGACATTCAACTATTGGAAGACGGACTTCAACGGACTCGTCCAAGCCGCAAGTCAAACTGATTGGACACTACCACATGATGCGTCACTTGAGGCGGGGTGGTCATAAATAAAGGGGAAGCTTAACTCGCTCTGTACTCGGTTCGTTCCCCTTAAGTATCCAAAAATCGGACCTGTCAAACCGCATTGGTTTGATAGGGCATACAGACAGTTAGCGCGACGACGTCGTAAACTTTGGGATAGATACATCAGATCGGGTTGTGGTGAAGATTACGCGGTGTACAGGAAACAGCGTAACTTATGTAACGCCGCAAAGATCAAGAAACGCCGGCAGTTCGAAGAGGAGCTAGCATCCTCGGCCACAACTGCACCCAAGCGAATATTTGCCTACTTGAAACGTCAACTGAAACCTGGAGACGACCTACCGGTCTTAGAGAGCTTAGACGGGAAGACACTCATTTCAAGCGCGGAGCGCGCAGACGCCCTGGCTACGCACTTCCTCACTGTATTTTCCAGTAAACCGGCGGCTGTTCCAGTACCGGCACAGGTTGCGCAAGTCTTGCTCGACAGCCTACAATGTGATGCAGTCGAAGTACATCAGCTACTCGTTAACCTCAATGGTGCAAAGCCCCCCGGGCCAGACGGACTTCACCCACTAATACTCAAGTCCCTATCGATTATCATCTCACCAGTTGTGACAAACCTTTTCAGTAGATCGCTCTCTGAAGGATCCGTCCCGAACGACTGGAAATGCTCGATAGTTAAACCGCTTCCCAAGGGTGGTGATCCAAGTAAAATAGAGAACTATAGACCGATCTGTTTGACTTCGGTATTATCCAAAGTTCTCGAGAAGGTTGTGAAAAAGTGTCTGCTGTCGTTCTTCGAATCGATGGACATATTGACGCCAGCGCAACACGGCTTTACGAAAGGGCGATCCTGCATCACCAACTTGATGTACGCAAACCACCAGTGGGTTCGAGCTCTCAATGAACAGAAGGATGTTGACGTGGTGTACATCGACTTTAGTAAGGCGTTTGACAGAGTGAACCACGAGGTACTCCTTCGTAAACTGAGGACATACGGAATCGGTGGCACGTTACTTCAGTGGATACAAGAGTTTATTGTGGGACGAAGGTTTAGAGTACAAGTCAATGACTATCTGACAGAATGGTTCCCATCAACCAGTGGTGTGCCTCAAGGGACTGTACTTGGGCCAGCATTATTTCTTATTCATATCAACGATCTTCCGCAGCAGCTCCAGTCATCATGTGTCCTGTTTGCAGATGATTTGAAAATCTGGAGGATCATTGAAAACCAGGACGACTGCGCTCGCCTCCAGCATGACTTAGAGCGACTGTCAACGTGGTCCACTGAAATGCAACTCCCTCTTATCGCAAGCAAGTAGGAGTTCATCAGTATCACCAGACGTCCAGCCAGTCGATCATACACATTGGACGGCCAGTTGCTCCATCCCAACACATCTGTCAGAGACTTAGGAGTTCTCTCACGACATGATTTAAGATCACTAGAAAATACAGAGAAATTGTACCGTGCGGGACTTCGTACGCTCTGGGCGTTACGACGCAATTTCTCCACATGGTCCGAAGAAACGGTCCCTCGTCTATTCACCTCGATCATTAGACCAATCCTTGATTACGGTGCCCCAGCTTACCATCGGATAACCCAATGGGAAACTGAAAAACTGGAGAAAATACAGCATATCGCAACTAGAATGATATCAAGTCTACGAAAGCTTCCATATGAAAAACGTTGCGAAAAGCTCGGACTCTACACACTATCTTATCGCCGAGTAAGAATTGATCTTATTATGACCCATCGAGTGCTACACTTGAATCACTTCCCCATACTGCGGCCAATATTTCACCTGCGAGAACCCTGTAACACCCGAGGACATCGTTACAAACTCAGGGTCCCCAGCATGAGCAAAGTATCACATCAGCTTTGTATCGAACGAAGAATCGTAAACTTATGGAATACACTACCAGAAGGATTAATGGAGGCCGATTCTGTGAAGTGTTTTAAAACCCGTATCGAAGATTATTTTGGAAACCTGTGCTTTTGTGAAACGATGCACATACAGTGCCAAAAGAAGACATTGTATGTCCGGAAATAATAACGCTAGTACAAATTTCTAACCGAACACGGATAAACGATTAACGGACCAGACACAACTGCTGATAATTCACAAGTAAATTTTAATTTTTCCTAATTCGATAGAGTTGTACAGAAACCTTTCTACTTGCTCTTAAATACAGTCTCAGTCTCAGTCTCAGGATCTAAAGAAACTCGCTCGTCCCTGTAATTTTGCAGTTGTATGGCTGACGGTCTCATCCGAGATATCATCGTGCTGGGGATCAATTATGAAAACATCAACAAGCGGCTGTTGCAGAAACGAGATTTATCGCTCAACCAGTATCTTGCTTTATACCAAAGTGAAACGTCAGCTACACACCACATCCAGCAAATGCGTTTGCCGACTGATGTAGAGCTCGCTATTGTATACAGTTAACGTGGCAAAACTGCGAAAACTGTTACCAAGACATGAAACATGGAAATGCTTGACGGTAAGACACCCGAAGGATCGCGATAAATGTCCAGCGTTGGGTCGAATTTGCAACCAATACAGAGGACGGAATCGTTTTGCTCGGTGTGGCTCGTCTTCGAAGGTGAATGCAATAAATTGTGACACAACATCCTCAGACTCTGAACATTCGAGCAGCAAATGGGACCAACGCATTGCGTCTACACGAGTTTATTGCTTGGCGCCGAAATGGTACGTTTTCAGGTAGACACGGGTGCTACCATCAATATAATACCAGCGAGGGGGTGCCCAAAATTTCGTCTGGAATCTGGTCAAGGATCCCTACGTAGGTGGAAAAACTCCAAGCTCTAGCCGAAAGGCTTGAGCACAATGGAATTTATCAATCCGAAAGACTGATCTCCAGTTTAGTTGGAATCCGTGTTCTTGAAGGAAGATTTTAAGCCGATTCTCGTCATTGATTTCATCCAGTCGCGAGAGAGAATGCCCTCACTGTGGCTAAAATAAGAGCTTTATAGAAATACCGATTAAAAGTAGTTTTACCACCATGAGAACAGGCAAAAGCATATTTTCCGCTGTTCATAGGACTTATTATGCTACCGAGGCATTCCTTATTAATCGAACCAACAACGTGCCTGTTCCCCCAACGAAGGAAAGTCAACCTGTCTGCACCAGTTCACACTGCATTTACCAATTCACCTGTGGCTCTGGGTCATGCTACATCGGCCGTACCGACAGAATGTTGAATTCCAAAGTGAGGGAACATGTGTCTAAGTGGGTGCAGCATGAAAGTACCCAGTCTTCTGCTTCGTCTACCACCTGTTCACGAAAGTCACCTGCTCATCCATAGGTAGACGACTATTGGGCACTTGTCATTCACTGGACCCTACCACACAGTTCACAGTATTGTTTGGACATATTAACACCCACTTTCTACGTTACCTCGAGGCTGTCACTATCAGCAGGATCAAACAGGTACTCTGTGTGTAAAAACAGCTGTTCGGAAGTATAAGCCTTCTATGCACTTAGGGGTGGCACACCTTTACTCTAACCTTTCTCGATCTTATCCGGTCACACCCTAGCTGTAGTTATATATATTTTACCGTTATTATATTGGCAAGGACGAGACAATATAAATGTCAACATCTGCCTACTTTCATCTTCTCACTGCGTTAGTTAAAATCTCACTTCCCGCTCTTTCCATACAAGTGACTATCCCGCCGTGGTATCGGCTCAGACCTAAGTTGGAGACCTCCAAGTCACCATGCAGTTCACTTCACTGCATGTGAAACCCATTCCTATCAAATACACGGAAGAAATTATTATTTGTGACTTACATAGGTTGTCGTAGGCCCCTCGTGCACTTGCCATCGAATGCACTCGACATGACCCAATGCACGCACTAACACATCCCAGTCATCGAACCTTTTAGTTTGGCAAAGTGTTAACGAAGGTTCAAGTGGCTGGACTCCGTAGGTTTGTAACGCCAACACTCCAAAATACATAAGCGCAACCGTACTTCTCTCGGCTCATCTCCTGCCATGGATTCGCAGTTTCAATCCATACACATAAACATAGTATGATCCTTGGCTCCTTCTCGCGGACTTGTATATATGCTGATATGTGTCGAGCACTTCACCAGATGAACAGAAACCACTCCCACAACAGAATGCACTATAGAGACTGTTATTTGGGATTTGTTGGATCTTTACGTCTTACACCACGGAGGCCCATCATCCATCACAATCAACCGTGGAACGCCCTTCGAGTCTTCACCTTTCGACACGTTTTGTAACAGTTTAGGCAAGTGGAGGTTCGTACAACAGTGTATCATACAGCAGCCGACGGATTAGTTGAACGGTTTCATAAGCATCTAAGACTCTCACACTGTGTCTCAGGTATGAGAAACCTAAAAAGCGTACTTGCTTTATCTTGCACGCCAGGTTCCCTCTCCGGCATCAAGGCACGCCCCCGATCCCTGCTAACCCCTATGGTTTCTAACTTCCAATATCTCATCCATCGAAAGAGCAAGGCTAAACCTCGAATTAATCGCCAAGCAGCGCAAGACTCCCCCTTGACCAAAGCGGTCTACGGTTGCCCTTGACTGCGGAGGGCTACAGTGGGTTTTGTACTCAAATCCTTGGCTACGAAATGCCGACAGGGAAGACCGGATTTTGCCTTGGACTGGGGTGCGGTGGGGTGAGGAAGGTCGCCCAAGCGCGGCGTCGGGCCAGTGCATGAGAAAATGTCACCTCTCTTGTTTCTGGACTAGTCCGTTATTTAACAATCTGACGAGCGCAAATCGACGGCCCGGCGATGGTGCACTGCACTCTACACGCAAATAATAACCACGAAATATAAAAGATACCTTGAGCCAGCGAACTCTGTAATACGCACCTCTTTGGATTTCTATGTTACGCATCGCACCCATCCGCACTTCCTTCCCCCTTTTAACGCTCTATCGAAAGATTTTATTTCTTAACCTTCTAGGAAAAGTGACATTTAAATTGAAAAAACTTCCAGTATTTCACATCGGGTTTTGTTGTTTGTACCTTTTGATCGTCCATTATTTACTGCCTGTTCACCGACTTTCAATTTTCCTCTGATGTGTCCCGCGCTACATCCCCCTTCGCCCTTGCTGACGTATTCATCATTCCTTGCAGCTTGTTCAACATACCTACAGCTACCTCTATCTTCACTATCTTTCCGCATTTGGTAAGTCTTTTGTGGCATCGCTGGCCCTACCCAACAAACATCAAACAAATAACCAGGTATTAAACCGCGTGTGATATATTTTCAATTACTTCGTCATGTTTTATTCGTATCGTTTGTCTGGTCATTATCGCCCGTCTTTACATAAATCTATGTTTCACCACTGAATATCTGATTCAGTTTCGAAAGATTCTCAATACTATTCAGTAAAATTATGCCATTTCCTTTATTTGGCTTGCATCTGACTGTACTTTTGTTCATTTTTAATTAGTGCAGGCTCACCGATTGTTTATGCGATTAGCGATGATACGAGGTGCGCACTGGAATCGTTGCACCTTATTGATGACAATCAAAAGTCCAGCTGGATGAAGTAGTGCGCTTCCACTGAATTCTGCGAAGGTTGATCGAAAAACGTATTAAAGATATTTATTCTTTGACCGGAATCGTTTATCTGCTTAATGGTTCGAGGGCTATATTATCAAGACGAAGAAGCTGGCAAGGAGTTGTGATTTTTCGAAAATCCTTGTGACTGATCAAATCTTGATTTGGTGAAATTATGAAGAGCCAAATGAAGGGTTTTTGCGTCGGAGAAACCTGGCTCTGGAACGTTGGATGGATATTTATCTTACCGAGGCAAGGACGGTTCAATAGTGATAGTAGCCCAGGACTGAGAACGTTTGTGTCAGATGTTGGCTAGATAAGAACCCAGTTGCCAGTTTTACCGTCCTGTGCATGAAAAAGGAGAGTTAATTAACAATGGGTAGATCCTATGTGAAGTGTTCTAAGAAAAATCATTTTTCTTGTTGCTGCCGAACTTCAAGTCCGATTCGGAGGACATTGACAGTCAGCATTGGTTGCAAGAACAACAACAACAACAACAACTACTACTACTACTACTACTACTACTACTACTACTACTACTACAACAACTGGGACAGCCAGTGAGTTTTCAGCTGGATTCGAGAGCCATTGTTGATATGCTGCCCCAACAGTATTGTCTTGGAACAGAAAGCCGTGAAACACAGACCTGCCTCAGGATGTGGAGTAGCTCAAAGTTACAATCGAAGAGCTGAGTCAAGGTAAATGATAGCAGTCCGAAGAATGAGTCAGAATACGTGCCGGAAGTTCTTTTGGTGTCAGCAGAATTGTTGCCCATCCTGGGCATGTATTCCAGTTAGCATTTGGGCATTGTCTTTTCTAACCATGACCGCTTTGTTCATTCATTTGAAACCAAAACAGGCATCTTCGACCAGCACCCTAGGATAGTTGACGGTGTCGTGGTGAAGCTCCAATGGGATGTTTATCAGTCATCGAATGGGTCCAACCGGCTAGTAGCATTATCAGCTAGTAACAAGGCTAATGCTTTGTATAAAATTATCGCAGATGCGACATTGACTCGGACCGGGCGGCGCATGTTGCGGTGGCAGCTGGTCGACGCACAAGCGGAACAAACGAAGCCAGCATGTAGTATGCCGCTAATGCAAGGTTACCACATTCGCAAAGACCAGAGGAACTGGCTAGAATGATGTTGCTATTTAGTGAATAAGGTGTAACTTCGTTCCAATCAAGCTAGGAGTGTTCTGATGGCTGCGAGCTTGCGATGAGCAAGAGCCAATGAAGCGAGGCAGATGGCGTGCCAGGTTCAGCCATTGACAGTGCGTTTCATTAAAATAGTGATTCATATGCCATTGCAATATTTATTGACATGATATTTATTAATAACCGATATTAGATTGCCTCCCATTTGTTGTTTTGATTCTCAGAATATACAAAGCATTCGTGTGCTTACCGTAAGTATCCGATTGTAAACTTCTCAGTAATTACTCATTTGGCATAAACTTGCTGTTTACATTTCAACCTACATGCTTCACTTGCTTGAAGAAAAAAGCCTAATCTCTCGGACTACTACTCTTCTCACTAGTTGTATTTCTGCTCATTCAATTCCATTATAATGTATTCCACAGGTAATGGATCGAATCCTCCTGCCAGAACATTTCGATGTTAATCCCAGAACGAGGAACTCGGAGAAACTGTGGACAGATTGGTTTGATACGTTTAGTTATTTTTCGGAGACAGTTGACTCCCTGTCGTAGAGTAAGTTGAGGATTCTGGCGAACTACTTGTCTCCTGATGTATACAACCAGACTAATGCGCACACAACCTACGAACTGGCCATTGAAACTCACAGAAATATATACATCAAACGGAAATTGAGATTTTTGCAAGTTATGTGTTAGCTACTAGCAAACAACATATGGACGCGACTCCGGAAAACTTCATGCCGCATTTTAAATCGCTGGTCTAAGATTTTAAATCCAAAACGGTCATGGCAGAGAAAACCGCGAAGACGCCATTCGAGACGCATTGGAATCTGGGCTTCACTTTCAAAATATACCACAACGTGCCTTGGAAAAGGTGTTTATCGATTTGTGCAACGAACTTGAACAAGCCCGATCTCTCGAGATGGCTTATTGTCAGTCACAGTTATTGTTAGAGTCTTCTCGCTGGACGCGATTCCGAAATTGACACTATAATGCTCCACATAGCTTCTAACCCAACCGAAGGAAAAAGTAGAACGCCGATGACCTTGACAAAATAACGTATCTATCGCCGTCAGCAAACACTGCACAACTACTGTGGACCTTGGCTGTATTTATAGGTCTCGACTTCTAGAATTGGAAAG
This sequence comes from Dicrocoelium dendriticum, assembly GCA_944474145.2. Classification (NCBI taxonomy): domain Eukaryota; kingdom Metazoa; phylum Platyhelminthes; class Trematoda; order Plagiorchiida; family Dicrocoeliidae; genus Dicrocoelium; species Dicrocoelium dendriticum. The sequence continues at coordinate 61,861,553 of OX104065.1, read as the reverse complement.
TTAGGCACCAAGGTTAGTGGTTCCCCATAGCCTTTGCCGAGGTTTTAGGTGGTTTTTAGTCACGTGCAGAAACTAGAACATTCCAGAACGTTCGAACTCGATGCGCTAATCGTTCATAATCGATTAAGCGCAAAAATAGCGGATTTTCTAGGTAATTCACACTTCTTCCCGGACACCTCCACTCCTGAGAAATCGTCCGAGGTATACGATGCAAGCCTAGGATTAACTTGCAGTCTTCGGGACGTTGTTGGCTGCCTGTTGGTCCATCTCCTTCGCAGAATTGCCAGAGAACTGTGTTCTGATGTCCACGTTCTGGATTCTTTGCTCGACTGTGTGCAGTCGTCCACTGTTTCCTTCGGCAAGTTAAAGATTCCCATCAATTAGCCGAACGGAAGGTTAGTAGGTTTTGCTTGTGCCGGCTGGCACAATTTTGGACGTAACTGCTTTGCATGCCGTGCGCAGGTGTGTGCGCCCACCATCACGTCATACATGACAAACCCGCGCTTGCATTTGACCGTTCCTGGCGTCCATTTCGCGTCGCATTCTCGATAATCATGTACTAGTGTAGCGACAGAACAAACGCGGCAATGAAGCACGATCTTTATTGGCGCGAACACACACTGTCTACCCACTCACGCGGGCACACATTAATGGGTCAGATTTCCTTCCCAAGTTGCACCATCCCTCTTGGCCTCCGCTCGTGACACTTCTATGCTCATTCTGGAGTACGGGAACGCATCTTCTGTATCCGTTTCGCCCGTGTATCTTCGTTTCCACCCCTCCGATTCTGGCAAGGCCGGAGTCGTTCGATAGCGTGCGCTTTGCTTGACCGTGGGTGTATCACTCTCCCCGGGATTGTTTCTTGAAGATGCGATA
>OX104065.1:61823571-61860495 GCA_944474145.2 Dicrocoelium dendriticum | reverse complement strand
TAAAGCGCGCCACTGATCTCATTTAGTGCAAATTGTGATTGTAGGACGACGAGGTACGTACAGTGTCCGTATCTTACCGACCGCTCCTAGCCACTCAGAAAATAATCAACAGACTAATACTGGCCTAAATTGTTTCGATATATTGGAAATACACCCAGACCCTCATTAAAGGAGATGTTAAGATCCATGTTCTGGAAACTTCCCCAACTGATGGTGAACAGTATTTCCCGTTTCCGTCATAGCAAACCTCTAGCACCCCCTATAAATCAACGTTATCTCTCCCTTAGGCTCACAACGGCGAATAAGTCAGCAAAGAGCTCATGGTTAATGGGCTAGATGTGTGCAGACCTCTGGGTTGATGCGATTGCATGCCTACTTTGTACATTTAAATTTGTTAAACCGAACACCTTGAAGCAAAGCCAGAGATTATGCAGTACACTGCACAATACCACGAATTGTCCGCATTCGTTGTAAACGCTACTTGACCTATCATGACTGAGTTCACAAAAGAATATGCTTGGGAATTATTCGCAAATACCTTTGCGTCACTAATTGCAAAATTTCAGATCCAGGAGCTTTCAATCCTCTCCTCAAACGAAAATCATTTTTGCAAACCGGATCACGAAAATAAATGAGCTTGGAAATCGGACCTGGCGCGTTTACAAAAAGTATCCCAGTTAAGAAAATTAGACAGCGCATGCAGTTTACCATACCTACTCCTTTTAGTTGGTTCGTGAGGACAAGGTATCATAACAGCAAGAGCTAGCGAAAATTCTTTTCGAAACACGAGCAAAATCCTTTATGTTTACGGCTTGCGGAGTAGCGTTCCACCTGCTTTGTCTTCTCCGTGCACTATGCATTCTTGAAACGACGTATCTCCAGAGTCAATCGCCGTCGAAGCTTGCGAAAATGACTTTTCCCCGTTGCATCGGCAGGGTCATCCACATGTGTAGCAAACTTTACATTCCTCCCTAATACCAGTGCGCCAATGGTCTCATTGTCGTCATCAAACCCGTTGGGCCGTTTACAATTTGCGCTTCTGATAGTACCCTCGGCAGCAGCCGTAACTTGCTCACGAACGTGGTACCACAGGTCGCTTACTAAAGCTATCCTATCCATTGCGTACTTCCGTTCCACCCATTTGTCTAAACTATCTTGGTCAGGAACATTATATTTGGGCCGTTCAATGCACGAGTGCAATACATAGATTCACAAAAATATATCCAACTTGGTCTGCACCAACTTCTGATCGGTGCCGCAATCAGCTCCACGCTGTACATGCCTACTGCGCACTTCGCTCATTTCACAGAGTTATACGATGACGTATTCAAGCAGGTGAGCGTAACCACTCCGTGGGAGCGTTCAACTTGCTATAACACTCGCATTCAATGCAAACCAAGTGTTCGTGATCAGCAGGCCGTGAGTGACGCTCAGTTAGAGGAGCCGTTCATCGTTCCTATTGGCTGTGCCAATATTATACAGACAGGCTACGTCTGTTCACACCACGGCATCACACCAACGCGAGCGTTGATATCCTTTGGCAGAAATTGTCGGTCGCTCCTCGGCACAGACCGTATCACGGGGGAGAACTGAGTGTAAAACTGATCCATGGTGTTGTCAAGATAACACATACCACCAGCTACTAAACTGCAAATTTACATCTTCGATGTAGCAGGCGCAGAGTCCTCATTTACGGCCTGATTCCAGTCGGTTATGCCACCAGCTGGTCATTTAGACGGTTGGATAGAGTGAATCACGGTTGGTGATTGGACTAGGGCACTGCTAGGACATCCACACCTGACAGGAAAATGGCGCGGTTCCTCAGCCTAATCCTTTGAAAAAAGGTGCACTCATAAGGCATCGGGCTATGCGTTATGTGTCAGTTATGCGACTTTTGCCGTACCCAGCAAAATATACATTAACGTTTTGGTGTTGTACTCTCTCATTCCTGCACTTTATGGCGTGTTTCGTCTTTGTTTGAACTCAGTAAAAAGTAGAGATCGACTGAGTTGGGGGTGAAACTCGACGCCTAGTGGTTGATGGTTATCGCCATGGTCACTAGGTCATTGAGTTACGCGAGTGGCGATTGGAAAGGCGGTTCGAAGTAGATTATAAGCTTGGGAGCAAAACCGTGTGTTTTGTATCGTGACACGCAATTGCAATTGCTGCCTCGTTGGATTTTAGAGTCAGCCTTTGTTAACTCCAGTGATGTACCCTATATATATATATATATATATATATATATATATATATATATATATATATATATATATATATATATATATATATATATATATATATATATATATATATATATATATATATATATATATATATATATATATATATATATATACTTTACCCGTTCTGAGCCAGTAACCTCTTTATCTAACGGTATGCGGTTTGACGTTTGTTGCCGATGGTATCACAAAGTTGTACCGGCCTATAAGCAGACAGGGACAAAATGCTATCATCCAGCTTACACTTCATTTTCAGCTGTGGTGAATGCTGCGCTCAAAGATGGACTCGTGTTGCTATCACCGGTACTAAACTTTCAGCGATGGTGACAATGTTGGCAGTCGTTGAGAAGGTGATAGCCGAGCTCGCCTCCATTGCATCGCTCAATGCCAAAATGAATTTGATTTTGAAATCCCTGAATATCGCGATTGAGGACACTGTAGTAGACTGCAACATTGCTGACAATCCATCCGCTGGGGTCTGTCCCTCGGTCAAGGAGTCGGATATCCTACTGGTCACTCCAAATAGCATTACTGACTCTCTTCATTAGTAAGCGTGAAGAAAAATAGGGTGCGGAATTAACATAAGCCCAATGCTAAACCCAGAGAATTAGTTGCCATGTTATCGAGAAAGATGCAAGATTCGTCAGTCGTAAATCCATCTGAAGTTTGTGCACAGGAGATAATTCTGATGATGCTGACCATCTCGGATGCCACTGAAGCAGCCCGTACTGACGACGTGTTGGAAACTGCTGAATGCAACAAAAGGTCAACGACCCGTGCTCCCATGAACCAAAAGAAGAAGCGGACTAGGTCTGCCCGTAAAAGTTCGTAGGCGCTTAAAGACCCGGAACGTAGTCCGACGCCGGTAATGGAGAGGAAAACCCACGCTACCGTTACTTCTGCGTCGTTTGCAGAGACAGAGACAATCCCATCGTTAATGGTGAAAACACTTGGTGTAAACGTTGAATCCAAGTCACGTGCGCTAAACACTCCGTGTCGTGGCGACCCTTTCACGGACAGTAGCGTTAAATTCCGTAACGTTACTAAATCTGTGGTTGCTATCCCAAGAGAACGCATTTTGGATGATATCAAGTGGCTCAAACTGTGTGTCACCAAGCTACTTCCACCTGGCTTCCCTGGTGTTACTGTCAGAAAGCGGACTAGATTGGGGAACGTCCCTATCGGTGCGGTAAAGCCGGGACTTCGACTACTTCGCGTGGTCCTTTCGACCCCGGAGGAACGTAAATCATTACTGCGGTTTGAATTCAAACTTAAAGTAGTTGTGTCGGCGTTCAGACAGACCTTCCACTGGCAGATAGGTTGAAGTTGAAGGAGGCTATCAAAAACCTCGAAACTAGACGGGTGGCTGGTGAGCAAGACCTCCATCTGGTGGGTTTTCAGGTGGTCTGCCGGAAGTAATTTTCAGCCCTGTCAGAAGCTATCCTGATGGCGCATGGACCAGGAATGGTCGTGTCTAGTTCCTTGAGGTAGTACTTAGCAACGTGCGTAGCCTAAGGAACAAGGTGCACGAGTTGTGTCTACTTGTAGACAAATGGTGTCCCGACATATTTGCTTTCACTGAAATGTGGTTGTATCCGGACATCGTGGACAGTGAGGTATGTTTACCTGGCTACGCACTGCTTAGAACTGATAGCTCTTTGGCCACCAAGGCGGAGGTGTTGAAAACTATTGTGAGCTGTAAATTAGACGTCTTGTGAACCTGCACATTCCAGTAGTCTGATCGGACTGTGGAAAACTTCTCAGCTGTTTTGTGCACTTCCTCTACCTGATTTACAGTTTTGGTGATATACAGGAGTCATGGAGTTTCCTTCAGGGGGAATAGACTTTATTCGCATTCAGTACGTGAATATGTGTTTAGTTCTAGGGGATTTCAACCTCCCATAAGTCTGTGGGGCCTATCTTTCTTGCAATTCGGCATCAGGAACATTCGGTGCAAATTTGCTTTGAGCTGATTATTCAGGCGCCTTTGCACCAGTATATGGACAACCAAATACCACCTAGTTAAGATATGGTTTGCTCTAAGTTCCTCGACCTCGTGACTGACGTTTCGTACGGTTTACCTCTAGGGTCCAGCGATCACCCACATCTATCCTTACGGTATGGTCTCTCAAGGCACCAACAGACCGCCACTGCATTATTTCCGAATATTTGGCGGGCAAACTTTAGTGAAATGCGAACTTAGGCTTCAGTTCTGAACTGTGAGGTCTCGATGGCCGACTCTGTCCAGTACGCTTGGGATAAATTTAAGGCTACCTTATGGAGGTCTCAACTCCCTATATTTTACTCATGAGGAAGAGGGTAACGGACGGAGTCTCCATGGATAGATACCACGGGCAATACTTACTCAAGAAACGGTCTAGATGCTGGCAAACCTACAAAGAAGCTCCGTCAGGCAGTACCTACGACAGTTATTGAGAGATTAGAACTAACTCTAAACAATATCGCATGACTGCTCTTGTCAAGTACGAGTACGGTTTAGCGGACTCGGCCGCAGCTAATCCCAAGAAGTTTTTGTTTACCTTAAAAGACGCAGTGGGGTAAAACCGTCTATACCAGCGTTATTGCGAACAGACGGGACCCGTGCGCAAACTGTCTATAACAAGGCTTGTATACCTAGTGATTGTGCCCCATGCTGAGGCTGATGTTGCATTCGTGATGCTTCTTCACCGCAGTTGGGCTAAACCAACTTACACTTAAACTAGGTCTTGTTAAGCTGGATATATTTCATTCCACTTTATTTGGTTTGTTCTGCCTACCGGAATAATGTTCTATTAACTGGCCACGTTGCTTACGCTAACTGCGCTTATCTTCGGTAATTTTGTTGCGTTTGTAGCGTTTTTAGGTGACTTGTGGTTATTTCTTACTTATCACGGATTCGTTGCTAACCAACTTACTTCATATGGTAATTTAGTGAAGAATTATGCCACCGTATCTGTATGGATTACTGGATTTATTTTATTTCAGCTTGTTTTTTTAAAGTGAATGGCTGTTGCTTGATATCCCCGGTGTGGCTGCGCTTGATGTGCATGTTGACAAGGTGCCTACCAGTCTATTACCCATTACCTCTTTCATACTGGCTCAAGGAGACAGTTGGTTGTTACTGGAGGGGACGGGGTGCATGGTCCTTGTGGCCGTGCTATGCTCAAAGATTGGTTCCATGCACTCAGTGTGGAGCGGACTGCGGTCCAGCCACCGCCTTGTGTGTACTTTATTTTCCAAATACAGCTTGCTTGTGTTTGTCTGTAAAGGAGTGTGGGCCGGCTCCGTTGATGAAACGTGGCTCCCATCCACATGCCTCCCTGTCTTGTTCCTTCGGGTTTACACTGGATATGGGGTGTGCGTTTGGAGCTGTGGGTGGTGATGCGCAAGTCACCCATGGTCCCTCTGTAGGCGCATGCGTCCTGCGGCTGGCCACAGTGACAGGCAAATCCGAAAGCGGATGCCGCCAACCATACCTAGTGATCAGTATACTGGGGTCTTTGTTCGGCAGATCTCTCTACCACGGGTTGCATTAGTTTCATGTGTTCCAGAAGATTCGTGCTTAGCTGAGTATCATATAAATGAGACTAATGTCTTCGAGTTACTGTAAGGCATTAATTCCCCTAAAGCTTCCGGTCTTAATTTAAGTCATCCAAAGCAGTTGCATGAATTGACCGCTAAGCTGAGTAATCCTCTCAAAAGTGTGTTTTCTTTATCGCTTGCCAGTTGCGTCTTACTTTCAAAATGGAAAGAGTTAATCATCTGTCAGATTTTTAAGGGTAGTGACAGTGATTTGCCTGAGGACTACCGGACAGTCAGTTTAACAAGCGCAGTAGTCAAGTTGGTTGAAAAACTGATAAGGGAATCAGTAGAGTACCAACTGAATAAATCTAACCTTCTCAGTGTTGCAGAACAGGGATTCCGCAAGGGTTTTCGTGTCAGATGAATTTAGTTGTAGATCGTGAAAGCTGGGCCGAAGTGGTAGACAGTTCTGTAGACGTACCATTCGTGAACATTTAGAACGTTTTTGACACTGTACTCATCTTAAACTCTCACTAAAGTTGAGACCTTACGGGATAGCTAGTCTCGTCCTTAAATGGGTGTCTGTTTTCCTGGAGGGTAGGGAATATTGCATACCGGTGGGACGTAGACTTTCGCTCAGGCAAGCTGTCCTTAGTGGCGTCCCGCAGGGCTCGGTATTTCGGCCAATGTTATGTTGCGATCTATGTAAATGACTTGTCGGAGGAGTTGGGAGTGTCATCACCAATGTTTGCTGACTACCTAAAACACTGGACTATTGTGGATAGCCCTAGGGGTCCTGAGGCAATTCAGGGTGCCTTGGATAGGCTCTGGGAATTGTCTACCTTATGGTTGATGCTAATAAATAGGGTCAGGTGCACTGTTCTCGGAATCGGAGCGGCTAGTCCTCCCACACGACAAGTTGTTGGCGGTGGTGAAATCCCTCTTGTTATTTCTCAGGTTGATTTAAGTGTCGTACACTCATCAGTACTTCATTCTGGCGACAATTGGAAGAAGGCTACTTGTCAGGGTTTTCGGATGATGTGGTTTAGCCGCCGCTCTTGCGGAATCCTAACGGCCAAGTTGTTTGTAAATCTATTCTCGGCATTCGTCCGATCCCACCTATAATATCATATCCAGAATTCGAAGAAAGTAGAAGCCACGATTAAAATTCACGCACAATAATATGCCTCGACGGGGAGTCGAACCCCGGTCCACGAATTTCCGGTCCGTTGCTCTACCACCTGAGCTACGATTAAAATTCACGCACAATAATATGCCTCGACGGGGAGTCGAACCCCGGTCCACGAATTTCCGGTCCGTTGCTCTACCACCTGAGCTACCGAGGGCTGACGATTAGGTGCGCAAATTTAACACACTACTCACAAACATCCACCATTAATCTACCATCGCCCATTGGACGTCTGAAGGACAGGAACTTCGGTCTATTGGGAAGTGACGGGTGAGTGAGCCAATCTGCAACATCAGGACAGGTACTGTGAGCTTATTGGCAACACGTCGCGCACCAAGCAGAAGACATGTGTTAACATTTGCGCACCTAATCGTCAGCCCTCGGTAGCTCAGGTGGTAGAGCAACGGACCGGAAATTCGTGGACCGGGGTTCGACTCCCCGTCGAGGCATATTATTGTGCGTGAATTTTAATCGTGGCTTCTACTTTCTTCGAACTTTACACTACTCACAAACATCCACCATTAATATCCAGAATTGTCTAACATATATTATCCGTGAAAAAAAGAACTGGGAGAGTGTCACAAATTGGTACTAAATTAGTGTAGGGTCTACGTGGACAGACGTATCCCGACAACTTCCTTAGTTTGGGGATATACTCCATGCACTACCAAAGGATAAGAGGGGACCTGATTCCCACTTATCGTATTTTGACAGGTAAGATAGGCTTGGACTTGTCAGGGCTATTTAGTCCCGCTACGTTACCTCATCTCCGCGTTCACCCACTGGATCTGCATAAACCACGGTCTGATAGGATTAGGACGGGAATTCGTCTGTCGCACCGAGTTATAGATTAATGAAATTCGCTTCCAAATCGCCTGGTTAGAGAACCTACAGTTAAGGAGTTTGCGCGCAAGCTCGATGTCCTTGGGTGGCTTGACCAAACCTTTCCTTTTTCCTAACTGATTCACCTTCAGTTTTCAGTTCTTTTTCAAATAACTCAAATATCTTGGTATTCTACTTGCACAGCTCCTTCCACTTTTCTTCTTGCCTTCTACGTTTACTTGTTTCTATTTCCTACCAAGTAACCAGCTTAGCAGGGACTGCTAAGGCAGGATACTTGGGCAATAATTGGTTGGACAGGGTGTGATGCGGTCTTTGTTTTAGCTCCATCTGTATTTCAAAGTCTGCCAACTACTCACGGGATGACCCTATCGTTCCAGTCCCATTTAAACTTGAGCTCGCTTAATAAGTAAACTCAAGTAGTGACATGATTCCTTTACTTTCTTAAGTACCATAAAACAATAGTAATCTCTTCCATAAGTGGAAATATCTTGCTTTGTTACCTGCAGACGAATAATTCGATTCTGTTTCTATATGCGGCGACATCAATAAAACGAAATCAAATAAAACTCATCTAACTGTTCTTACACCTCAAGGGGCATTTTATGCCTACTGAATGGCTTCTAGTTTTGGCTATCACTGTGGAACGTTACGCTGATTGATCGTCACATTCCGGATTCCACTGCAATCCATTGTTGAAATCAAAGTGATGTGTTAAATTTGCACTTTGCAGGTTGAAGCACTTGATTGTCGTCTATAGTGCTGAGACCACTTGTTTGGTCGTTCAGAATGTTATGACCGAGCAGTATCACCACAAGTTAAGAATGTTTTTGTCGGGAGTGGCAGCCAAAATGATCACTGAAATCGACATTGCTTTTGGAAACCTTGAGAAACGCTTTTCAACCGGAATTGAAACAACAGCCGGACTAGGTAATCGGTACCATCTACAAACTATTGGCAACACCACGTGTATAAATTAACAATTTGGTTTCCAGAAAATTCTCTGTCCAACTTTCTCAATTCCGTCAAAGAAACAAAGATAAATTCAAGTACTACATATGTAAAATCTAACAGCTTCCTAGGACGCCGAGTTTTCTTACAACCAATGAACTAGGGTAGATGACAAATGGCGTGAAGGTGACGCAGTGTCGTGTGTGTTGTGTTTGTGTGTCATGCGTACCGTTAGGATAAGGCGATGTGATGGTTTAACGGTACACATAATTGGAGCAGAACCCGGTTGGGGTCCGCTGGAAGGAGCACCACTGACGAGACCCAGAATGTCGAAACACCGATGTCCAGTGCTTATCCAGATTAGCCGAAGCCTGCTGATTGAGAGTCGACCGTGTTGAACTCTATCCAATCATACAGAATCCCCGCTACTCATTAGTAAACACAATAAGGCGCACGAATAGGATTATTTTCAAGTATGACTTCCACTCACTTCAACGTAACAAGTGTGTGAGGTGGCTGACAATAAATTGTAACCACAGTGAGACACACGAAAGTTTGTCAAATTACAAATGGAGCAATGAAATAAAAAATTAGAAAATGCAAGAGCAATAATAATAAATCTGGTGTTACCAGAAGTATCGTGTGAATTGTTTCACATCAATCTGAAACAGGGTCAAGCTGAGGATGATTCAAACTCACGGTAATGAGAAAACTCTCAGGGTGCATGTTGGCCGGATGATTGGGAAAATAGAACAAGATAACAGTCTGATCAAAGCATCAGGATTGTCGTCCGGTATCCAAACGTCGGGTTTGGACCTAATGAACCAAAACAAAAATTAACTGAACGGGACGAATGTCTTCCACGTTACGGCATTCTGATAACTTCGGAGATCACGTTAGGGTAGAAGTAGTGGGAGTCATCGTTGTGCATAGTAAGAAAAACGGTCCCACACTTTTTGGTGTGGAAAATACTACCGAAGAAACGCCTCCTAATTAGTGGGCATGCTTATCGCGGTTTCCTCAATGAATTTCTGCGTCATTTGCACCACATCTTGATGCTCACCGTTGTACCACCAAAGGTGATCCATATGGAACGACTAGGCGGTATGCCAATGTTTACAGAACGCACGTTACAGATAGTTATAGAGACATATAACTGAAAAGAAAATGGGATACATTTTGAAAGTAGATAACGATACAAAAACAGAAAATTACGTGCTACCCCGTTTGATGAAAACTTATTTCCTCAATAACCATTACTTGCGAAAACCGGCTTCACCCACAATGTCGCAGAAAAGTGTGTAAAATTTTCACATTTACCGACATGTCGTTCTGTTCTGTTGGAGATTGCGTGACAGCCTACGCTACGCGGCACATATCAAATGTTGTGCTCCTTTATTAGAGTAGGTGCTGGGACGATTTCTTCTGTGGACAAAAGAGAACGCAGCTTCCAAATTTTGTGGTGATGAATTGCGCTTAGGGTGTGATTGACCAGAACACCGATGGTTAGACAACGAACTCAGCTAGAGTGTGTTGAGTCTATACTTCTTTAAGCTGTCTGATAACGCCATCCTAGTGGCTTAAATCGAGTTGCTGTGTGTTCCTTCCGGAATAATTACCATCAAATTATCAAGTTAGGTCAACCGTTAACACTTGAAAAACGCGCCCTGTTGCTATGCTACATAGAGATAAATATAAATAGTTTAGCTTGCAACGTTGCCGCATGGTGCAACTAGGAAGAGACAATAATACCATGCCTCCTTGATGCTAAGTAAGACATGTGCAGTTATGGGGTTGCATTAATAACATCACAGGCATTGAAATACTGGTACCTGGTAAGGAAGGTAGAGACTGCTAAAGACCCATTTGTTTCAAAGTGCCATGATTTGCGGACAAACGAAGAGGTGCTTTCATTCTGCTTGCTTTCTAATTCTGACGGTACATTCAAAGCAATGTCGCCAAAACAAAAGGAAACTCAAACTCCAAGGCTTGGCCAGTAGACGACACTATATGTCCTATTAAAAAAACGCCTGTGGAGTCCTTCATTACTAATTCCGCGCATACTAAATGCTATTCGCTGTCGATCCGATATCGGGTCAGTGAAATCAAATGGTAAGCTTTACCGTTTTGGGGAATACAAAAGCCATTCTAAACGTGAATTACAAAAGTAGATAACCTTGGTCCTACTGCATTCCAGGTGGGAAAACGACGATCCCATATAGTTCATATGTCAGCAGGAAGGAACAATATATGCATCATAACCTCAGCTTTAAAGAGGGTGACGCTATCCTTACTGTGAGCTCAGTCATACATTAAAGTTAGCTTTCGTGCCCACAGTGTGAATTAGAATTTGATGTAAAACCGCTCAGTTGACGCTAATTTGGTTTCCAATTCCATTTATGTCACACGAGCACACATCAACTTCTGAGCGATAGCAAGAAAATACCAGCCAACCACGTCTAATAGACTCAAAGCCACAAACTGTGTTTTGAGTGAGGTGATCGAGAGCACGGTGCATATCAGTGTGGTTTCTTTCGTGTCTGTTTGTTTTCAGCTGTCGCAAATGTCTAGACAACCAGCCGTTTTGCATTTTGCGTTTTTATGTTCATTATGAATGTCTGTGGACCGTGAAATCTATTTTATAAGAAAAGCAGTTTAGATCATCAGAAAATGTGGGGAGAATTTTTATTTTGTCTCTTGAATAAAATTGGCAAAATGCACACCATTGATGAATACATTGTAACTTATATGAAAATTAAGTTTAAACGCAAATTCTAACCTTAACGGCAAACTCAACGGCTTCCATGCGAATCATTTGATACATCGCAGTTATTTGTTATTCCCTCTTGCTGCTTCCTACATCTGGCTGTGTGCCTTGGTTAGACCTTACGAGAATGCCACAGTTTAATTGATACGATAACCGTAGTTCGAGGAAAATGGTGCTGCTTCATGGCGTAGGGCTAACCTTGTTGATACTCGTCTTCCATTCTTTTCACTGCTCAGAATCTGGGATCACGTTAGACTCAGTTGTGTTCTGCAAACTCCTCGAGATAGGAAAGAACAAGTTCATTTACAGCGTACCTTTATATATTCAACGGAACTTTCAAATAAGGATATGTGCGCCGAGCTGGACCTTGGGAAATTTTGGTTGAGTAGACAGCGTTGAAATTTATGCTTCCTTCATGAATTCGCGCAGTGAAATAGTAACGGTAAAAAATACAACTGCAAGTTCGAGTAAAATCCAAATACGGCATGCGAGGTTTTGAAAGTGTAGCCACACTCTACAGATACAACACTAAGCTGCAGCAAAGATCTGTACCTTCGTAGGTATGGCACTGTAAAGAACAACCTGCTCAATGAGAAAAAATTGTTGAAGGTCTACTCATCTTCAAGAAAATGATTAAGGTATACCTGTTGATTGAATAGTAAAACACAAACCGGAGATTCAGACTGATGGTAACAAATCATCGGAGAAGAAGAAGCAAACTATACAGGATACCAGAGTATGTTGACTGAATACACACTAGGATGAGAGAAAATGCTAACAGCTCAAAGAAGATTGCGAGGTGATTTTATGTGGGTAGCTTGACAACTTATCTCCACTGATAATGTACGCCCATCTTCCCTTTCCTAGTTCTATTTCAGATCCTATCCTAAACTCGGCCTATGCAATCTTGCTGGTGGATTGCGCAAATTGTATCCCAGGCAAACTCTCTGATACGTATTTAGTATATAATTAACAGCGGAGCCCTTGGATCAGTGAATCACTCATATAATTAATCTTCTCCACCTACCTCTTATGTCTGAAGCAGCCTTGTTGTGTGCGGATGTAACATCTAGTATCCGCATATGTCGCTTATTTTGGCCAACTGTCTACACAGAATCAGTGTGGAATCAGCGTCTCATTCTTTTACACTCCTTAATGTTTTGCAGTTAAATTGTTCTGTCTTTGGTTAGCTTATACTTATCTATGATTTCTTTACGTTCACTTTGTATTAGATAGCAGTTACTTGTATTTTTTAATTGTCTGTAGTGTTGTCTAAGACGTTGAGTAATGCACAGTAATGAATGCATTGTTGAAAACATTCCTGGTCTTCTGCTAATCAAACTTCTGTCCTTGAACTTATGTACTTTAGTGAGCTGCATCCTATGCATCTTCCGTGAGTTACTATATATTTCTGGAGAAAGTCTTGACTAGTTGTAAAAGTTGCAGGGAACTATTAGTCATTAGAGAACTTTATGCCATTGTTTATGAGGTATCCTATTGTTTGCCTTCTGGGTATGTTAGAACCATATTTATAACACACGCGTTCAACAATGTTGTTGATCAGCTTTATGAGTTCTCCTTTGTACTATTGCGTTCGCTGTGGATGATTTCTCTTCGATTTCTCGGCTCTTTATACTTCAAATATGAAGAAATAGTTCCGTTTCCCTTAACTGTGACTGTACCAAGGAAAACGAGGCTAGCAATTAGAATCGGCGCCACTGATAGGTAAATCATAGAAGCAAATGTTTGAACATACCTGTGGTTACCTGCACCTTATCCACTGTGGCTGACGTATGCCATCCATGCTAGTTCTTTCCTAGCAAACTGCCATTTTTCCTGAGCCAATTTTGGTTCACTGATTTGCATAAATATCAGACATTTTAAAGAGTGCTGCGTCACATTTTATCAAGTCATATACGATATAGTTAATAGTGCCATAAAAAGCAAAGGTGTTCGCCTCTTAAATGTTATCCACGCATTGTCTCCATACGAATAACGTGGGGAGAATCTGAAGTGGTACTAGACAGTGGCTTTTCAAATCTACATCAAAGCAAGTGAAAGCAACAGAAGTGTATGGAAACCCCGGTTGCACAGCAACAAACAAAATTACGCGTGTTTAGGAAAGGAATTATTCATTGGAGAAATTTTAGCTATTCAGTTTTAAATTTACATTCATTGTACGGGTTTTTATTACAAATATTGTAGCATTGGAGCATCACAATATGGCGAGGTGCATAAGAAATCATAAGCATCTATAATAACAGTAATTTGGCTATCAAGTCTAAGGACAAGACTAACAGCTTCTCTCTACTATCTGAAACTCTTGGTTCTAAATTTGAAGGAAACAGTTTAAGTCATATCATTTTGCTAGGTCATCTCCGAAATTTAAATCCATGATTCTTCTTTTGTTCACCGAGCCTGGACATTTGGCGGCATACGATCCGTCACCATGCAAAGTGGTATCCTCATTAAGGTATACACAGAACGCAGTCTTACTGATTTCTTGGGGTTACCAACGCATAGTGGCAAAAGTATGCAACCAAATTTCCAAACGCGGTGAACAAATGAGCAACTAGATCGTCAACCCGAGCTGGCAGTATTCTGCATCTTTTTAATCCATTTTCAACTTCATGCGCATAAATTTTAGTGTTAGCCGTTGTGGTGGAATGATCGGATCTGCATCGGAATAAATGAACAATGAACAATGATTTAAAACAGCTAAAATTGTGATTGCTTGAAAAGTTCCGTAAGAGGACCAGAGTGAGGAGTATAAAACGCAAGGTAAACATGTGAATGGAAACCGAATAAATTCGGGTTTTAAACGATTCACCAAGCTATTCACGTGAACATTATTGTAAGCTTCATCACCGCTGTTCCGCAATAGACTGGTGAGCATGTAGTTTGGTTTGAATCATTTCCTTCACTGAGTGACGAAGTCTGTATCATGTAATACAGGTTGGATGATGTTATCAAGGCGTTTTTAAAAAGGGTTAATTTTAAGGCAAAAATGACTTGTTGGAAGGGCGTTACTTGTTCCGGATACCCAAAGAAAGAAAACGTTTTTCAACAACCAACTTTACTATAGAACGTAGTTGGTTTCAGCTGCTGGCTTCTGAGGTTGGTATTGTGACTGTTACAGCAGGTCGCGGTATGGGTGATGTAGGTTTGTCCCTACTGGGCAAACCATGAAGAGGTCACCTCGCTGATACCGATATTCGCTACTGTACGATCCCAGTGCTTGTGGTATGCGGCGATAGGGGAAGTGGAACAAACCCTAAACGAAATTCATCGCTGACGTCTTGGGCCTTCAAGCGCAACCATACCGTATTTGCACCAGCGAAGCCAAGGTTGGATCGCGTACTCACCTTGGGGCCTCATGTAAGCGTTCAGCGTTTGCGGAATGATTGCTGACTCGCACTTTGAAAATGAGCATCCCAAGAGTCCAAATTACTGACAGGCTATGTTATTTCAACATGTTTCGAGCACCTAAGTTCATCCTACATACTTAGCCCGAGGTCGCTCTCCTGGGAATTTCAATACAACCGATGAGTTTCAAGTCGACACTCATGGGTACGCTGATAGCATACGGTCACAACGTTGCATTTCGGATGACCAAGGATAAGCGCTGTCGTGAGTTTTCGCACTAGCGTATGATCGTTTACTTACTTGAAGTCATGCCATATCTTGACATCGACTGCAAATAGTAAGAAGTGCGGTGGAAGCACATTGACTTGACCGTTAGTGAAGGCTAGGAACATACGTGGGACTATTACCGATCCTTGGGGCAAATTACATTAGACGTCCGTTGCGTTGGAAATAGAACTATTGACTCTCACATGTTGCTGACTTTGGATAAATAAGCTGCTTCAGTTCAGTTCACTGGAACTGATGCAAAACACCGAAGTGCAGTGGACCGTTGACAAGATCTACACCGTAATAATAACGATGAATAACACCTATGGGATAGTGGGGTTGGGTTCAATTAGAATGCAGAGAAAATAGAAGCAAGGGGAAATGCGTTAGACTAACCATAATGAAACGAAAATTAACAACCAGATAAAAGTAACCGAATGCAGGTACGCCGCTGACTTTGTGACTGCGCCGTGTCTACCACGGTCTCCAAAAATTGGAGTGAACCATCTCGAGGCCCCATGCACGAAGACGGTAGGCACCAGCCTGACAAACTCTCTCAGTCAATGTATTCATGCCTCTATGACACGTCATGGTCTGGTCACATCGCAGTTTCGACCACATTTGTGCAGCCACGGCGTATAATGCACGCCGAAGAAGACGATCAAAAGCCATACGAAGGACATGGCTTATCCAACGCAAGCGACTAAAATTTATCAAACACTCAAGTGAGGCATCAGATGGCTTTTTGCAATAAACCAACTGGCAGAACTCAGCGCTGGTTACTCGGTGTTCCCACAAGACGTGAAAGATTGTCCGCATGTACCCATGGTCAAACACGGTCAAGCGGTTAATGACTTCTCTGTGACCTGGCCAGGTCTCTGATCAATACAGTAAGACCGGCCTTACCGCAGCGTTATACATCTTACTTTTCACTGGAAGGCTGATATCCCGCCGTCTCGGTACAAGCTTGAGTCTCTGGAAAGCCACAGAAGCCTTGCTGATAGGCGAAGTAACTTTCTCAGCTATGGGATAAACAGAGGTGACGCAGCTACCAAGTTAACGGAACGGATCTACCAAGTCCATTGACTGTTCGGTGATAGCTAGAACCGGAGGGTTGTCGGTTCAGTCCTGTAGAAGTACTTTCACTTTGAAGGTGCAAAGCACAAACCTAAGTGTACAGCGCGACGTGTCAGTTTATTCAGTAGTGCATGCATAGCTACTACGTCAGACCCAAGGATAGCCATGTCTTCCACGTACCCCAGGTCTGTCATTCGGTCACTTGACATAACTTTCACTCCGGTAGAGTCTGAAAGAACAGAGTCGCTCATGATCATTTCGATCACAAAGAGAAACTAACATATAGGGCAAACCTGCGAACTCTACTTGTAATGGAGTAGTGAGAAGACAGTTTCTCTTAGATACTCGGCCTAGGGAATCATGGTATAGAGGCTTCAGAATAGAAAGAAGAGTACTACAAGCTGTCTTTATCAACAGAGTCGAACGCAGCTTCCAAAACAAGGAAACCACCATAGTCGTTCGTCTGTATGCATGCGTCTGCTGCAAATATTGGCGACGTGTAAACATGTAGTTGATGAACTACGACCAGGGCGGAATCCATCCTGGGTTCAGTGGTTTGGTCTTCATGATGACCAGTAAGTCGTCAAAGCATGATATCAGTGAGACCCTTTGAGGCAATGGAAATAAGGCTAAAACCTCGCTGATTTTCGCATAATGTACGTTGACTCCTCTTGAAGATGGGCACGACGGTTGATAATTACCAGTCTGACGGCACTTTTTCCGTGTCCCAACTCGTATTAAAAGCAGAAGCAAGTCGAGTCAACAAAGCGTCACCACCATCTTTCGGCAAAAATGGGCGAAGGTCGTCTGGTCCAGGAGACTTGTTTAGTTGCAGCACGATAAACTCACGTCAATTCTCTTCCAAAGTGGAAGGTGTGACATCTACTTCTTACGTAAGCTCAAGTGATTCGGTAAGCGGCAGTGCAGCAACAGTCCGGCTGGAATGTTCCTTAAAATGTTCCGACCAACGGGCTAGTCGATGAAGCTGAGAAAGGATCAACAGTTCATCTTTCTCAGCTATTGTCTCGCTAACTGATAACTTTCTGGGATTTGTGATCCAGATGAGCTGGAGTAGCACGCGGCTGTTTTTCATAGCGCTGGCTCTCTCCATCTCACGGGCCTTTGCAATCCATCAACATTCCTGGTTGATTCGAGCAACTCTTGGCAGACTTGGTTTCAAGGAGTTACGGCTAGGCTAAAACCCATTGCCCAACAGAACCTGTTTCCACGCTTCGAGCAAACTGATCAATGTTTGCGAGCTCCAGACAGTTACGACATCTCAAGTCGGGTTCACAGCAAGCGTCAAAGAGATCCTTCATGGCAAACTTGAGACGATCTCAGTCAGCGTTCGGCTGACTAACCTCAGTCATCGTAGACAATTGGTGGGCCAGTCTGTTATGAGATTGTTGAATCACAGACCGCGAGTTTAAGTTACTGGTAAGACGATCAGCAGCTAGGGACTTTTTGAAGTCGGAAAAGCGAGTTCTAGGTTTGCTCGCACTAGACAAAGGTCAGATGCCAGCCATGTGATCCAAAACAATTAACCATCTTAGACTAGTGTGCGCCAAAGGTAGCTGATGACAATATGGTCAATTTGGGTCCGGCTCATTGAGGGATTCCATGGGCGCCAGTTGAGGCGGTGTGAAAGTTTGTGCTGGCAAGCAATACTGCTAATATAAAGATGGCAGTCGGCGTAAAGTTGCGGGAATCCAGCACCATTGTATGTTCGGCGTACATTTACTCCGAAGCGGTCGCCCGGCTGTCGTTCGAAGTCGGAAATATGACCTTCTTGGGAATTCAAGTCACCATCAACATAATGATTCCAGTATTCTTCGCTATGCGGAGAAGAGATGAAAGATCTACGAGGGTCATTCAATCAATAAGGTGGATTTTTCGGTATAAGCACTTCTAATAAAGATAGAAGCTTACTTTTACTCGTAATTAGAAATCATCCTTGGTATTCTCCGAACTGCAGTCAGTAGGAGCATAAACAGAAGGAATGAAATGACCCTGTCTTCATCCTGCGTTTAGTAGCCCAAATAGAGGTGCGCAGTCAAACCGCATACGTGCGGCTGTTCACCGATATCCAGTCGAGTAGATTATCTTCAGCTTGTCTGCTGTGGCAATACCAATACCGTAAATACCTTAAGCCATTGGATTGGTATCACCAGAGATGCGAAGAGTCTAGTCGTTATCGTCAGATTCAGAAAAAGAAGTCACGGATTGGGCACAACGCTGTTATCGTGAATGCGTGTTTCGTAGATACAGTACAAAGCAGTACCAATGATAATACTGGATAATACTGGGGGAGAGTGAGTTGACGACAGTTCGAGATCTTCGTTTGTTTCCACTCTAGTAAATAGGAGTGACTTTTCCATGGTAGCAAATGGTCGAAACCTGCTCTTTATCAAAGCAGTGTATAAAGTACAGAACTTACTGGACTGGCGATATTCATGGCGGCTGTCTTGCATAACTTCGTTCGTATGTCGTCTACACTAGGAGAGTTGTGCACGCGCAAAGAAAATAGTATTCTCATCATATTCGCTGCAGGGAGGAACATATACCTTAGCCCTACGGCTATATATATATATATATATATATATATATATATATATATAGACGGGAGAGCCTATGGTGCGCTGAGGCTGGTGGTGGCTAGATCCTGACAGAGGCCATACGCACTGCTGCTACTGTTGCGCCTTTGGCTCATGCCCTGGACGCCTCCTCGTAGCGACCGCTGGGTGGGAGTTGGGTTTCGCCCTTCTCCCTGCTAAAATCCAGGACACCAATCCGCCTGAGTCAGTGAACTGAACATGTGCTTGACCCGCTGCCTTTCGGGTGTACATTTAATCGAAGGCTTTGGCTGAGAACCCGAGTCGTTCTCCTGTCAGGTGTTGGCGCCCTGCCAGTATCCTAGTCCATCCTCTTCGGAGGTTAGGAAGTGCTCGGTAGCCCTCTTCCCGTAAAACCTAGCCATGGGAGACAACAGGTCTACGGGTTATAAACACACAGCTGGATTGGCGTAGAACACGAGCGCCACGCAATGTCTCTGACGTGATAGGGCACCTCCGGATGTTCAATGGTTTGCTACTGCCCGCCTCAAGCCAGGCAGCCCCTGGTCAAATTGGTGCAAACCCGGCAAAACCCACCTGCGTCTAGCCGTGGTGGCAGATGCGTATCCTACTACGGTCGCAAAACATATATGAATCGTTGCAGTACCTCCAAGGCTGCGTGTGACGGCCGTCAAGCGGATCCCATTCTGTCTCTGCAATCACATTCCCGAGCTGGATCTGCTCCCCACTGCCTTGTGGGTCAGGCTATTGAGCCGAAAGCTCCGGACGGAGTCCCTCAAGCAAACCTCCGATACACAACGACCACCTCGCGTGCGATTTCCCACCAATGCAATCGTACGCCTGCGCGCAAAGCACTCAGCATCGGGTGCTGGAACGTGCGCACACTACTGGACCGGAACTCGAGTGAGTGCCCCGTGCGACGCACTGCATTGGTCGCGATAGAGCTGGCACGTTACCACATCGATATTGCGGCGCTCAGTGAAACCCGGCTCGCTGAGCAAGGTAAGTTGCATGAAGCAGGTGCTGACTACACATTCTACTGGGTGGGAAAAGCAGCCTCAGCACCACGTGAACATGGGGTCGGATTTGCAATATCCGATCGCCTCAATGGCCAGCTGGTGGGTGAACCAACGGGCATCAGCGCGCGACTGATGACTGTTCGCCTACGACTCGGAAGAGGTAAGTTTGCTACTTTTATAAGCACGTACGGTCCGACCATGTGTTATCTTGATGACACGCGTGATCAATTCTACACTCAGCTATCCTCCGTGATACGGTCTGTGCCGAGGAGCGACCGACCATTTCTGCTGGGTGATTTCAACGCGCGCGTTGGGCGTGATGCATCAGTGTGGACAGATGTTATCGGTTCGCATGGCATTGGTTCAGCGAATGCGAACCTTGACAGGCTGCTATCACTGTGTGCCACTCACGGCCTGACGATCACGAACACTCGGTTTGCACTGAGTGCGAGTGATATAGCAACTTGGACGCACCCACGGAGTGGTCACACTCACCTGCTCGACTATGTCATCGTACATCAGCGTGCTATGCGTGAAGTGCGCATGATACGTGTACTGCGTGGAGCTGAGTGTGGCACTGATCACAAATTGGTTCGGACCAAACTGTACATATATTTCCGTAAATTTATGCATTGCACTCCCGCCGTGAATCGGCGGAAATTTAGCATTTTCATCCACTTTACTGTGGCGAAACTTACTGAGCTGGAGAAGGCGACGGCTGCACGCCTGTGTGATGTGGACTGCATAGCCACAGTGGGCGACCTGTGGCACCACATTCGCGACCAGGTGGCAGCTGCTGCCGAGGAGACCATCGGATGCGCAAACTGTAAGTGGCCTGATTGGTTTGATGAGAACAATGGGACGATTGGCGCATTGGTGTCGGGGAAGAATGCAGCATTTGCTGCACATGTCGCAGACCCAGTGACATTTGGAAGAAGAGTCAGTTTCGCAAACTTCGACGGCGACTGACCCGAGAGCTCCGTCGCATTAAAAATGCATGGTGGACGGAGAAGGCGAAGCAGATGGAATGCTACGCCGAACGCCGCCAACACAAGGAATTCTTTGACTCCTTGAAGGCAGTGTATGGACCGAGATTGGAGCCGCTGAGGACGCTGATCGATGGTAGTTCAGGCGTTACCTGCACACAGACTGCAGACATAATGCAGATCTGGCGGAAACACTTCGACTGTCTCTTGAACAACGGTTCAGAGATCGACTGGCCTACATTGAACGGCCTGAAGCAGCAAGATGTGAACACGAGTCTGGCGGACACGCCGACACTGGATGAGACGCAGAGAGCACTTGCTCAGCTGCGAAACGGCAAGTGTGCTGGGGCCGACGGGATCCTGCCTGAAGTATTGAAACACGGCGGATCCACATTGTTGACTGGGCTGCACCACTTGGTGCAACGTGTATGGATTGAGGAGGAGGTGCCTGCTGAGCTGAAGGATGCCTTTATGCTCCCACTGTACAAGGGCAAACAGAGTAAGCAATGTTGTACGAATTATCGTGGTATCAACTTGCTGAGTTGTGTGGGCAAGGTGATTGTCCGAACCCTGTTTAACCGCCTCGTCAGACAGGTTGTGCAACCGAACATGCCAGCTTGCAGCACCAATGATACGGTGTTTGCGGCTCGTCAGTTGCAAGAGAAGTGAAGAGAGCGATACCAGCCGTTTTACTCGCTGTTTTTTGATTTCACCAAAGCATTTGATACAGTGAACCGCGAGGCATTTTGGCTAATGTTGGGTAAGTGTGGTTGCCCGCATAAGTTTGTAAGTTTAATTGCATGTCTGCACAGTGGTATGCGAGTGAGGGTACAGCTGAGTGGAGAGACTTCGGATGACTCTGTACTTGGCTCTGGTGTGAAGCAAAGCTGTGTCTTAAATCCTGCCCTGTTCTCATCTTCATGCAATAATGTATTGTGTTTTTGATGCCGCTTGTGTTTACAGTGTTAGTGTGGAGCGCCGTATTGATAGTGGGTTGTTGAACATCCGGCGTTTCGGTGCGAGAACTCTAGTCTGTGGGACAACTATCCGTATGTTGCTGTTTGCTGACGACTGTGCGTTGTTTGCACACTGCGCGGATGAGTTGCAGCACACGACTAGTGCTCTGGCTTTGACAGCGGCCAAATTCATGCTCACCATCAACACAAGCAAAACTGTCTGTCTCATTCAGCCTTCACCGGAGGTGCACTCTTTAATATGCCGCGAATCAGCCTTGGTGCAGAAGTATTGGAAAACACCTTCCGCTTCTGCTACCTTGGCAGTGTGATTTCGACTGATCAGCAGCTACACAGTGAGCTTAGTGTCCGCGTATCGAAGGCAGCGGCGGCATTCGGGAAGCTCGAGTACCGAGTGTGGAACAACCGTCAGCTTACTGTGGACACCAAGCTGATGGTGTACAAATCCATGGTACTGTCCGTTCTTCTATACGGCAGTGAAACGTGGACGATGTGCGGGCGGGATGTGCGCTATCTCGAGCGGTTCCAACAGCAGTGTTTGCGACGGATTCCGCGCATCGGATGGAGCAACAGAGTTGCGGACACAGAAGTGCTGCGATAAAGTGTGGGTTATGCAGTGGACTGCATACTTTTGCTGAGACTCCTGGGGTGGCTCGGTCATATGGGCCGTATGGATTCGACGCGGACACCGAAACAACTATTATGTCGTAAGCTGAGTATCAGGAAGCGGCATGTGGGATAACCAAAGTTACGTTACCAGGACATGATCAAAGTGAGCCTCACACGTTCTAATCTTGATTGCAGGTCATGGGAATCGAATGCGGTTGATCGGCGTGCATGGCGCGATCTGATCACAAAGGCAGTTGCCGAAGTGCGTGAGAAAGACCTTATGCATGCAGAGAAGAAGCGGCAAGTGCGGAAGCGGCAAGCACCGATGGGTTGTACTCCACGGACATCGAGTGCATCGTGCTGTAGCACATGCGGTCACGTGTGCCTGAGTCAGGCAGGCCTAGTGAGCCATAAGCGAGGCCACTCGGGACCACTACCGAAGCGACGACTGGTCCTGCAGAGAACGTAGGCAGAACCGGCGCAGCGTTTGTAGCTACGATGCATCCGATTTATTAACGGCGTGCTTGCATGCTATGTTTATTTGTTTCAGATGGTGGGTTTTCAATTTTGTCCTAATGCTTTTCGTTCTCATATAAATGTCTACCTGTACTCTCTTCTATAAACTTGCACACGTCGCTTAAGCCAATGTTAGTTA
Source organism: Dicrocoelium dendriticum (assembly GCA_944474145.2). NCBI lineage: Eukaryota > Metazoa > Platyhelminthes > Trematoda > Plagiorchiida > Dicrocoeliidae > Dicrocoelium > Dicrocoelium dendriticum. Next base: position 61,837,460 of record OX104065.1, on the reverse strand, counting down.
ATTCCGTTAACATTTTCGTGTTTGTAGCATTTCCATAAAATATACTTTCTGACCTCGTGAACTTATCTCGGATTCTTTTGTAAACAACTTATTTCATATGATCATTAATTTAAGATTTATGTCACCGTTTCCTTATGCATTACTCGAATTACTTTCTTGGTTATCTTTCTCTCAAGTGATTGGCTGTTTTTTGATATCCCCGGTGTGGCTGCGCTTGATGTGCATGTTGACAAGGTGCCTACCTGTCTATTACCCACTACCTCGTTCATACTGGCTCCAGGAGACAGTTGGTCGTTGCTGGAGGGGACGGGGTGCACGGTCCTTGTGGCCGTGCTAGGCTCAAAGAGCGGTTCCATGCACTCAGTGTGGAGCTGACTACGGTCCAGCCACCGCCTTGTGTGTACTTGATTTCCCAAATATAGCGTGCTTGTGTTTGTCTGTGAAGGAGTGTGGGCCGGCTCCGTTGATGAAACGTGGCTCCCATCCACATGCCTCCCTGTCTTATTCCTTCGGGTTTACACTGGATATGGGGTGTGTGGATGGAGCTGTGGGTGGTGATGCGCAAGCCATTCATGGTCCCTCTGTAGGCGCAGGCGTCCTGTGGCTGGCCACAGTGAAAGGCAAATCCGAAACCGGATGCCGCCAACCCTGTAAACCTATATATATATATATATATATATTATATATATATATGGATTTAACACTTGGCCAACCGTAGAGGTAGCTGAGTGGATAAAGATAATAGAACCAACATGAAAAATAGGGGGTTAAAGAAGAAGTGTAAAACAGTATTTATGGGGCAGCTTCTCACATCTGATTCGCCATTGCCCATGGTTTCATAACACGTCCGAAAGGGTTTGCAGCCATGTGGGCTGATGATACTTGCGCCCCTAACCAGGCAGTCGAGAGCGCCCAACCGTGGCCATATGTGAGGCTAGCTCTTTCATAGTTTGGCGCAATTCATTTGTTAGTCACTTTGACCTCGCTTCCAGCCGACTTTCGTGCGCGCAAAAAATATATGGCAAAGAAAACTCTTAGTAGGAATGTGAAGCACGTGTCCAAGCCACCGGAGCCTGTGCAGTGAAATTATTCGTCTCACTACCCGGTAAAGTCTCTCTGATCTGAAAATTCTCCGACGAAAATCCTCATTACTAATGTGATGTTGCCACCGCACGCCACCAGTACTCCAGAGCTAGCGATGATCAAATACAGGTAGCCTCTGAACGTCTTTTGCACGAACAATAAGTCTCATAACCGCAGAGCAAGACTGCTCTAACCGTTGCATTGTAGACTCGGCCCTTCTTAGAGAAACTCAGGTCTCTTCAACGCCAGAGATAGCGGAGTTTAGCAAACGCAACCCGGGCTTTAGCGACATGCAAAGAGACCTCATCCATTATGCTGGTAACGTTAATTCAGCTTCGGAAGTAAACGAATTATTAAAAATTACCAGAGAGTTACCTGAAATTGTAAGGGTGGTAGCAGCTCCTAGCTAGTCTTTTACAAAGATCTTACATTTCGAGGGTGGAAAGTTTTTTCCCTACTGGGAAACAGACACCTTTAACCTACACAGAACATAATGGGCGGTTTGTAAGTAATGGTAGATTACGGCGATGTAGTCTTCATACTCCAAATACTGAAGTCCGTCCCCCGGAAGCAGTTCAACTAGCTACACGCGGGGTGAGTTTTCTCCATAACAGATTTGATGACGATTCACACTGGAAATTGCGGATTTTCCCAACCGGTTTTGCCGCGCCCTATGTAGCTATCGCCTGACGACACGCAGCACGTAAAACTTAGATCCCGTGCTGAGCTCTACGCGGTTGTTGTCTTGCTTGCACAGCCTTTTAGAACTTGTTCTGTGTTTCATCGCTAAGTCCTGTTAGTGCAGGAGTTTGACTTCACGTACGCAACTTGACGGAATGTTTTTGTTGAGTTTTGTAAGCACCCAGGCAGGCATCCTTTAACAAGCCTAAAAAGTGCGCCAGGCTAAATCGCTTATGCATCTCCAGCAAGGATTTCGCTGGTTTCGGGCGAAAGACTGGCTTTCGACGTAGTTTTCACCAACCCAGTGAAGTGAGTGACATATTTCTTACAGGCGACATCAGGAGGCGTCGCAACTAGGAAGGACGGGTTGGCTTCTTGGTTAAGGTTGGACAGGATCTTGTAATGTGTGACCACTTGTTAACATGTGGGTTGAAACATTAGAAATGGAAAACAGCTCAAATAAGATTTAGCCTGCATGCAGAAACGTGCATGAGTGAACTTGTTTAGATATCGATATTAAGATAGATTCTTTCCACACCCTCAGTTTCATGAGTATGGGAATGTGAGATCAGTGTTTGTATTGAATCTCAAACCGGTGGATATAGGTAAAATTAAGTAATCGTACTGACTCAGCGTATCCACTAGCCGTTTTTTAATGCATGAATTGTGGGTGCATAAAGCATATAAGGTAGACAAGCACTCCATGCCTAAGATACTAGGGGAAGAAAAATAGTTGTGAATGCCCCTACCAGCTTCGTAACTCAGCCCTGTTCGGATGCCGACCCCACCAGTTTGGTGTTGCGCTTATGTTTCAGGGAATGGCGTCGGAAGAGATTTGGGTTTTCAGCATCTGGCCCTCGTACATGACGTCATCTCGTAGATTCAGCTAATTACAAGTGTGTACCGATAGGAATTCAGTTCGAGGTGACATGGCAGTTGGAGCAACCTAACCATAACATTCTTTTATTTGGTTTTTGCTCTGCGGCGTAAAGCTTTGCGAGGTGGCAGTTTTTTGCAAGTAATGACAGCCCCCACGTTGTCGTACTCCAAACGGGACTTTGTATAGGTGTATAGCATTTGCGGAATCAGACCGCCGGAATACCTTTCGCAGAGACAACTTCGATAAACGGGAAACAATGCAGTTCAGAAAGTTTAGTATTAGACTTCTCTAATTACATTTAAAAAGTCATTTAAATGTCATTTAAAATATCTACACAGTATTGCAATTTTGATGTGGCTGGAGGTTACACACATAGAAACCACTTGGTTTTGCAGCTTACTGTCTTATTTCCTCTGTTTTATATAGTACAAATGAATCACTTATAATTCTATCATTGTGTGTGTAACACACAATGAACGCCCACGGATGAGGCCAGACTCCGTTCTTAGTGGTCGGTTAGCTGAACACAGTGTGTCATAAGCCAGGTCAAACTGAGGATTCGATAGTTTGTTCTATTTGCGAAATGACGTCATGTTTGTTGCCTAGTTTTACTTATTGAAGCTGCTGACACACGTGCCCCAGAAGTACATATTGTTGATGCTAGGTACACATTACTTCTCCAATTGTTTGCAGGTTGTACGGTTATCCAGTCTCTCTTTTGATGTTCTTGCTTCTGATGGAAATGCGTTAGCTCAAGGCTCCGAAGCGGCATGTCGCTTACAATCTATTTATGAGGTAGTGCTAAAAAATTAAACCCCAATGATAGCGCTTCCAGTTAAAGGTGAATTAAGAGTACAGCAACCAAATTATGCACCCATGCTTAACCGGCTTTTGATTATTAAATCGCTACGTTGACATCGAGTTCAGAAGATGCCGTTTTTTCAGTTTTGTTTTTCGCACTACTGAAGGTTTACTTGAGTAGCAGTATGATATCTAACTTTTGCATAATCGGTACACAAACAGCTGAAGAGAACACAAGAAATATCTGAATGCAGCTTGTTCTATCGTGATGTTATCCGTAGTAATCACTTTGAAATTTGTGAAGTGCAAGGATTGTACAGTACTAACTTAAAATATCTGAGCAATGTGGAAACCAAACTATGCAACACCAAATTGGGCTTTAGATTAGCAGTTGTGTGCTCGGATGGCCACATGCAATCACTATTGGAACCTCGGTCATTCCGGTCAAGAAAGAGGACTGTATCTGAAGTGAGGGGGCTTCGGTTTCTTCGTCCGAACATTGCACCCCATTAAGTTATTAGACCGTGCCGCAAACCCCACAGAAACAACTGTAGTCCGCCGAGGTTAAGCAACATTGCATTAGCTGTTCAGCCCTCCTAAGTAGATGTAAGAGTCATTAAATAGGGAACGATATCAAAATCTTAAATAATTTTAGAGGCAACGAACTTAACGGATAGCTGTTGCTCATGCAATATGACCTATATTCCATTTAGGCAATTCGCCACTCACGATAAGTGAACATTTCGGCTAAAAATTCTAGTATCATGCCTTTTGTACAATCATCTCACCACGCCCACTAGATTCAGGACAGCAAACGAATCGTCCATACTGGAGCTTGTGCTCACGAATGAAGAGCTCATGGTTGACAAGTTATTGATGGATAGTCCACAAGGTCTCAGTGACCATGCAGTAATAACGTTTAACTATGTGTGTTATGCAGAGTATCCATAGGGACACTCGGAACTAACTCGTACAATCACACGCTACCACCTATTTAAAGAACTCGCAGACGCAGCTGCTTGGGAAATCTCAAACAACAGTCCCCTTGAAAACTTTTGGACCTATTTCGTTAATAGATTCAGCGACATCGTCAACAGAGCATCGGAGACCAAATCCCTTCGTTCCGCAAAAATGCCATCAATTCTAAGTAGCAGGACTCGAAAATGCCTAACGATAAGGGATGCAGCATGGCGTGCTTACAATGTTAACCCCGACTCAGGGACTTGGGGCAATTTCCTGACCCATCGCAAACATTGCACTACACTTGTCCATGAGGACAAAGTAAATTATCAACAGTGCCTAGCAAAAAATTCATGGCAAACAACAAATTACTATATAGGCATGTCAATAAGCTTCGTAAATTGGAGCATGGAATCCCTCCACTTTTCACGCCAAGCGGTAGAGTACAAAGCGCCGAAGAAGCAGCTAATGCCCTGCGGCTTCAATACGCCCTAATTTTCGAACTCGCAACCTCTAGTTGTCCAAAAACGTCATGCACATTACCGACACCATTGTTTACAAATGTAATTTTCAACCCGTCACTTGTGCTAAGGAAGCTACTCTCACTGCGTGAGCATAGTTCTACGGCAGCAGACAACATCCGCCCGAAGGCACTGAAGGCTACGGCCACCAAGCTAGCTGAACCACTGTCACAGTTCTTCCAAATGTGCTTTGATGAGCAACAAGTCCCCACTATGTGGAAGTGTGGCATTATCACCCCTATTTTTAAAGGCAGTAGCCGTTCAGATCCTGCAAACTATCGTCCAGTGACTCTCCTCCCTGTGCTAGCGAAGGTGATGGAAGCAGTCGTCGATGAGGCTTTAATGGACTACCTGGAAAAATGCAATCTCTGTACCGGAACAGCATGGCTTCCGTCAACACCGGTCATGCACCACCAACCTACTGATTGCACGAGGTAGTTGGACGGAAGTGGTCGATGATGGAGTCGGAATCGACGTCATCTATCTGGACTTCTCCAAAGCTTTTGACTGCCTTGAACATCGCATCCTATTTCACTGGCTACAGAGATACGGAATGGGAGATCCTGTACTGGGTTGGATTGCCAGCTTCCTTCACCAACGGAAGCTTCAAGTAAGTGTTACGGGATCACTCTCTAACCCAACTGAGGTGGAATGTGCTGTTCCACAAGGCTCAGTGCTGGGACCGCGTTTATTCCTGGTGTTTATCAACCACGTGGCATCAGTTATCTCCTCACATGTCCTGCGTTTCGCCGATGACATCAAGATATGGCGGGCGATTAATAAGAAGCCAGATCACGATCTGCTCCAACATGACCTAGATTGCATTCACGAATGCTTCAATTGAACATAGCTAAGTGCAAGTGATACATCTGCGTCACCAGCTGGTGAGCGCTTACAAACTTGGAGACCACACCTTGGAGAAGGTCTCTCAAGAGCGTGACCTGGGTGTATTGGTACAGGAAGATCTTGGGTGTTCAAAACAAGCAGAGAAGGCGACGAGAACCGGCAATCAACACTTCGGCCTTCTTCACAGAGCCTTCGGTCGGTTTGAACCCTCAATCTTTCCCCAAATGCTTAACGCCTACGTGCGACCTCACGTGGAATATGCTATTCAGGCGTGGTAGCCGTGGCAGAAACAGGATCTCGTTGCTCTCGGGACTCCTCAACGAAGGGCAACCAAGAACGTCAGGGTCCTCTTTCATCTGCCCTATCAGCTTAGACTGAAATCTCTAAGAATATACAGCAGTCGATATAGGCTTTTGCGGGGGGATCTCGTAATGGTTTACCAGATTCTGAAGAACCCAAACCACATTTGCCGTAAGCTGATGGAATTGAACCACAAATCTAAACTAAGAGGTCACCCTCTGAAACTGACCATTCAGTAAGGCAAGCTTGAATGCCGTAAAAATTTCTTTTCCCTCCGCGTGTGCCAGCCTTGGAACGCCCTCCCTAATTATGTCGTTTCTGCTCCTAATTTGGCGATATTTAAAAACGTGTTGACGATGCATTGTCTCACTTACATTTCATTTTATGACTTGTTAGCCAGGGGCTACAAAACGCAATCAAACGGTGTCTTGCCAAACGCCTAAACATGGATTTATGGATTTATACGTTTAATACGCGAACATCTCCGCTATTCCACATAAGTCTATGATGAGTCCACCAGAACGCTTTTCACTTTATCATGCAATTGATTTTCGCAATAATTTCCATCCTACGGGACTTGTTAAGCAATGCTTTTTTACCCGTAATAAACCATTATTCCATTGTTCCATTACGGTTGTTCTATCCGCGATTGGTCTATTTCTCTTAATAGCGAACATGACTGTATGCAACTGTACACTCGCGATCTTCGAATTAGGTACTTTTCGACCTACAACTTCTCTGGACACGCCTAGTAACAAGTAATTCGGACCCTATAATCGTTGGTTAATATATTCAACTGTAGCACAACATATGGCAATAGGAGAAAGTAGGGCAACATTGCTCCACAACAACTGCAGTGATCGCATATTAAACATCAGACTGGTAAACATTCAGCCATCAACTATCGAGAGCGTTGTAAGGAACTTTATCTCGAACCAATTTGGTTTAAGGGACTGAAGTTTCACTGTAGCACAACCGCTTTAAGTCCTACAACACAACCAGACTTACTCCGATCTGAATACACTCAGACTGTAAAGGCTCGATTTGTGACAGCTTTGCAACGAAGATTATACACTGGTTTTACCAAATGCTAATAAAAACATGAGGCATATTTGCTTCCTGATGATCCACTGCTATCTATGGAATAAATGCCCTATCACACTCTGATCATGTACAAATGTAGCAACATTTAGTGAAAAATTCAAGACATATCTTGACCCGAATAAGATAGCGAGTATATCCACGTGGGACATTTACTCAACCAATTATCCCATGAGGAACATGAAAGTGTCCAAGCACCCATGTTGCTATACCTTGTCTTTGGTCTCAACCAACCAATAATTTGCGATCTCATGTTTCAATATTGCATATATGCGTATTGCTCGTGCAACAGAATGGTTACTTTTATACATAATAATCTGTTCGGCTAGAGCTACAGCTTTTCAAATCCAATGGAATAGATCATGATTATTAATATTAAAACAATTAACAATTGTTTTGCTAGTGGCCTGCTGTACGTAATCTTATAGTCACACCTGAAAGTCGGTCACCACTTCATTTTCTATCCAACGTGCGATGCTTACTTAAGCAAGTTGTCGTTATGTGAATATAACCAAAGCTATGGCTGATATAGTGTCCGGAAATCCGTAAGGCATTGTCCTGGAATAAAATTGATGAGCTCACAGATATTAATGACCTGCGATAATAATCTTTTAAATAATATCTACTTATAAAAATGTTGGAACAATAAAACTATTATATAATAACACAAAATGGTAAATAATGATTAGTTCCGTAGGATGCTTTAAGCGCAATACATAAATCCAAAGAAATACAATGCCAAAATGTTAAACTGCGCAATTTTAGACTCACTATGAAGTCAACATTAAAAAGAATGGAAATCCACATACCCCGTTTAACGGGTTAATGAGCGCAGCGTTTGTTAGCGCATTGTTGTCGTCCTATACACGCGGTTCATAACACGTATTGCGATTGGCCTAATGCATTGTTGTTTCGTTTCTAAATGGATAACATAGGCAAATAAATGAGATGTCCTATGAGTGTTCCAAGGCTGAACAATTCAATGGTAGACATTTCCAGCGGCATTTAACTGGCCAATGGTCCCTTAGTTTCTCATGTGGTTCCGATGCAAGCTATTGTAAACGTGACCACGGTACGGAACGTTCTGATAAGTCTGGGTAGGGTTATCACCTAGATGACGATAACGTCCGCAGTACAGTTCTAGTGTTTCCACTTGTACTTAATATGGCAAATTTAACAAGACCTTCATATTTGTTGTTGTTATTCGTTGTGGGACTTGGAATATAGCCAACTCGCGTTTCTGACAGGGCTACCAGCAGATTATCACGCATTGTACGTTATCTACACAAATGCATTAAGCATTTACCATAGAACAATGACATATAATTTGTAAAATGATAAACGCTTAACATGTGCCGCCGGCTAATGGAGCCAGGTTTAGTTAATTAAAGACGCATGTCAGTACAAGTAAATGCGCAAAGTTGCACTTACCAAGACTTTGCAAGAAGATAAGTAGAAATCCACTTCGCTAGCATTTGGAAACGCAACGTATTCTCATTGTTAACTAGGGAAATGATGGATTACACATTTTGGCCTTACTCTATTAGTGATCAAATTGCTGGTTTTCGCTTACTGACACTTCACAGCTTTCTTCGAACAACTGGTCACTTTGAATCACCTACCCAAGGTCCCGCTTCTGTGAGGCGGTCTTTAAGATGTGAGCTTTCACACGAAATACCTTCTACTTCACCAAGTTTAGCTGAAGTAATTTTGTCTTTAACCATTTAAAAGCACGGGCTAGTTTACACTACAAAACGCTGTGATCCTCCTGATTACGGACCTTCAGCCTCAGCGATGTCATCGGCAAATTTAAGATATTTAACTCTACGTCACATGCTATATCGCAATAAATATTATGAGTAAGAATATCCCTAACACCACATTCCCCCTCAAACTCACCAATTCGTGCCTGGAACCCTGACGGATGTCTTTTTTCTGTTCGATTTTTCGGAATTGTCCAACTAGCGTGTTAATACCTCAGCCATGGCTGATGCGAATAGTACTTACAGCCATAGGAGGAGAAGAACTCGGCCCTAGTTGGTGGGTTACGAATGAAACCAATCTTTGGAACTTAAGTTAATGGTACACTGCTACTACATGGTAGGGACTTACTGTTCAAGCAAGCTAATTTGAGAGGATCTAGATCTGGGTTCGGCTGGCCTAGTCTTTGCCACCAGCAGCTTTGTTAATGCAGTCGGTAAACTAAAGTTAACGTGGGGAAAGTTGAGCAGGTTTGTGACATTAATTGGCAGCTACTCGGAGAGTTGGAGCATATGCAACCACACTACCTCGGCTGTATTCCCGGCGTTTCCATTGTGTCCGTCTGCTGAGGAGTTTGAGAACACCACGCTTCCCTTCATTAACGCTTTTCGCATGTTTGACCTTAGCCTGTCTTGGCAAGAAAGGTACTTGCTAGGCCAACAAATACTGTACAGTGATCACGTTGTATTAAATGTCTGCTCCAGTGGTCTGGTCTAGGGTTATCTTCGTACTTACGTCAAAACACATCTCTTGTTGCCATCCATTGTTACTTTCTACTTTGAATGAAGGGAGGAATCGTGCTGGAAGTAAACGGTCTAGCTTCTGACGCGGATGTGATCAGGTCAATGAATGGGGCAAAATCTCCATCAAGGCATAGTTGAGATAACAATCATCCGAAAACTCCCATGTGGCTTCTTCGACAAATGCTGGTAGTATGTTTTATTGTATGATTGTCCGAATCCATTTGCTAGGAGATGACAACAATTCCATAATATGAACATGGAATTTACCTGGGGTGAAAGTTTGTCTGTGCCTTGATCACTGGATCCTTCCCAGTGCGAAGTTCGGTCCAAATATGGAACGTGGGAGAGGATAAGCGGCTGTCAAAATGCTCGCTTTGCTGCGTCTTATTCCCAGAAGAAACCAGGGATCGATGTTACCGGACCACTAACTGTTTCGCACTACAGGCCACTGCTGTAGTACAAAATACCCCACCTTCTTTGTTGGGGTGATCGTGTAGATCAGGGAATATATCCTGCATCACGATGTCGGCGCCAGTAATTTCTAAGTCAACCACCTTTTAGTTACAAAGATTTGATTCCAAACAAATGATGCCTAACGCAACCGGAGTTCAGCTTGTTAAGGAGGCTTTGTTAATAAATGTACATAAAGGAAAACTCCACTGCTCTTAGAAGTGAGACTTGGAGGTGTGATTTGGTTCCATCCTGCCTTGGCAAGGCAGTGAAGAATGAAACTTTGGCAGATCTAGCGATGCCGCCATTTCCTCTTTGCTTAACTATCTGAGTGCAACATGTGAATTGTGACCAGTAGTTTTGCCAGCTAGATGTGAAATGTTATGCGAATGGTTGTTTGGATGTGGCCCGACCAAATCGATCGTGTTGTGCGTTTGCATAAGAGACTCCTCTTGGAACTGAAGCTCATAAGGTAGTTTGCTACGATGCACATATCAGCACTTTATTACACTTGTTTATAGTTGCTTAAACTGACGCACCAGCTTCACAATCGTCCGGATAGACATTTTGTAACCTGATGATATACGTAGCGTCACGCTCGATTTAGCTATGGCCTTTTTCGTGGATGTAAGCTCGCGAATTTAGCCCCAATACTCTTAATCGTGGTCAGTCGTCTTGCACTCATTATGTCTCGACGCCTAGGGAACACCATGAACAAGGATGGACCTGGATTCGAATTATCCCGTATTCTTTAATGTCGTCTTTCCCCTGTTTATACTCGCTGCCCAGAATTTCCTGGAATGTGCGGACGGAACAGGGACCGTTTTGGAGACTAGCTGTCGACAGCTGAAGTGCTTCCGCTTTATCAGCGAAGGCCTGCGCAAAACAGAGGATTCTCGGCTCATTGTATTACTTTGAATTTGTTAGACGTTTAGCTAGTATCAATTTGTCGGGTCAAGCTACAACATTTAGGATGTAACATCCGAAGTTCCACTCACGCAATCCAGTCGCTTTCCTTTTAAGCACTTCGACTTTTTTCGGGAATATTCGTGAAGACCACTGATGGTACACTATGTGGTTTCTTGACGAGTGTTGGGCAGGTTCGATTGAGGTCGACTGCCCCGATAATGTGCATACACCGGTAGAGACTTTGTACGTAGAGGTTCGCCTACAACATTCATTTCGAATCCAATGGGAATAACTGAGATCCCGAGTGTCCTGGTAAACTTGACAGCAACGACATCTTAATCAACACCGGTGTCAGTACCATACAGACATTGCGAACAGTATGAAGGGTGGACGACGCTATATTCTCCCTTATTCCAATCGGACTTCAGGTTTATCTTGGAAATTGCTGATACTGACACGCTGATTTTGTTAAAATCTGCATGTAACGTATTTTTAAAGGATGTCAATCCTGTTTGTCGAAACTGAAGCAGTACACGTCGGCTGGCACTTTGGCTGCCTACCGTCATGCGTTCACTTAATAAAACGACAACGACGCTCACCCTTTTATCACTCGTGGCCACCAGTCTTGCATATTTCCGTTATAGTTCAAGTACAATGTTGCTCAGTGGAAGAGTACTGAGACGCCAAATCATTGAGACTCATCTATTGTTGCACTATATATATATATATATATATATATATATATATATAAACCTGTGTGTCAGGATACACCTATGTGTTAACATGGATAACATGGTGAGTCCACAGAGCGGTTTTTCACTTTGTGTAACTTCATTGAACTAAACTTATTCCCACAAACCAGCCCACGGTATTTGTTAAGCCTTGGCTTATTTATCCTTATTATATCATTGTTCCAGTGTTCCGTTAATTGCACGTCGCAAGATGAAAGATTAGCCCACTAAGGTGGAGAATCGGCAGTTCAGATAGGGCATGGGATTTCAGTCCTTCAATTTGCTTTATATTAACCTGCGTACTAGTCTTTGATAAGAGTAATTGGGGTTTCTTTAACTGATCTTTGCAACTCATCTACTGAGCCTGTCTTCGTCTCATGATGCCAAAGGTCAGTGTCTGAACATTTGACTGCAAAATAGTATATATAGCTACATGACCGTCCATCTTTATATAGAATATGTCGGATCCGAAGTCAGTGCTTTGGTTACAGGTCGCGACGGATCAAATCTTTGTGATGCATGTTAATCGACTGTGTCCTTTCCTTAAAATCCGCTCTGATGTTTAAACAACGCGACTGAGCAATATTGCACACAAAATATCGGATGACCAATTCACTTGGTAGTTGGAAGCTGTGGTTAGGAAGTCGCTATGTAGCTCTCAGAGTTTAATTTCTTCTGAAACCTAAATGTTCTGGCCCGGCCCAAGATATAGATAATTGTGCGTGTTTCTGTGGGACGGATTAATAAATTGCTATGTGGGGTAAAATGTGTTCCGCACGCGTTAGCTTCAGAAGATGAAGTACACTAGGTAGCGGTTGTTTAGCTGGTGTGAATGTGTATAGACGCCTGTGATTTGTCGAGATTTGGGAAAGTAGTTCTTCGCAAATCACAGTGTATGATTTCACGACTCATAAAATTTACCATAGGTATTAGTCATCATAACGGTTCGTTGTAATGTTTGTGTTCGGAATGGGGTTATACACGGATGCTGATTGGATGGCCCATATTGATTCACTCATTCGGATGGATTGCGACGCTGAACCTAATTTTGGACCGCGACACATTCAGGTACCACTTTTGCTTCCGGTCTCATTGACCGAACGAACAAAGTTCCACTTTAATACCACCCGCGTTTTGCTTAAACGCTGCGTGTCGTAATCCAGTTAAACAACGTAGGCTTCAGTATGGCCTCTCCATTAGGTCATTCGTAGTTGCGACAAGCGTTGCCAGACGCTTTGGTGTAGAGGTTTGTGCTCACATCCCGGGGTTGGAAGGAAGTCTTTCTACACTTACCTTATGAGATCAAATACGTTTGAAACAGGTCACAGATTGCAGTGGGGTTAAGCGGGCAACACCCAAAACCTATCTCGATAGTTGTTGTTTTGCTCTCAAACAATTGGTATGGATACGTACTTATGAAGACATAGAATATAATTGCTCGGTGTATTAGTGTGGCTCAGTTGCCTTTATTCCACATTCGCACCTGACCAGCTGAGGCGTGGAAGTGTGGATGAAACCTTTCGAGTTACTACCCAGCGTGGAAACAGGTTCCCGGGAGACGGTTCCACAGGTGTTATGCCTAAATTGATTCACGCGCACTGCTTTCAACAATTTTATTACTTTTAAATAGTTGAACACAAACTTCTCTTGGATCCGCATTGTGAAATTCAACAAAATTTCTCCACCAACCGAGTATGTTGTACATAATGATCAGACAAGGCCTTTGATCCGTGTCACACACCGTCGGGAAATATACCATTTATTTATTTACCGTAAGGGTAATGTGGCCAACATCTATAGTATGAGCTTGACGCTTAATCCATCATTTAGCAGTATTCAATATCAGTATTCTTGCGTTCACTGATACAGACTTTGACTATAAGTGTGCTCTTGTCACTCATAGATTAACTAAACATGTTCGCTTACTTCTGTGGATGAGGAACTTGATTCTGCAGTGCGATTCTCTTTGTTCTATCGCATTCAATTTTCTCGGATGGGTAAAGTATCGATGTGTTTCGGTAACGGCAATAGCTGGAATAACGCATCTTCATTCAAGCAAATCTCTATCCTTGGTACCACCTTGCGAATTCGTGTGGTGACAATGATTACGTTAGCACGAAGC
>OX104065.1:61766319-61823251 GCA_944474145.2 Dicrocoelium dendriticum | reverse complement strand
TGTGAGTCGGGCCAGAATGCACACAACAGGCATGGCTGATTAGACGGCGCTTCTATGTAGCGTGGCTCACAATTTCAGTAGTTGTTTTTCATGGTCATACCTAATGAGTACGGTGAGGATGTGAACGAGATGGTGATGTGAGAATAGGCTACGCGGTTTTGTATTTTTATCGTGTTCATCGGCGTACAGAATCCGGCGTGGGATGAGTGCTTCTAAACAATGCATACCAGTCACATACAGAGTAAAAGAGAACATGGGTCCAAACGAGTGTTCTGGAAGAATACAGACCGTGAGATGCATAGCTTGTCTATACTTTTACATTTGATAATCGGCTTTTGCAGCAATGTCAGTAAAAGGTTTACTACAGAAATAATTGGCTTGGGGTGGACAGTATGCGTGAAAACGCACATTGCTAGTGCTGTGGCTGCCACAATTTGGAGATTCAATTTTGGGAGGTCAATAAGCTTCGCGCTTGCGGAAGTACGTTGATTCTTAGTATCCGTGAGATATTAGCTAGTGCCTAGAAATGCAGCTTCTCAGTTTCATGCTAATAGAGAATACTGCCTTAGTAGGTGAATATTTCAGAATGGACGCTCAAAGCTGTGGACGGAAGGAATAGTCTATGCGCCAGCGAGTAGTGTGTGTGAGGGCGGCATAGATGTTCCAGTGCTTCTTCTCTCAAAGGCGTTGCATTTCATTTTTGTAAGGACCTAATGGGAAAGGAATGCCCATTTTGCTAAGGGGGGGTTGTTCGAAACGAACTTTCTGTCTAAAAAAATGCTTCGCCAATAACCCTTTTGAGATGTTAGATGCAATAGACACGAGGCACCTAGTGAACACTCTTTGTTCAGGTCAGTTAGGCCTGTCTAGAGCGCTACCACAAGTTCTGTCGCTGTACCCCGGTAATGATGTACTGTCTGCCTTGGATGGTTGTACGCCGTATTTGTTCCAGACAGGGCCCGAAACAACGATTACTCTCGATCGGCGAACGTGCTCTGTCGGCGGTGGCCGTAGTTAAGCTTCAACTCAGCCGTTCGCGAACTGCATCCAGCGTTAAGCACGATTGGGACGCGACTGGGCTAGGTACACCCGTACCTAGATGCACGCATCGGCCATCACTGCCGGTCGTTCTCACGATGAGTTTTGACCTCTCGCCTAGGACGCCCCATTATCCTTTTATCTACTTGTTCCCTGTGGTAGGGAGCAAGGAAATTATTTGGTCGCAGCGGATACCTACTCGTTTCTGCCTGAGCTATTCGATATGCTGTATTAGTTTATGCGCAATTACTACCGATAATTTCTTTTTTTAATCTCTGTAAGTTTTTATCCTGTAAACTCGAATCTTAACAATTCCTTTCTTATGTGGATTTTGCTACTCATGATTTCCATCGAACAGGTACCTTTGTCTTACCCTCGGGGCGTGCTGCGTGTGCTGTGCTAACGAGTTTGAACATTCTGGTGTTTGGCAAACTAATTGAGGGGTGTGGCGAATATTTTAGATATCAGTGGGCGGTTATATATGAGATTTTGTGGAAAGATTTCGCGTTGTACGACTATGTAGAAATAAATGGTTCCGAGAGGACACAAAGATAATCTAATCAACGCATGCGAATTGGTACTCAATGTTACAAGCATAAATGGGTATGTCTTGATTCTGCTGGCCTCAATCCTTAAGTGATGTGGGTCATTTGGGTACGGTAGGATCGCAAAGGGCTAGAGATATTTCCTCACATTTTTAAAAGCCGTTCCCAGGTTCGCTTATCAGGGTGTCTAATAAGTTTACTTGTGTTACAAAGATAGATTTTTTTACCTAGAAGTGACAGTGGTTATTGGAGAAATTTTCTAGTGAATTAATACGACTGGAGTCTGCAGTACCGGTCCACGGGGACTTGCCTAAATACGTAGTTATCCCACAAAATGTTCATTCCGCACTTGTCGTGCCTCATCTGACCTTGGGGAATCTGCAACATAAGAGCAAGTAAGGACGTCGTACCGGATTCGGGTCAATTCTTTAGGTATCAGTGGTTATGTTTAGAGAAATGGGTTCATTTTATATTACTTTAACAATTCGCCCCGTTTTAACATCCACTCTTCTGAGTCCGACATTTTTAGTACTCGCCAGTACGTCTGGGGCAATTCGACTTAGGTGGGTGTATTGGTTGGCACAGTGCTGGAAAAAAATGGAAAAAGTGAACGCAGAAATACAGTGAAATAAACATAGTGATAATCATGTGGCAAATGTACGGCAGTTTCTACTTTGATTTGTACATAGGGACTACAGAAATAATTAACAAGACGAATACATAATGGGCTTCGGATTAAACACTATGATTCAAGCAAAAGAGCAACAGTAATTGTTATCGAATATTTCGTGGTGCACTGAGAACTGCTGTGCTTACTAATGTTGTTTTCACCGGGAAAGCAGTGATACCAATCACTAGTGCAGAACAAATGTAAATAGATAGTGTACCTATTATGTTTGCATGTCGAAACGACATAACTTGAAACTATACATAGAAGCGGTGGATTTTAATGACGCGATTTCAGTGAGCGTTCTGCTGATTGCAATGCAGGCCAGGTTGGAAACGCAACGAAAAGCTAAGTGCAGTGACGCATGGAGAAAGGGACAGAGAACTGTGAACAAAAATACGCTTCCTAATTGTCAGAAATTTGGTAAATGTTCTAAGTCCAGAATAAAACCTGTTCAACCGTGCGTTGATGCTGATATCTCACCTTAATTGGAGATTTGTCTGTATATCCACATATTAGCATTGAAAGTAAATAATTCACATCCATGAAACCGAATTGCTTATCATTAGTTGAATTATATATGAGAGAGAATTCTGACAGTCTCACAGTCATTGGTTCGTGCTGCATACTGCCAACTCTGCTTTATTAGAGGATAACGAGGATGAAACCAGTCATAGGGCGCGGTGTTGTAAACCGGTATAACTAACAGTTAGCTAATGAACACATTTAGCAGGACCACGAATACAAATCGGGATACGCAGTCCGATGGATAATTTTCCTTATCACTGTCTTCGTACTCTTTCTTATGTTGTGTTTCATTAAGACTGTTACCTAAACAAGTTTTTGAACTTTCAATCCCCCAACATATTCGTCATTCGACCTACTTTATCATTTAACTAGTGCAAACACGTAGTTTACTGTAACGGGGAACGGGATCCTTGTTCAACCTCAACAAATCAAGCATATCACACTATTATAGATTTCGAACGGCTAGCTAAGCGAGCAGCGCAATCTTACTAGCGAGTGATTAATAATGGAAGCTAGAGTTAGTCAAGATTCCAGTTGGCCATACATATTTTTGTCCAATGTTACTACTGACCTCACAAGAGATTCAAGTGACCCAATTTACTGGAAGCGCTTAGTGAGTTGACAACTGCCATGTGATTAACTACAGCAGAACTGCTTCACGTTTTCGTAACCATTCTACTTGTAAATGCAGCATCTTTACCCGATCAAATCTGCGGCGAAAAGAGCAAGTGCGTATTCCCCCGATCAGTTACGGTGATGGAATAACTCAACTGGGTGATTACGCCATATTGCCTAAGAACAGTATGAAACTGGACTCCTGAAATTAAGAAGGCAATTAAGTAGTTGCAAATAAACTAATACAATGTAGAACTACCTGGAATTACCATAACTGTAACCTTTCTGGAACAACATGATTCATGTGGTTGCCGAAAGTCTGTCTATTTAATTATTGGATGTCTAGTTGCAAAGTTAATGCAAGATCGCCATATAAAAATTTAGATTGCAAACTAAGTAATTTGTTACTGCAATATATATGAGCAGCCTAGCATTAGTCATGTGCAATAATATTGTATTTTGGCATGAAACACTACTAAGAAATTTGGGTGATATCTCAAAATTAGCACGCTGTAGCCTATCTCTTTGGATGCATTATACAGCAGCAAACACAGGCTGTTACGCATCGCTTTTGTTGTCTTTATGCCATTTTCTGTAAACCATAACGATGATAGCCGGTGAGGGACGGGAATCCTATGGATCTTTTTCTTTTCTTCCTATTCCATGATTCACCAGATCATTCCGTAAGTGAAAACAATCTTTAGACGTGGTTGTAAGTTGCATTTCGAATAGGGAATTGCTTAAACAACAAGAAAATTTACAGTATTGTATTACTTGTCTTCAGCCAAAACTAATGCATCTCGATAGGTAAGGCATACTGTATTCGTAACTCAGTTTAACGACCGAAAATTGAATACTCCGCTGATAACGACTGTCATGGTACGTTTTACAATGATATAATGGTTTCAGAATGCACACGGACATATCTTTGCATTTTTCGAATTTACTGTGAGATAATAACCCGTGTGATTAATCAACTGTGGGCATTTGTCACACAATACACAAGTGAAAATCTTTTAATCCTGGCTAATGCAACGTACGCCACTTCAATGAACCAGCGGAATGCGGGGTACTGTGCTTCTGCTAATCAAGCCAACATTATCCCACTGTGTTATTCCAGAAATTTATCCCTGAATGGAGTGATACTACAACGACTAAATCACAGTACTCCAATAGTAATATTTCGGAGTCTTTATGCTTCGTTATGAAAGTAGTTTAATGGCTGCGAAGTGTATGGCCACAAACAATGTTCGCTACATCAAAAATGTGAAAATATTGGCAGCAAACTGACGTTTGTTATCAAAGCAAAGTACATATAGGCAGTCAGGAAAATCGTGCATTCCTCAGGACAATATGCGCATTTAACTGCCATAATTTTTCCTTTCGTAATTCTAGGTACGCTTAACGCAAAAGTAACGCTCTATCGGCCTTGTCACGAGTCTCTAACTGAATCGCCTTTTATCTTTTAACATTTTTAGGTAAATTGGAGCCGCTATTTGGGATCGGATTGTATAAGCACAAGAACGATACAGATTTACATGACGAAGCAAAGAATCTAGCTTACCGCAAGAGAACAAGCAACTGGTTGGACACCTACCCATATTTCGCTGGTGCGATGATTAGTTCGTACTTGGCAACTCTGGAGCTGGTCTTTTAACTGATTCGAAGGAAGAATCTCATGAATGCAGAAGCGTCATTATTTGTGTGAGTTAGTTACTTATATCGAGATTTCCACATGCGGTTTGCGCTGTCCATTTGCTGAGTTTGTTTTGTTTAATAAATCATTTATTACTGAAGAACCTTGTTCTACGACATGATATAACGAAAAACCATGGTAAGATCACCAAATTATGCTGAGTTCCTGATTGAAACGCAACTAGCAGTGCAAACTCTTGCGCCATTGAACACGCAAGGACACAAGTTGACCAGAAACTGGAGAATCTGAAAAAGCAAGTGAACCGATTTCTGCTTACTGGAGTGTTAACGAACAACGGATGGCTTATCATCTGACAATGTTTAAACATAAGTTCTGGGATGAAGCTCGCCGCTTTCTGACGACAATGCAGTACGAAACGGACAAAGACTCATCTGCTCTGTACATATTAATTCGAATGTTTGTCCATTTCTGCGTGAGCCAGACTAACGAGACTTATAAGCGCTCTCTTCCTTACTCGAAGTATGCTACCAAACCAAACTACTGAGTATTATGTTACGGAGATAAAGATATTGGCTCGTTCATGTAATTTTGCAATTTCATAGCTGACAATCTCACCCGAGATAGAATCGTGCTGGGGATCAATGACGTAATCACCACCAAGCGGCTGCTGTGGAAACTGCATTTATCGCTCAGACAATGTCTTGATATATGACAAAGTGAATCGTCGGCTGCACACCACATACAGCAAATGCGGTTACCGACTGATGCAGAGGTCTGTGCTGTATCCACTTTACCTGACAAAACTGCGAAGCCTGTTGTAAAGACACACGAAACTTGTTAATTCTGCATCGTACGACACCCAAAGGAAGGCGACCAACGTCCGGCCTGGGGCCGAATTTGCGCCAGATGCGACAGAGTGAATCATTTCGCTCGGTGTTGTCATTCTTAGAAGGTTAATGAACTCAATCGTGACATCACCGATTTAAACTTGGGTGTTACCATCAAGATAATACCAGCAAAGCGTTGACTAGGAATTCGTGGGCGACCTGGTCAGGGATACATGCGTATGTGGAACGGTTCCAAGCGCCAGCCGCAATGTATAGCCGCGATCAGACTGATCAATCCCAAAAATGGTTCTTCACTTCATTTGGAATTCGTGGTCGTGGAGGAAAAGACTACGCTGATTTTTGCCATTGATTCCATCCCGTGTCTTGGCTTTGTTCAATATAACCATGGTTGTTTCGTGCATTCCTTTGAAACATACATAGACGTTGGTGAATAGTATCCGTCAGTGTCTAGCCCAGGTTTGGCGGAGCTTTGGTGGTTCGTTCATTTCTCACTAAATCTGTCAATACGACCCATTGCGCTGCTGTCTGTAAGACTCCCGTTTGCCTTACGTGATAAATTCGCCTCTGAGTTAAGTAGATCGATGCAGTTGGGAGTCATCGGTGACGTAGACCAGCCGACATAGTGCGTTAATCAACTCGTGATTGTTACTAAAATTGATTTGTGTCTGTGAACAGATCATAAGCCGTTGTATAAACCTTTACTTAGTAAACACTAGACGCTGCCAACGTCAGCGACTGTTCTGTTGCGTTTGACCATGGCAAATTACCCCAACCATTTTGATCTCTCATCGGCGTTTTGGCAAGTATTTCTAGACGAAGAGTGAAATTGCTTAACGACGTGTGATGCACCATTCGGGCGTTTTGGATGGCCACGATTAATGTTTGGTCTAATGATTGCATGTGAAATTTTGCAGAAGCGATTATTGCAGGCGGTTGACGATCTAACTGGTGTAACGTAAGTAGCAGACGAGACTGAGACTGTATTTAAGAGCAAGTAGAAAGGTTTCTGCACAACTCTATCGCTGCGTTGATTTACAGCTCAACTGGACAGGAACATGATGTTAATCTACAAGACTTTGCAACGTTCCGTGCAAAAGAACAAATAACTCAAATGCGAGAACACTAAGTTCCGTAAAAGAGAAGTGATTTCTTACGGGCACTTTATGCCATCAGAAGAAATAAAAATCAAGTCTCGAAATAATAAGACAGTGCAGGAGATGCAACAACCTAATGACCTCAGGCTCTTAGTCGTTTAAATGGTATGGTGAATTAGTTGAGCCGATTCTTCACAAATCTTTCTGAAATCATGACCCACCGTTGGAGGCTGATACACCGGGATGTAAAGTGGAGTTGGGATATGAGCAGGAAGCCGTATTTACAGCCATCAAGCATCTCGTCTGCTATGCCACAGTACTCGATTACTACGATCCGGCTCCGACATTGGAGGTACAGTTTGACAGCAACCGGAGCGGAATAGGTGCAGTTCTGATGCCGGATGGTAAAACATAGGATTTCCGCAATCAGGCGTTTACATTGGCGGAAATACGCTATGCACAGGTCAAGAACGTGATGTTTGCTGTCGTCTACGCTATTACACGATTTGATAGTTATGCCTTTAGATGAGTGAAAACCGTGTACATTGACCATGAACAGTTTCACAATGTCTTTTGACTTCTTTAACTTATAATTATCTAGCTGCAAAATACGACGTGAACGTTGTGTACAGTCCAAAGAAGCAGTTGTACATTGCACACGCTCTGCCGAGAGCCCATTTCCCGATAGTCGATCACCAAGAGGAAAAATGCTCGGCTGTCAATCTGATATAACAACTTGCGGTAACGACAGATCGCCTGAAAGAGTTATGACGTCCGACAGAGGAAGGCGCGACCTACGCCGTGTTGCGAGACGTGATTTTGAATGGATGACCAGATACGAATGACCAACTTCCCATGGAAGTAACGCCATTTTTCAACTTTCGGGATAAACTCACGGTGTTTGGCTTTTTGTTGTTCAAAGGAAACCGCACTCTGCTTCCACTGACGTTTCACAAAGCGATGCTGGAATATGGTCATGCATCACATTTGTGTGTAAAATAAAGCATTAACGGAGCCCCGGAACTGATATCATGGCCCGGGATGACAACTCAACTATGAGTAAAAGTGTTAATTTGTTCCACCTGCCGACCTCATGAAGCTCAACAAGCCTTGGAACCAATGATGGTGCCTGAGGTTCCAGATCGACCATGGCAAAAAGTGGCTGCAGATTGGTCCGTTATACGAAAACTTTCCTTATGAACTTTGTAGCCGTGAAATAGTCTCACTTAGTAACACCATATTCTTACACTCAGAATGAGAGAACAAGCTAGTGATGCTCACGGCTTTTTACTTGAATTATTAAACACTGAAGTAGGAATCTTCCAATAGATTACACTAATTATCAAGCTGCGAAACCAGATAGCTAGGCGCTGTGAGTAAGCATTTTCGCTTGCCATTGCTGTAGATAATTTCAATCAAAATTATCGTCCATCGATGTCCCTAAATTTACTTCATTACACTATCCTTCTAGTGAACCAAAAATATGTTTCGGTTGCCACGAAAACAATCTTTTTGGTTTGTTTCATTCGTGAAATTTGTTTGCTTAAACTACGTCATAATTCCACCACCGACTTTTATGAAGGGAATTCACTGGCTAGGACCTATTAGCATTACGCGTAATTTGCCGAGTGTATACATGTGTTGCGCATCTTGTATTGTACTTACTTAACTTCAACTCTGTTCTGCAGTCAACTCCAGTGAAGTAGACTAAAGTAAAGTAAAGTAAATTAAGATTTATCCACAATTATGGGTACATTTTTAGCATTTTTCACAACAACCATGCGGAATACAATACAATAGTAAATCAATGAGAAAAAACTATTGACAGCAGTGAACGAAAATTTACAAATTTAATCGCATATTCGGTAACGAATGAGTCGTTTCATCCCTGTTGGGTCGATTAGTAACCGTGTTAAATAAGGCTGGATGAAGTTTCGATGCGACAAGGTACGGGAATATAAAACTAAGTCGCGAACCCTATATCCCCAGGTTTCATTCTTATCCGCTTTTGTCCCTAGTCCACTTTCTTCAACACGTCCTTTGTCTTAAATATGCGTGTGTCGGCAAGTGGATCGAGTGCGGCTTTACTCGGCGCAGAATGTCCATTTTTCTCATGCCGTTAAACTTTTTTCAAAACGAGTTCAGATATGTGTAAACATGCAGTGAAGCATTGGCTGTGTAACGAGCAGTAATTAACACAACGAAAAATCTCTGATTTTGACAAATTTTCAATTTTCTTGATTCCCCTAAATATCTAGTACTTACTATTTTTCTAAAAAGCACAAAAATACTTAAATTATTTCAAATAAGGATTCTCCATCAGGGCATTCCACCTCTTCGGGATATATTTATATTACACATGTATACACTCGGCAAATTACGCGTAATGCTAATAGGTCCTAGCCAGTGAATTCCCTTCATAAAAGTCGGTGGTGGAATTATGACGTAGTTTAAGCAAACAAATTTCACGAATGAAACAAACCAAAAAGATTGTTTTCGTGGCAACCGAAACATATTTTTGGTTCACTAGAAGGATAGTGTAATGAAGTAAATTTAGGGACATCGATGGACGATAATTTTGATTGAAATTATCTACAGCAATGGCAAGCGAAAATGCTTACTCACAGCGCCTAACTATCTGGTTTCGCAGCTTGATAATTAGTGTAATCTATTGGAAGATTCCTACTTCAGTGTTTAATAATTCAAGTAAAAAGCCGTGAGCATCACTAGCTTGTTCTCTCATTCTGAGTGTAAGAATATGGTGTTACTAATTGAGACTATTTCACGGCTACAAAGTTCATAAGGAAAGTTTTCGTATAACGGACCAATCTACAGCCACTTTTTGCCATGGTCGATCTGGAACCTCAGGCACCATCATTGGTTCCAAGGCTTGTTGAGCTTCATGAGGTCGGCAGGTGGAACAAATTAACACTTTTACTCATAGTTGAGTTGTCATCCCGGGCCATGATATCAGTTCCGGGGCTCCGTTAATGCTTTATTTTACACACAAATGTGATGCATGACCATATTCCAGCATCGCTTTGTGAAACGTCAGTGGAAGCAGAGTGCGGTTTCCTTTGAACAACAAAAAGCCAAACACCGTGAGTTTATCCCGAAAGTTGAAAAATGGCGTTACTTCCATGGGAAGTTGGTCATTCGTATCTGGTCATCCATTCAAAATCACGTCTCGCAACACGGCGTAGGTCGCGCCTTCCTCTGTCGGACGCCATAACTCTTTCACGCGATCTGTCGTTACCGCAAGTTGTTATATCAGATTGACAGCCGAGCGTTTTCACTCTTGGTGATCGACTATCGGGAAATGGGCTCTCGGCAGAGCGTGTGCAATGTACAACTGCTTCTTTGGACTGTACACAACGTTCATGTCGTATTTTGCAGCTAGATAATCATAAGTTAAAGAAGTCAAAAGACATTGTGAAACTGTTCATGGTCAATGTACACGGTTTTCACTCATCTAAAGGCATAACTATCAAATCGTGTAATAGCGTAGACGACAGCAAACATCACGTTCTTGACCTGTGCATAGCGTATTTCCGCCAATGTAAACGCCTGATTGCGGAAATCCTATGTTTTACCATCCGGCATCAGAACTGCACCTATTCCGCTCTGGTTGCTGTCAAACTGTACCTCCAATGTCGGAGCCGGATCGTAGTAATCGAGTACTGTGGCATAGCAGACGAGATGCTTGATGGCTGTAAATACGGCTTCCTGCTCATATCCCAACTCCACTTTACATCCCGGTGTATCAGCCTCCAACGGTGGGTCATGATTTCAGAAAGATTTGTGAAGAATCGGCTCAACTAATTCACCATACCATTTAAACGACTAAGAGCCTGAGGTCATTAGGTTGTTGCATCTCCTGCACTGTCTTATTATTTCGAGACTTGATTTTTATTTCTTCTGATGGCATAAAGTGCCCGTAAGAAATCCCTTCTCTTTTACGGAACTTAGTGTTCTCGCATTTGAGTTATATGTTCTATTGCACGGAACGTTGCAAAGTCTTGTAGATTGACATCATGTTCCTGTCCAGTTGAGCTGTAAATCAACGCAGCGATAGAGTTGTGCAGAAACCTTTCTACTTGCTCTTAAATACAGTCTCAGTCTCGTCTGCTACTTACGTTACACCAGTTAGATCGTCAACCGTCTGCAATAATCGCCTCTGAAAAATTTCACATGCAATCATTAGACCAAACATTAATCGTGGCCATCCAAAACGCCCGAATGGTGCATCACACGTCGTTAAGCAATTTCACTCTTCGTCTAGAAATACTTGCCAAAACGCCGATGAGAGATCAAAATGGTTGGGGTAATTTGCCATGGTCAAACGTAACAGAACAGTCGCTGACGTTGGCAGCGTCTAGTGTTTACTAAGTAAAGGTTTATACAACGGCTTATGATCTGTTCACAGACACAAATCAATTTTAGTAACAATCACGAGTTGATTAACGTACTATGTCGGCTGGTCTACGTCACCGATGACTCCCAACTGCATCGATCTACTTAACTCAGAGGCGAATTTATCACGTAAGGCAAACGGGAGTCTTACAGACAGCAGCGCAATGGGTCGTATTGACAGATTTAGTGAGAAATGAACGAACCACCAAAGCTCCGCCAAACCTGGGCTAGACACTGACGGATACTATTCACCAATGTCTATGTATGTTTCAAAGGAATGCACGAAACAACCATGGTTATATTGAACAAAGCCAAGACACGGGATGGAATCAATGGCAAGAATCAGCGTAGTCTTTTCCTCCACGACCACGAATTCCAAATGAAGTGAAGAACCATTTTTGGGATTGATCAGTCTGATCGCGGCTATACATTGCGGCTGGCGCTTGGAACCGTTCCACATACGCATGTATCCCTGATCAGGTCGCCCACGAATTCCTAGTCAACGCTTTGCTGGTATTATGTTGATGGTAACACCCAAGTTTAAATCGGTGATGTCACGATTGAGTTCATTAACCTTCTAAGAATGACAACACCGAGCGAAATGATTCACTCTGTCGCATCTGGCGCAAATTCGGCCCCAGGCCGGACGTTGGTCGCCTTCCTTTGGGTGTCGTACGATGCAGAATTAACAAGTTTCGTGTGTCTTTACAACAGGCTTCGCAGTTTTGTCAGGTAAAGTGGATACAGCACAGACCTCTGCATCAGTCGGTAACCGCATTTGCTGTATGTGGTGTGCAGCCGACGATTCACTTTGTCATATATCAAGACATTGTCTGAGCGATAAATGCAGTTTCCACAGCAGCCGCTTGCTGGTGATTACGTCATTGATCCCCAGCACGATTCTATCTCGGGTGAGATTGTCAGCTATGAAATTGCAAAATTACATGAACGAGCCAATATCTTTATCTCCGTAACATAATACTCAGTAGTTTGGTTTGGTAGCATACTTCGAGTAAGGAAGAGAGCGCTTATAAGTCTCGTTAGTCTGGCTCACGCAGAAATGGACAAACATTCGAATTAATATGTACAGAGCAGATGAGTCTTTGTCCGTTTCGTACTGCATTGTCGTCAGAAAGCGGCGAGCTTCATCCCAGAACTTATGTTTAAACATTGTCAGATGATAAGCCATCCGTTGTTCGTTAACACTCCAGTAAGCAGAAATCGGTTCACTTGCTTTTTCAGATTCTCCAGTTTCTGGTCAACTTGTGTCCTTGCGTGTTCAATGGCGCAAGAGTTTGCACTGCTAGTTGCGTTTCAATCAGGAACTGAGCATAATTTGGTGATCTTACCATGGTTTTTCGTTATATCATGTCGTAGAACAAGGTTCTTCAGTAATAAATGATTTATTAAACAAAACAAACTCAGCAAATGGACAGCGCAAACCGCATGTGGAAATCTCGATATAATTAACTAACTCACACAAATAATGACGCTTCTGCATTCATGAGGTTCTTCCTTCGAATCAGTTAAAAGACCAGCTCCAGAGTAGCCAAGTACGAACTAATCATCGCACCAGCGAAATATGGGTAGGTGTCCAACCAGTTGCTCGTTCTCTTGCGGTAAGCTAGATTCTTTGCTTCGTCATGTAAATCTGTATCGTTCTTGTGCTTATACAATCCGATCCCAAATAGCGGCTCCAATCTACCTAAAAATGTTAAAAGATAAAAGGCGATTCAGTTAGAGACTCGTGACAAGGCCGATAGAGCGTTACTTTTGCGTTAAGCGTACCTAGAATTACGAGAGGAAAAATTATGGCAGTTAAATGCGCATATTGTCCTGAGGAATGCACGATTTTCCTGACTGCCTATATGTACTTTGCTTTGATAACAAACGTCAGTTTGCTGCCAATATTTTCACATTTTTGATGTAGCGAACATTGTTTGTGGCCATACACTTCGCAGCCATTAAACTACTTTCATAACGAAGCATAAAGACTCCGAAATATTACTATTGGAGTACTGTGATTTAGTCGTTGTAGTATCACTCCATTCAGGGATAAATTTCTGGAATAACACAGTGGGATAATGTTGGCTTGATTAGCAGAAGCACAGTACCCCGCATTCCGCTGGTTCATTGAAGTGGCGTACGTTGCATTAGCCAGGATTAAAAGATTTTCACTTGTGTATTGTGTGACAAATGCCCACAGTTGATTAATCACACGGGTTATTATCTCACAGTAAATTCGAAAAATGCAAAGATATGTCCGTGTGCATTCTGAAACCATTATATCATTGTAAAACGTACCATGAAAGTCGTTATCAGCGGAGTATTCAATTTTCGGTCGTTAAACTGAGTTACGAATACAGTATGCCTTACCTATCGGGATGCATTAGTTTCGGTTGAAGACAAGTAATACAATACTGTAAATTTTCTTGTTGTTTAAGCAATTCCCTATTCGAAATGCAACTTACAACCACGTCTAAAGATTGTTGTGACTTACGGAATGATCTGGTGAATCATGGAATAGGAAGAAAAGGAAAAGATCCATAGGATTCCCGTCCCTCACCGGCTATCATCGTTATGGTTTACAGAATATGGCATGAAGACAACAAAAGCGATGCGTAACAGCCTGTGTTAGCTGCTGCATAATGCATCCAAAGAGATAGGCTACAGAGTGCTAATTTTGAGATACCACCCAAATCTCTTAGTAGTGTTTCATGCCAAAATACAATATTATTGCACATGACTAATGCTAGGCTGCTCATATATATTGCAGTAACAAATTACTTAGTTTGCAATCTAAATTTTTATATGGCGATCTTGCATTAACTTTGCAACTAGACATCCAATAATTAAATAGACAGACTATCGGCAACCACATGAATCATGTTGTTCCAGAAAGGTTACAGTTATGGTAATTCCAGGTAGTTCTACATTGTATTAGTTTATTTGCAACTACTTAATTGCCTTCTTAATTTCAGGAGTCCAGTTTCATACTGTTCTTAGGCAATATGGCGTAATCACCCAGTTGAGTTATTCCATCACCGTAACTGATCGGGGGAATACGCACTTGCTCTTTTCGCCGCAGATTTGATCGGGTAAAGATGCTGCATTTACAAGTAGAATGGTTACGAAAACGTGAAGCAGTTCTGCTGTAGTTAATCACATGGCAGTTGTCAACTCACTAAGCGCTTCCAGTAAATTGGGTCACTTGAATCTCTTGTGAGGTCAGTAGTAACATTGGACAAAAATATGTATGGCCAACTGGAATCTTGACTAACTCTAGCTTCCATTATTAATCACTCGCTAGTAAGATTGCGCTGCTCGCTTAGCTAGCCGTTCGAAATCTATAATAGTGTGATATGCTTGATTTGTTGACGTTGAACAAGGATCCCGTTCCCCGTTACAGTAAACTACGTGTTTGCACTAGTTAAATGATAAAGTAGGTCGAATGACGAATACGTTGGGAGATTGAAAGTTGAAAAACTTGTTTAGGTAACAGTCTTAATGAAACACAACATAAGAAAGAGTACGAAGACAGTGATAAGGAAATTATCCATCGGACTTCGTATCCCGATTTGCATTCGTGGTCCTGCTAAATGTGTTCATTAGCTAACTGTTAGTTATACCGGTTTACAACACCGCGCCCTATGACTGGTTTCATCCTCGTTATCCTCTAATAAAGCAGAGTTGGCAGTATGCAGCACGAACCAATGACTATGAGACTGTCAGAATTCTCTCTCATATATAATTCAACTAATGATAAGCAATTCGGTTTCATGGATGTGAATTATTTACTTTCAATGCTAATATGTGGATATACAGACAAATCTCCAATTAAGGTGAGATATCAGCATCAACGCACGGTTGAACAGGTTTTATTCTGGACTTAGAACATTTACCAAATTTCTGACAATTAGGAAGCGTATTTTTGTTCACAGTTCTCTGTCCCTTTCTCCATGCGTCACTGCACTTAGCTTTTCGTTGCGTTTCCAACCTGGCCTGCATTGCAATCAGCAGAACGCTCACTGAAATCGCGTCATTAAAATCCACCGCTTCTATGTATAGTTTCAAGTTATGTCGTTTCGACATGCAAACATAATAGGTACACTATCTATTTACATTTGTTCTGCACTAGTGATTGGTATCACTGCTTTCCCGGTGAAAACAACATTAGTAAGCACAGCAGTTCTCAGTGCACCACGAAATATTCGATAACAATTACTGTTGCTCTTTTGCTTGAATCATAGTGTTTAATCCGAAGCCCATTATGTATTCGTCTTGTTAATTATTTCTGTAGTCCCTATGTACAAATCAAAGTAGAAACTGCCGTACATTTGCCACATGATTATCACTATGTTTATTTCACTGTATTTCTGCGTTCACTTTTTCCCTTTTTTTCTACCACTGTGCCAACCAATACACCCACCTAAGTCGAATTGCCCCAGACGTACTGGCGAGTACCAAAAATGTCGGACTCAGAAGAGTGGATGTTAAAACGGGGCGAATTGTTAAAGTAATATGAAATGAACCCATTTCTCTAAACATAACCATATACCTAAAGATGACCCGAATCGGTGACGTCTTACTTGCTCTTATGTTGCAGATTCACAAGGTCAGATGAGGCACGAAAGTGCGGATGAACATTTTGTGGGATAACTCCGTATTGAGGCAAGTCCCAGTGGACGGTACTGCAGACAGTCGTATTAATTCACTAGAAAATTTTCCAATAACCACTGTCATTCTAGGTAAAAAAAATCTATCTTTGTAACAAAGTAAACTTATTAGACACCCTGTAAGCGAACCTGGGAACGGCTTTTAAAAATGTGAGGAAATATCTAGCCTTTGAGATCCTACCGTACCAAATGACCACATCACTTAAAGGATTGAGGCCAGCAGAATCAAGACATATACCATTTATGCTTGTAACATTGAGTACAATTCGCATGCGTTGATTAGATTATCTTTGTGTCTCTGACCCATTTATTTCTACATAGTCGTACAACGCGAAATCTTTCCACAAAATTCATATATAACCGCCACTGATATCTAAAATATTCGCACCCTCAATAGTTTGCAAACACAGAATGTTCAAACTGTTAGCAAGCACACGCAGCACTCCCCGAGGGTAAGACAAGGTACCTGTTCGATGGAAATCATGAGTAGCCAAATCACATAAGAAAGAATTGTTAAGATTGAGTTTACAGGATAAAAACTTACAGGATTAAAAATAGATATTGTCGGTAGTAATTGCGCATACTAATACAGATATCGAATGGCAGGCAGAAACGAGTAGGTATCGCTGCGACAAATATTTCTTGCTCCTACCACAGGGAAAAGTAGATATAAAGGATAATGGGGGTCCTAGGCGAGAGGTCAAAATCATCGTGAGAACGACCGGAGTGATGGCCGCATGCGTGCATCTAGGTACGGGTGTACTAGCCAGTCGCGTCCATCGTGTTAACGCTGGATGGGTGCGAACGGCTGAGTTGAAGTTAACTACGGCACGCCACAGAGCAAGTTCGCCGATCGAGAGTAATCGTGTTTCGGGCCTGTTGGAACGAATACGGCGTACAACATCAAGGCAGAAGTACATCATTACCGGGGTACTGCGACAGAATTGTGGTAGCGCTTGGACAGGCCTAACTGACCTGAACAAAGAGTGTTCAATAGGTGCCTAGTGTTATTGCATCTAACATCAAAAAGGGTTATTGGCGAAGCTTTTTTTAGACAGAAAGTTAGTTTCGAACAACCCACCTTAGCAAAATGGGCATTCCTTACCATTAAGTCTTACAAAAATGAAATGCAACGCTTTGAGAAAGAAGCACTGGAAATCTATGCCGCCTCAACACTACTCGCTGGCGCATAGACTATTCTTCCGTCACAGCTTTGAGCGTCCATTCTGAAATATTCACTACTAAGGCAGTATTCTATTAGCATGAAACTGAGAAGCTGCATTTCTAGGCACTAGCTAATATTCACGGATACTAAGAATCACGTATTCCGCAAAGCGCGAAGCTTATTGACTCCCAAAATTGAATTCCAAATTGTGGAGCCACAGCACTAGCATGTGCGTTTTCACGCATACTGTCCACCCCAAGCCAATTATTTCTGTAGTAACTTTTCTGACATTGCTGCAAAAGCCGATTATCAAATGTAAAAGTATAGACAAGCTATGCATTCACGGTCTGTATTCTTACTGAAAACTCGTTGGACCATGTTTCTTTTACTTGTATGTGACCGGTATGCCATTGTTTAGAAGCACTCTCCCACGCCGGATTCTGTACGCCGATGAACACGATAAAAATACAAAACCGCGTAGCCTAATCTTACATCACCATCTCGTTCACATCCTCACCGTACTCATTAGGTATGACCATGAAAAACAACTACTGAAATTGTGAGCCACGCTACATAGAAGCGCCGTCTAATCAGCCATGCCTGTTGTGTGCATTCTGGCCCGACTCACATTTGGCACCATCTGCCCGTGCACCACTTTAGTCCAGAAATCAGTGATAACGGCGAGTACGTATACTAACATAAACAACATAAAGCGGTGATAAGGGATGCAGCATGGCGTGCCTACAAGATTAACCCCGACTCAGAGACTTGGGGAAATTTCCTGACCCATCGCAACCATTGCACCGCACTTGTCCGTGAGGACAAAATAACTTATCAACAGTGTCTAGTAAAAAAATTCATGGCAAACAACAAACTGCTATATAGGCATGTCAATAATCTTCGTAAAGTGAAGCATGGAATCCCCACATTTTTCACGACAGGCGGTAGAGTACAAAGCGCCGAAGAAGCAGCTAATGCCCTGCGGCTACAATACCCCCAATTTTTGAACTCGCAACATCTACCTGTCCCATAATATCAAGCTCATTACCGACACCTTTGTTTCCAAATGTAATTTAACCCATTAATTTTGCTAAGGAAGTTACTCTCACTGCGTGAGCATAGTTCTCCGGGAGCAGACAACATCCGCCCGAAGGCATTGAAAGCTACGGCGACCAAGCTAACTGAACCACTGTCACAATTCTTCCAGATGTGCTTTGATGAGCAACAAGTCCCCTCTATGTGGAAGTGTGGTATTATCACCCCTATTTTTAAAGGCGGTAGCCGTTCCGATCCTGCAAACTATTGTCCAGTGACTTTCCTCCCTGTGCTAGCGAAGGGGATGGGAGCAGTCGTCGATGAGGCTTTAATGGACTACCTGGAAAAATGCAATCTCTTTGTACCGGAACAGCATGACTTCCGTCAACACCGGTCATGCACCACCAACCTACTGATTGCACGGGGTAGTTGGACGGAAGTGGCCGATGATGGAGTCGGAATCGACCTCATATATTTGGAATTCTCCAAAGCTTTTGACCGCCTTGATCACCGCATCCTACTTCAAAGACTACAAAGTTACGGAATCGGAGATCCTGTACTTGCTTGGATTGCCAGCTTCCTTCACCAACGGAAACTTCAAGTATGTGTTAGGGGATCACTCTCTAACCCAATTGAGGCGGAATGTGGTGTTCCACAAGACTCAGTGCTGGGACCGCGTTTATTCTTGGTGTATATCAACGACCTGACATCAGTTATCTCCTCCAATTTCCTGCGTTTCGCCGATTATATCAAGATATGTCGGACGATTAGTAAGAAGCCAGATCACGATTTGCTCCAACGTGACCTAGATTGCATTCACGAATGGTCAAAGAGGAACATGCTTCAATTAAACATAGCTAAGTGCAAGTGATACATCTGCGTCACCAGCTGGTGAGCGCTTACAAACTTGGAGACCACACCTTGGAGAAGGTCTCTCAGGAGCGTTACCTGGGTGTATTAGTACAGGAAGATCTTGGGTGTTCAAAACAAGCAGAGAAGGCGAAGAGAACCGGAAATCAACACTTCGGCCTTCTTCGCAGAGCCTTCGGTCAGTTTGAACCTTCAATATTTCTCCAAATGCTTAACGCCTACGTGCGACCTCACGTGGAATATGCTATTCAGGCGTGGCAGCCGTGGCAGAAACAGGATCTCGTTTCTCTCGAGACTCATCAACGAAGGGCAACCAAGAAGGTCAGGAGCCTCTTTCATCTGCCCTATCAGCTTAGACTGAAATCTCTAAGAATCTACAGCAGTCGATATCGGCTTTTGCGGGGGGATCTCATAACGGTTAACCAGATTCTGAAGAACCCAAACCACATTTGCCGTCCGCTGCTGTAATTGAACCACAACACTAAACTAAGAGGTCACCCTCTGAAACTGACAATTCATTATAGCCGGCTTGAATGCCGTAGAAATTTCTTTTCCCTCCCTGTGTGCCAGCCTTGGAACGTCCTCCCTAATTATGTCGTCTCTGCTCCCAGTCTGGCAATATTTAAAAAACGTGTGGATGATGCATTTTCTCTCTACATTTCATTTTATGGCTTGTTAGCCAGGGGCTACAAAACGCAATCAAACGGTGTCTTGCCAAACGCCTAAACATGGATTTATGGATTTATACGTTTAATACGCGAACATCTCCGCTATTCCACATAAGTCTATGATGAGTCCACCAGGATCGCTTTTCTCTTTATCATGCAATTGATTTTCGCAATAATTTCTATCCCACGGGACTTGTTAAGCGATGCTTTTTTACCCGTAATAAACCATTGTTCCATTGTTAATGAAGCAGATGCTCAACGTGTCCGCCGGCGTGCTGTTTGTAGTGCGGAAATCGCCTGAAGCAATAGGCTACAACCTTTTGCAAAGTATCCGTTTCGATGGCGCCACATTCGTTGACAATACAGCCTTTCAGTTGTTCCAGTGAAATAGGCGTTCTAATCTCTTCTTTTCAATTAACCCCATTAGAAGCAATGTAAGGGGTTCAAATGTGGGGCCGGGCAGGCCAATCCATTGGACCTCCGCGACCG
The DNA here is from genome assembly GCA_944474145.2 of Dicrocoelium dendriticum. Classification (NCBI taxonomy): domain Eukaryota; kingdom Metazoa; phylum Platyhelminthes; class Trematoda; order Plagiorchiida; family Dicrocoeliidae; genus Dicrocoelium; species Dicrocoelium dendriticum. The sequence goes on along the minus strand of OX104065.1, from coordinate 61,802,943 downwards.
ATCCACCGGTGACCGAACACCTCGTTAAGATAGTCTTGCACCGGTTGTGCATAATGGACAGGTGTGTCATATTGAAGCTATAACGGGTGAAGCGAAGTGCCGAAGTCAGCAACGAGAATCTGTGGTGAAACATCTCTATCTTGTAGCTCCTACGTTACTTGCTATTGATAGTCCCCTTACCATCTGAGTACCATGATTGACAGAGGAATGGCGGGAATTATAATTGAGTTACTTGGAAAACATGAAGTTAACGTCATGTCTGCAAGGGAACTACATGACGCCGGCTTGCCAGAAACGCCTAACGCAGTCTGCTGAGCTTCACCGGTTTCGTCCGCCGCTGTCAAATTACAGCAAAAACATTAAAAGCGACGCCTGCACGCTGTCGGACAATTAAGCGATCGCGCATTACTCACGTACCCGTCTTATTCTATTTTCTTGTAGCGTTCATTATGCCCTGACGAAGTATTAGCACCAGTATCCAACGCAGCGACGTGGCAGTGAAATCAATCGTAATACATTCTAAGTATCATTACATGAAGTATGTCACAAGAGTAAAAAAGCAACGCAGCTGTTGTTCAAAATGTCCGCCGTCCTTTCCTTTGAATAGCTGTATTCGCACGATTCTATTGGCTAGCACGTTTTGCTGCTAACTACAAAACGATGCCGGTTAGAGTGCGGTATATGCCTCGACTAGTTAAGACATTTGACAAATTTGACACAAATGTAATTGGGCAGCCTCATGCCGCCACGGATTACGTATGCGATTGCGCATTCGGGGAACACTGTGGCGCCCAGAGCAAATAATGCGCGTGGTCGCGTCGCATAACCGGTTTCGCTGTTGCCTTGTAGTACAACCGCGTGAGAGCTTAAGAAAAGGATTCACACGACGTCCACTGACAGCAGCGATGTACGACATAGCATTTAGAAAATGTCAGGGCGGATATATTTTGATGTAGTCATGAGTAGGGGATTTTTGATATAAAGAATTGAGGTTTCGTCGCAGCAAGTTCCAAATCAGATAGTTGTCCACATGCCCGGAAAAGCACTAGACGGCAGTTACAGTCTGTTGGACATCATTAGTAGTGCGCATTCATCGGATCCATCAGGAATCGAACTTATGACCACCGGCGGCTTGCACCGCCAGTCAGCAGCTTTTGCCACTGGGCCAAGAAGGACAGATTCGAGACAGTTTCTAAATGCTAGGTGGTACATCGCTGCTGTCAGTGGACGTAGCGTCATTCGGCGCCAACCCTGTCCTCTGCAACATTCGTACTTTTAACGACAGTGGAGGGTAAGACGCGATATATCGCAAGTAGCTTGCGAATCATGACGGTCCGAAGCTGTTCCCCCTGGCCCAGGGCCTAAGCTGCTGACTGGCGGTACAAGCCGCTGGCAGTCATGGGTTCGAATCCTGACGGATCCGATGGATGCGCACTACTGACGATCCCCAACAGGTTACAACTGCTTTCTAGTGCTTTTCCGGGCATGTAGACAACCATCTGATTGGGAACTGGCTGCGACGAAACCTCAATTCTTCATATCAAAGTCCCCTACTTTATGACTACTTCCATAATTGGTAGCTTACCTTTGTTGCTCATAAGCTAATGGCGGTGAACTAAATAAACCCTACCGATTCCGTCCACTCATAAGTAATCAAAACTAACCTACACCAGTTCTCAACATGCGGTGTGCATTCACTCCACTCGCATGGGAAATCCTGACACCGCATGGCCAAACATTTTCTTCTGCACAGGTAATAACTTGCATCGCATTGGAGGATGAGTCAGGTTATGTCGCAGTCATATTTCACTCTATGCTTGTCGGCTAACGTCCACGATGGTTCAGTCACATGAACTGCTACCTAGTGGTGTAAGCCGCTAGCGTTCATGGCTTCGAGCCTCAGCGGAGGACCGAGAGTACGAGCTCAACTGGCGAGCCCCAATAAGGCAAAACGACCGTCTGGTGCTTTTCCGGATGGGGAGTTGATCCTTGTGGCTTGCAGTCTACTTGCGATAAATCAAACAAAATCAGTCTGCTCTTATTTGGCACCGAAGCATTGCACGATGGTTTCAGTACACACGTTCGTCAAAACCTGACACGGTTAGGTGCCTGCAGGTGTGATTTTATTTCTGTTGACTGGCCGGGTAGTTGCTCGAGATAAAGCGACGCAGTTGACATAAAGGCTGGGTACATCGACCATCGCTAGATGCGAACATGGGTCAACCGATGCAATCGGTGAGCTGATGTTAAATGGATGATGTAGAGACAAGTAGAGCTAGCAGTTGCAAAATTGGCTGCAACCAACTTGAAAAATTGACGAAAAAGTGCTAGTTGGAAACCCTGGGTTTAAATGTTCGAATAAGTTAACTATTCCGAAATATACCTGAGATATAGGATGGTTGTAATCCTGACGTTTCGACAAACTTCTGAAATCTGTGAGAAAATTGTAAGCTTTACCTTGACATGACTTTGTCAACATGTTTAAAGATCCACTTAAGTAGAATTAAGTTGGAAGTTTGCTAGCATTAATACATGAAGCACGGAAATCACTCAAATGGCTTAAACTAGTGAATATGGTCCAAATGAGTTTATCGTTTATTTAGGCTGGGGTAAATAGATAAATGAATAAATCATCTATCTCCTGACGGATCGAGCGACTGTTTCCACATAGGGACAGACAAACCTAGAGGAATCAAGGAAGAGAATCATAAAATGATTTCCTTCAAGGTTATTCGGGAACCCGTTGGATTCATCATTTGAAAGGAACCGCTTTTAACTGATCTGTGGAATATGTTCAGTCGGGGGGAATTTTAGTGTCGTTGAATGTGTAGCATTCCTACCCCTTTCATTGCAAGTTAACCACCTAGCCATAATGTTCCAGACAGTTAAAATACAATCACAATAACAAGCGGTACCCTTCTTACATTTACATATGCATAATTGGTGCAATAGAATATTCATGTAATACCACTTACAATATGCCGTACTTAGTAGGTCACTCATTCTATGCCTTACTTTACCTGTGCTCAGGTTTCTAAGACCTACCTTGTGACTATTATCAAACAAGGTGCTATACTATTATACTCCATTGATAATAATCGGATCTAACCTCATGCTACCAATGTGTTAAATAAAATTTAGACACTTATTTTGTACACTAACGTTACATTAACGATTTGTCATTCATACCATTAACTTTCAAGTCACTGAGCAATGCCACGATTCAAGGTTCTTTAACCGGGAGTCGAATAGTCAGTCTGAATCCACGTCCATTCATATCAGATCCAGGCCACTCATGCACAGAGAGAATGAAGCATGTTCTTCAGCAGTAAGTGTTGAGCCACGAAAGCTATGAGTATTTTTAAGCGCAAACAGTTCCAATTCTACTCTCCAAGCCAGCAGCAACGTCAAAATCACCATACTGTCTATTCCACCGAACTCTGAGTAGCCACGTCGGTGAAAAAGATGGATAACCTATGCGCTGTCCCAGTGCAATGAAACTGGACTTTAAGTGGTGTGACGGTTCATGTACCGCGTTGACGCATTTGGATATACTTGGTGGGGCCCATGAGCTGTTTGTGAGCTACTCTTATCAGGTCGGTTATTGGTTAGAGTTCAGGCCAACGCATTCTCCTGGTCCTCCAGGTTAGGGAAGTTGAATTGCGTCCATTTCCTTAAAACTAACTCAGTGCCAAGTTCCCGCTGCCTTGCGGACAAGGTTTTGAGCCAAAGAGTTTGGTTGAGGACCCTAATCGTTCTCACGTCTAGGTATGGAGGCCGTTGCAGTATCGCAGCATACGTACAACTATGGCAACTAATTCCAACTTCAACCATATCCTGCATCGGCCGTCCAGCAGCTTATCATGGGTCGCCTAGTCTGCTGCATACAGCAGGGCGGATAAGCGGAAAAATGCAACTGCTTACTCCTCACTTCTTTCCTTTCCACCTGCTTGTCTTACTCCTCTCCCAGTCCCATCACTAACCTTCATTCTGTAATTGCCTTCTTAATTGACAGTAACCGCAATGGCACTGGAATAATACCATCTGCAGCTATCTTCCAGCACCACCCACTGGACACCAATCGCTAACAGCCACTTATAGGGCCACACTGACCTGATTCCCTGGCGGGGTTCAGCAGTCGCACTTTGATAAAAATAGGTCAACAGGTTGCAATCGCATGCACGTTAGACAAGCTGAGTATTGACGTGTGTTGCGTATCCGAAATTTGGTTTAATGACCTTCACGCGGTTATTGAATTAACTGCGCCCGGTTCCTCTTAGCGCTATTAGTTGCATACTTCCGGAAAACCTGACGCGAAAACTGCTGATCAAGCCGAATTTTACATTCTTCTCACCTCCAATTCTGAGTCATCCTTGCTTGATTGAGTACCCGTAAACAGGGTGGGCAGTACGTTTAACGATATCAACTGAAGTTGATTCATGAAGTAATACAATAGGCTGTTTAGTCGGAGCTTCCGCTTATGCTCCCACCGACTACAATTCTAATACGGAGAAGGAAGCCTTCTGACACGAACTGAACGCGCTACTACGCAGTTTACCAGCACGGATATCATAGTTTTTGGATATGGATGCGCAAGTCTGTCGTCTGAGAAGTTCAGAAGCTCTGCTAAGAAGTTAGTGTGGACTTAACTCCAAACGGACAGACAACGGCCAGTGTCTGTTACAGCTGTGTGTGGAGCACCAACTGTTTCTGAATATCACCGCTTTTAGACACAGTGAGCGCCGAAATGCTACTAGACGTCCACATGTAGCTGGTCAGCGATAGACACAAAATGGATCAAGTTACCCTAAGTTACAGGTGACATAGTTTCATGCTGGAGGTCGCTCATGTTGGAGTACTTGCGTCGCTTCTGCTCATGCCTTGATACGCCGCCGTTCATCCATGAATTTTAGCGGGAGGTACACTAAGGGCCTCTCTCGATTGGCAACCGAAATGCTATTTCAGCCCTCGGTCAGCCAAGTCGATTAGCATGCCCTGCGTACCGAACTTTCACTCATTTTTCTAATGAAACTGACCTTCAGTGGAATAAGTTCTCAGCCGCCGTTTATGATGCAGTAGCATCGGCTTGAGGCACTGTCAATCGTCACCGCGTCAGTCACTGGATATCTGTGAGGTCAGTGAACCTGCTGGAATCCGAAAGAAAGCTCTCGGCTGTCTCTGAGTACAGTGTGAACGGGCAGATTATTAGGCGCAAACTAAAGCGGAACTTGAGTGCTGAAAATGAAGTCTGGTGGACCAGTCGACCACAAGAAATGGAGGGAACGGTAGCAGTAAGCAATCATCGTAAGTCTTTCCAGCTGATACCCACTAACGGTCCCAGAAAACCAGGTCAGTTAGACAATCAAAGACGGCGCGGGTGCCCTTATTAACGATAAAGAGCGCCGTATGCTTCGTTAGGCTGAGCATTTCCGATTGTAGTTTAGTTGTCCCACTGTCAATGAACATCTTCCTACTGGGTTGTTGCAAGCTGGGCCATGGCTGGTTAGTTAATAGGCTCCATCGGAGGCTGGAGTCCGAATCGTGAGGGCAGCCCTTACTCGTTTTCGTGCTGTTGGCTCTGGTTCCTTCCCACCTGCAGTATTTAAGAATAGTGGTGAAGTTCCCTGCAAAACAATGATCCCATGTCCGAACATGTCTGGTAGGCAGAAACCGTCCCAGATAAATGGGGTGAATTAATTATGGTAGCAATCTACAAAAAGAGCAGTCGCACCGACTGTCCTGACCACAGGAGTACCATCCTAACACCAGTTGTAACAAAATTATTGACCTCAATTCTCGTTCGTCGCCTCACTGTAGAGCTAGAATCACGGAATAGGAAAGAGCAGGCTGACTTTCGCCCAGGGCGGTTTGTATAGACCACACATTCACGCTGCGGTAGGTCCCAGAGTAGTGCGATACGTACTGCAGGCCGACGGTTGCCGTGTTCCTGGACTTCAAGATTATGTTCGATTTAGTCGCTCCATCCATTGTTTAAAATAGTCATGCGGAAAGGTGTTTTACTGGTATATACGAACATTTTACGTACCCTGTACTCAGACATTACAGGCCCCGTCAGGGTTGCACAATTTCACCATTTTTGTCCAACTTCCTTGTGGAGTGCATCTTGGAGTGTTCCCTTGCGGAGCCTGATAATGCAGGCGTTGAGGTCCTGCCTGGGGAAAGGTTAATTGATCTCGATTATGGGGACGATATTTTCCTTCTTTTTAACGATGGTGGGGCTGCGCAAACAACCCTGAATAGCCTCTCAGTAGTACTTCTATCATTTTTATGTGCTTTGCACCTTCAAATTGCAAACCGTTGTTACAGTGTCACCAGGCACTTGATGTCCATTTGACCTTTGATGGCATGCAACAAGACATAGTTGATCACTTCACTACCTTGGCAGCTGTATCAGCCACGATGGGCACATGACAGCTGAAGTCAATTCACGAATTGCAAAAGCGAAAACTGTCGTTTTGAATCTACGGCATTTGTGGTGTCAGACGGGTGTTTCTCTCCGCTTGAACGACGGTGTATACAAGGCCACATTGAGAGCCATCCTGCTCTATGGGAGTGAGACTTGGTCTATCCGATCTAAGGATCAGGGTCGCCTTCAAGCCTTTGATAACCATTGTCTGGGAATCATTGCTGGTGTCGAATGGCACCAGTGTTTCCGCAGAGATGATGTGCATAAACGAATGCAACGCAGTAATAACCATACTAATTCCTCGGGACACCAGATAGTCCAGCATAAGTTGCGTTGTCTTGGGCACGTGTTACGTTTTTCCTAGTCATCGCTCAACGAGGACGTAGTTGTTTTGTTGGCAAGGTGTCAGGTGGCGCAAGGACCGAGGTGGGCAAAAATTAGATTAGCAGCTGAAAATGAAGTCACTGATGACCAAGCGCTGCGCTTTCGGTCCGTCACGCCTTCTCGGCTGGAGTACACGTGACCCAACTTGTGCTTGGCTTGAAATGTTAAATGTCACGGCTCGCAATCGACATTCGTGGATGTCCGTTGTCGTCTCTTATTCGGACTGTCCGTTTAAAGTGTGTTTAATGCTGAGTTATTTGCGTGGTAATGGCTGCTTATGACGTTTTACAGTGAAAGCCGCAAGGAAGGTGTCTCACCAACGCTGCCTTACCTTTGCAGCATAGCCAGCTATATGTGGTATTTTGTTGATGGTGTGTAGGCATCTTGACCCTGAGTGCTGGTTTAGGGCATTAAGACTTTACGCCCGGCCTCCCTTGTTCTCCTTTTAATATTCTTCGTACAGTAGGTCACCGTTGGTGTACGGCAGTGCAACATCAGTTCCAGTGGCTGAAGTGCTAATGTTGCTGATGTTGACGATGCACTACCTTTTGAAAATGCTGGGTATTTTGTAATCCATCATATGACATCTGGCGTAGCGACATTCTCAAGATCTGGGTTAAGTACAAAAGTAGACTGGTTGCAATCTAGTGAACTTCGCCCTCTACTGTCTCCACTTGTGCGATAACGTCCTGATATGCAGAACCAGACCGATGTCCGAAAAGTGCCGGCTTTTGCAAAAACGATCATTGACAGGTTGCCAGGTCACACTCAGCATACTGCAGTTTGCACCATCATCCGTAGGATTTTGTAGGGCTTAGAGCAATTACTTGGAATTTAAAACCCGAGATATGCATGTCAAAATCTTCCATCTCATGTATGTAGACTAAATTCGCATGCTGCTCAGTTAGATGAACCAATGTAGTGGAAATGTAACTCATAGGAGTAAATAAAATCTTTAACATTACCAGCCCCCAATGGCGAAAATTTTCCTACTTTGCCGCATTTGTACTTGTTTGTTACGGCCAAATTTGTCAAAGGCGACTACTCAAGAGACCGAGAAAAAGTGGTCGCTTTGGACAGGTGGTTACCATGGACAGGTTCATGAGTAGGTTCGTTACTCATAGGAGCAAACGTTGAGGATATATTTGGTTGGTCGCCATAGACAGGCGGTCGCCATACACACAGGTGGTCGTCATAGACAGATGGTCAGCATAAGAGGTTAGAAAGGACAACCACTCCTTTCGTGCATCCAACGCACGATCGGTACGGTCATCAGTTAGCAAAATTGGAGCAGTCACAAATAGGCTTGTAGCATAACTGATTCTGTTACTTGTAGTTCCTCATGACTAGCCCAACAAACTAGCGCTAAGCACCTTCATTTTGCAGATCAGCCTCTATGCTCCCTCCTTGCTAACTCTCACTCAAGAAGTCATACCGTTGCGAGCAGCTCAGTTGCGCCTGACACTAAGTGTTTACCAGTGTTGCGTATAACATGTACTTATGTTTCTGTATGTCAAATCCTGAGCACTGAACACCCGTGTAAAGCATACATAGAGAGAAAGCGTAATATAGAAAGAAGGTTAAACATTGTAAATCAGCGATGGGTTAGGGATAACCCACGCGTTTCAAGACGAGCACCAAGTCGAGATATGCAGATTGTCTTGTAAGACTCCTCAAGATGGGTGAGAACGAGTTGAAAGTAAGGCAGATCGCCGACTTCCGAAAGTGGGGGATCAAAAAAACTTGTCAGCCAAAATCACATTTATGAACAAAGCCAGTCCGAGATCAATGTTGTCCCGTCAGAGCACGCAGACATTGATACTGTGGACAAGCGTTGACTAAAGTCTGTTACTATTGATCTGAAAAGTCGTAATAATGCAGGAAAAACAATTCATTGTATCGCACATCTTCCAATAGTTCCCAAGCTTTCACGAGCCAGGAACAACATAATGTTCATGACCCAACTAATCCCTGTAGTTTCTGCTTCCCTAAGTGGGTAGGCCTTACCAATAGTTGCAGTTCTAAAGACAAGAGTGATGAGCTCAGCGTTTCCGTTCATTCTGGGTGGTCAGAGGTAGTATGGCTCACAGACAAGTGGCTAAAATTTGATGTGATCTCTCAGGAACTCAAGCTCAATAGCCACTTGTTTTTCCACAGCGGTAGAGTATTGGATGCTTGTGATAGCGTCTCGCCCTACCTCCCTTTTATCGATTTTGGAGAGGTGTGAAGGTTTAGAGACAACGATGTTTCGTGTGTGCAGCTGCGGGGCTCGATCCACATCCGGCTCAGATAGGTTTTCTTGGGCGCTATTTATTGCAGTCACTAGAGCTTTTGTTCGAATTGACTGTTGCATCATCGAAGGCAACTCGGCCGTCCCCATCTTTTAAGCTTGGGTAGTTTCGCGTGTACTAAAATACCTTGACTTAATGTCCAACTAATATCGGGATATTGGGACGTCGAATCATAGTTTCTGCACTAGGTACTTGAAATACGGCCGTGCAACACATATGCCTACTGCCAAGTATAACATCACCATGATTTACCTCGTACCTGGACCTGACGTTAACGAGCTAAGGACCATGACGGCAGGACATTCGGGTCCTGTTGACCATAGCAATCAGCGAACACTTAGCGCCAAGAGTCAGCGTAAAGGTGCCGCCGCTGGTGCTAGCTTACGATTACTGTAAAACTGGCTTCGACGGTGTAACTTGAGCAGCGATCCAAGTTTATTACTTCCTGTCACAAGCTGCAATTTGAACATTGTTAGATAACTATGAAAGATCGAGGGACCTCCTTGTGTCTCCCAAGTAAATAGTCGGAAAGTTGAACCAAGTAGGCAACAGTAGGTGCCGTCAACTGGCTCCGCCGCAGCGCAGACTGTGTAACAGGTGCCTTCTGTCAGGCTCTTCTAACGACTGAGAAGGGCATACGAGGATGCTGATGGAAGCAACATTGCAAGAGCAACTTGGGGCCGGAATTTCGAAGAATAGCTTACAACCGCTGCCAATATATTCTCGAATGGAAATTTTAAACTGTTGAGGTGGTGCCAGAAGCAGACAGGGGAAATACCAGTGCTAGAGGACTCTGACGGACAGATTTTAACTTTGACTGTAAGCGTGTGTCCGCGTTGGCTGTACACCTTGGTTACTTATTTGCAAATCGCCAGAAGTTTACACCAAGTTGGAACCATACTGTCCATAATGAGCTGAAAATTCTGTTTTGGGAGGTTGCAGTGTGCTAAGTTGTCGCCGAATTCGACGGAACCAAGCATTCAGGGTATACCGCGTTTCACTCACTGACTCACGGGGATATTCTCACGGACCGTAACTGACCTGCTCCACAAATCACTTACGAAGAATTCAATGCAATGCCGATTCAGAAACACAGAGACTTTGATTAAGTGAATAAAATATAAATTAAGTTGTCAAACACGATTTTGGCCAAGGTTGGCTTGAGGATTTTGAATAACGGTCTACCACAGCCGTTGCAATAAGAATAAGCACTGACGGCTGGCAATCAAGGTAACATGTTAGGGCTTTATACGTTACCAAGCTGCTCAAAACAAGACTAGAAGGACTGCAGGCAATAAACTAAGGGAAATCGACCGACGTGATGTATATCGATTTTAGTAGAGCCCTCATGAATGAGACCGTCTTTCATACATGAGGGTAGACTGTGTTTGTCGCTCTCCGCACCAGTTGATTTAAGAATTTCTCCTTGAACGAATTTGTGCAACATATTGATATCACTCTACAAAAGCCATATTACAAAGCAAGTTATCCGGCCTCACCTTGTTCTTAATGCACATCAATGATTTCCTCAGATATTTAGGCTCTATATTCGACTTTTGCAGGTGAGCTGAGATTTCGGAAAGTGAATAGCTCCCCTGACGACAGCAGTCTACGTCAGCAGGACTAGAACCGTCTTAACGTACGTTCAGTAGATGTTCTCATCCTGCTAAATCGGTTTTCATGAGTCTGTGGTAGTGTAGTGTCAGCCAGAACTTTAACCCTTGGCAGCGAACTGCAGCATCCCATACCTTCCCTGAAGGACCTAGGCGTAGTCTCACGCAGATAACGGAAGCTAGTGAATAGCGCGCATAGGCAGTAGCAAAGCGTGCTGCACATTAGTTGGCGCTTAAACACAGTTTCTGTACTTGTTTTGAAGATGTCACCAAGCACGTATTCTATAACATCACAAGACCACTGCAAGAGTACGGCCTGCTCGTTTAATCTCTAGTCACCAGATCAAAGGCACACAAGACAGTAGCTGCCTAGCATGGCACTAGCAGGTTCAATCCGAGTTTACAATCTTTCAGAGGCAGTTCGTTGCAGTCCCCGTATGAGGACTGTTGCGAGGTATCAGGACTCCACACATTTTCATGTCATCGGCTGCGAGTCGATCTCATCGAAATAACTACCAGAGATTACGTCTTGGCGGCTTCCCATGACGAGGCTGCTGCTGTACTTTCGAGGGATATGCATCACACGAAGACACCGTTCGAACCTAATGATGCCGAAAGTGGAGCAAGTTCCACCCACTTCACTTCGAACTAGAAGTGAGACATTTTTGAACCATTTTGTCAGAGAATGTCGTAGGGGCCATCTCAATGCAATGGTTCAAAAATATTTGCTGGGTTTGTTAACTTTCGATCCACAGAGTTATTGCGCCCTGATTTTAACATCTAGCATATGTGATCTTCGTGATAATCCGAGTCAAACTTTATTATAAGCTAAATATAAAAATGATGGTTGATTACCATTGCACAGTTGATATTATAACCTTTATGCTTATATTCCAGTGGAGTTGCGCAGAGTTAGCTATTTAATTACTCCTGCAGTACAGTATTCGGTTGACCATTTCGCTAAATCTCTGAAGCAGGGCGAGGTGATTATTGCGCCAAGGGTATCGATGCATATCTCATTATCCACCTTCCACCGTTCATAAAGTGAATGTTGACAAGATCCTTCCCACAACTCCACCACATAGATCTCTAACTACAGAAAGGTGCTTAACTTTAGTTTGACGTTTTGGCTCACGTGCCATGTGGCCTTGTCAAGATCTGGCATTTTCCCTTTGCAACACATCGATGATTCAGTCTTTTCCATTGTAGAATGGCAGTCACACTTTCCATGGCTTTTCCTCAATGCCGTAATGTAGATACTTATCTCGTACAAGTTTCTCACCCTTTAATATTGGTGTGCTTTAGAGTAATTTCCAATGCTCGGAATGACGAAGATTGCTTTTACAATTACAATAAAACCAAATTTGACCACCTCTATATATTGGCCACCTTTGTAGGTTGATCATTTTTCACAGCTTAAACAAATAACAATGAATTTATACGGGTTAAGAAGCGTTGCTTTACAAGTTCCGTTGGATAGTTGAAGGAGATATCACTATAGCAATAATGGTGATAAGGATAGTAAAATAGTTAATACTTTAAATATGAAAATAAGGATTTATCGTTTGCTTCGCTGCAGTCCTGCGATCCTCTTAGATTCACAGCATCCACAGTTAACAACAAAGAATTTTATGGTAAACTCTAGGGGTAGGATGGAGACATAGTGTTAAGTAACAAAGTGTAAGTGGATGAGTGCATCGTCCAACCGTCTTTTAAATACTATTAGTGTCGGTGCAGAGACGACCGATTCTGGGAGAGCATTCCACGGGTGACAGACACGGATGGAAAATAAATTTCTGCGGCACTCCAGACGACTGTATTGTTCTGTGAGTTTTAATGAGTGGCCCTTCAGGTTTGTATTGCTGCTGAGTTGCAGTAAAGAGCGGCACACATGATGTGGGTCTCGCAGAATCAAGTATGCCATAATCAGGTCGCATCGTAGTCTGCGATAGCTTCCACTGAACAATCCCAGTCGTCGCAGCCTCTCCTGGTAGGACCGATTGCGCATTACAATTACGTTTTTAGATGCCCGGCGTTGTGACTGCTCCAGTGCATTAAGGTCGTGCTTCAGCCATGGATGTCAGGCTTAAATTGCATATTCGACATGGGGGCGAACATACGCACTGATCGTTTGTCGAAATATGGAGCTGTTTATTTGTCCAAACGCCCGCCTCAACAGCCCAACGTGTTGGTTCCCGGTCTTCGAGGCCTTTTCGGATTGCCTGGAGCAACCCAAGTCAACTTGAACCAGGACACCGAAGTCATGTTCGAGAGTTGATTGTTGTAGTATGTCCGTTCCGAGTCGGTATGAGTAGCTACTTTGATGTCGGATGGAGAGCACCTTGCATTTACTGACGTTGAAATGCAACAAGTTTTGGGTCGACCATTGATACACCGTATCTAGATCACTCTAAAGCACATGTTGGTCGGTGTTCGCCTGGATCCTGCGCCAGATCTTGATATCGTCGACAAACATTAGGAAGTTTGAAGCGATTCCCTGTGCAAGTTCATTACTAAACACCAAAAACAAACGTGGACCTAGAACTGAGCCTTGCGGCACACCACACTCCACTTGTATGGGGTCCGATAAAGAGCTCCGAACTCTGACCACTGATTGCCGTTGAAATAAAAAGTTGGCGATCCAGCTTAAAAGAGGGTCTCCGATGCCGTAATGCTGCAGCTTGGATAGTAGTATCAGATGGTCTAGACGATCGAAAGCCTTGGAAAAATCCAGGTAGATCACATCAACACCTTCTCCAGCGTCAGCTGCCTCGGTCCAACTACTGCGTGCAATTAGTAAATTAGTTGTACATGACCGCTGTCGACGGAAACCGTGCTGTTCAGGAGTGATGAGGTTGCAGTTTTCCAGATAGCACACCAGTGCATCGGCAACTATGGATTCCATGACCTTGGAGAGTATAAGAAGAAGGGTTGCTGGGCGGTAGTTGGAGGGATCAGATCTGCTTCCACCTTTGTGAATCAGGCATATTATTTCAAGCTTCCCCACGGCGGGAACTTGGTTGTGGTCTAAGCAGCGCTGGAAAAACTGAGCTAAATGTCCTGCCAGTTGGTTTGCTGCTGCTCCCAATGCCTCTGGACGAATGGTGTTGGCACCCGGCGAGCTGTGTTTGCGTAGAGAAGTCAACTTTTGCAATACAGCCTCTGCGGTAAAATTGATGTGGGTTATTCCTGGTGAGCGGAATACAAAGCTTGGCAGATCGCTTGGTGGCAAGACTCTTTGAAACGTGGGGGCGTATTGCATCTGCAGCGCGTTTGCAGCTTCCATAGACGTTCTTGTTGGGCCATCAGCCGTCTTGAGTGGAGGAAATCCTTGCCTCACCTTTCGTAGGCCATTAACGTGCTTGTACAGCAGTTTGTGGTTAGCACTGAAGGCTTTGCGATGTTCTGCTGATAGGCAGCTTTGTCTTCTCTTAACAGTTGAGTGCAGTGGTTACGTTGGGCTACGTAGTTGTCCCACGTTTCTGGTGCTGGAGCTTCTTTGTACACTCGCAATGCTGTGTTGCGTACTGTCATCCATTTTCGAGTTCTGCTCCTAACAAAAGAAACTGATCTGCACTTATTGCAAGCTTTTATCTCTGAAGCCTGTGCAATCAGCTGACTGAATGTGTTGACAAACTCGAGCCAGGCGACTTCTGGGGGTAGTTCTTCGAGGAAAGACCATGTTGTGCCGCTGACTAGCTCTGCGAGTCGGTCGTACCTTGTGATGGTTCGCACAGTCTCATCGTTATCATTCAGATATTCTGCATAGCAGACGAAGTTGAAACTGATGACTGCGTGATCACTGCGACCCAACGGGCAGTCTAAAACCAACGCATCAATCACATGCTCCTCGTTGGTAAGCACGAGATCCAGCACAGATGGCCTGTTACCAGTTCACTGTGTAAACCCTACGGAACCAGAACTCCGCATGTTGACTACCACTAAGTTGTACGTTGGCTACTTAAACTATGACAGTAATAATTCAAACTCCCTAATTTGACCAGTTGAGGGCTTACCATCCAATAGTACCCGAATGGATCGTGATTTCCGATAACACGGTGTGCAGCGGGACTGCAATGGTGGACTTTTTACCCTTAATCAGTGAACTTTACATTTGATGATACAGCATGCTGTCTGTGTGCCTGTGTATGGGCATGTTTGTTTGAGTGTTTACACGCGCATATTACCCAGATCGTCAAGGGTTCCTACTGCTCCGCGCCCACGAGCTGAGCTAGAACCATGTGCTCAACAAGCTTTCGTCTACTCCTACGAAGATATGTCTACTCATAAAACAGGCCACAATCATAGATTATCACATACTTGATTAACAACCGGATCTACGCAATAGTTCAGTAACATCTTGGATTGTGACAAGATTGTTTACGACCACATTAATTGCCACGCGTTTATCCGGCTCCTTTTGGTGTCTGTCTGAGAGAGAAACAAATTGCGGTTGGTAATGGTATGTAAATAATGTTAAGACAATAGGACCGCAGACCATGCTTTGAAAAATATAGGAAAGCTCATTACGAGTATTTCAACATTGTGGTCCAAAGAAAAAACCTCCGAGAGTTGAGTTTGAGGGAAAAGTATAGTGTGCTACATATTCTGGAAAGCAGTAACCATAAAAATGGCACATAATTTAGGTGCTAGCAAGACAACAGATAACAAACACTAAAGGCCTAAAAATGAGAAGCAAGAATGAAGCAAGAGCCCAACTGTTCTCCTCGAATCAATTAGGTTTATACAACATCACCCTCACTGTGAAGCTGTATAGAAAACGTTGTTATCCTTGCGTATCCACAGTTCTCCTGGAGGCGACAACATCCGACCAAAGGCTCCGCAGGCGGTAGCTAGTGATCGAACAGAACCACAGGCTGTTCACTATCAGTGATGTCAGAAGAGAACCATATTCCACCAGTATGGAAGCGTGGGGTCATCACTCCTATCCATAAAAGAGATAGCCGCACTGGTCCTGCCAACTACCGTCCAGTAACACTACTTCCCGTACCATCCAAATCCATCGCAATGAGGCTGGCCCTTATCGTGGTGCGATGGTTTGTGTGCCTCAGTGATCCATTGAGCTATACGGGTGGTGCTCTTGCACCTTCAGAGCCACTCATACCAGATTGGTCAATGGTTAGAGGCCAGACAAACTCAGCCTCCTGGTCCTCCAGGTTGGAGGTTGAAATGAGGGTGGCTCCTTATTCCTTAAAAAGGACTCCTTGTAGTCCAGTGCCAAACCCGCTGCCTTGCGGCCAGGTTTTTGAACCAAAGTCTTTGGTTGAGAACCCTAATCGTTCTCCTGTCTAGGCCTGGGCAGCCTGGCAGTATCCTGACCACGCATTACAATGAATCCTTCCCCAAACAAATTTCTGAAGCTCTGGCTACCAAAGAGGATAATCAACGGTGCCGTATCTGCTGCATCGAGCACGGTGGATAGGGGTTTGGGTGCTACTGCTCAAGACTTCACATCTTCTTATTCCCCTTCTTGCGCTTTTTCACCGTTATCGTCCCGTTCCAGCTTTACTTTTATCCCCCTGTTTTCAACCCCCCAATTCTCGGCCCTCCCCCATCTCGCTTCAATAGTCGCTTGTCTTTTAGTTTCAACTCACAGGTGAACGCAGAGCGTCATTCCTGCAGTGTCAACAGGCCCATGTCCAACCAAGCGGTCCATTCCAGTTCACCGGCTTCCATTTGGAGCCCTCGATCCTCCTTCAGATTGGCATGCCTCAATGTTAGCACATTACTACAGATCGGTCAACAGGCAGCACTTGCCCGAACATTGGAGACCCTCTCGATCAATATCTGCTGCTTATCGGAGACCCGCCTGCAAGACTCGAGCTCTGTACTCACTCTGCAATCCCCTTCCGGTGACACTAGCAGCACTTTCTCATTGCGCCTATCCGGTGACGATACAGCTTCCAGCACCGGCCAAGCCGGTGTTGGTATTGCCCTGAGTCCCCGGGCTGAAGCTGCTCTGGTTGATTGGATTCCAATCAGTAGCCAGATGTGTGCAGTCCGATTGGCTGGCTCGTTCAAATCTTCGAAGTCGCGCGAGACTAAAAGGTGTCTATTCGTTATAGCTGCATATGCACCGACAAACTGTAGCGATGACTCGGTAAAAGGCGACTTCTATCGCCAACTGAACGAACTCCTTCGCCACAGAAGAAACTCGGACACTGTAGTGCTGGCTGGGGATCTGAACGCTCAAGTTGGAAAATTATCCACTGATGAACTGCATCTGGGCGGCCAACATGGTGTAGGATCCCGTAATGATAACGGTGAGCGGTTACTTCAATTGTGTGAGGATGCTCGCTTATTTCTTGCGAGCACTAATTTCTGACACAGCACCAGCCGGGGGTGACTTGGCGCCCACCAGCCTCGAACCAGCTATGGACGCAAATCGATCACATTGCTATCAGTTACCGCTGGAGAGGCTGCGTCCAGAACTGTCGTTCGATTTGGAGCAAAGGAGTTGACACCGATCATGCACTTGTATGTGCTGACCTGCGGATACGATTTGGCGGACGCCCGCGACGATGTTGTGAGTGCATTGACACCGGCAGACAGGTGAATCCAGCTGCTCTGAACGCCTATCAAATTACGCTGTCATCCGAGTTGGATAAACGCTCACTGGATGCAATTGAAGCTCACTGGTCTCATATACAACAGGTCTTACTAGCAGCAGGCAAATCCTCATGTGGTATGTCTAATCGCCAACATGAACATTGGGTCTCTTCACAGTCTTTGGAACTTATAGATGCTCGCCGGCATATTCCGGCTAGAAGTGAACACAATGAAACTCGCAAAGAGCTCCGGGCGAAACTCCGTGCTAGCCTAAAGAGAGACCGTGAATCCTGGTGGTCTCGTCGTGCAACAGAGATGGAAATGGCCGCTGCCCTTGGTAACCATCGTGAGTTATTCCATCTGATACGGGAAACGGGCAGCAAGTGACCCGGTGTTAGTTAAACTATACGTGACGAGAGTGGACAGCCTATCCACAACGTATCAAAATGCCTGGAACGTTGGGCTGAGCACTTTGAAAGGCAATTTAATCGGTCGGAATTGTTAGATTTCTCGCCGACCAGTGATCGCCCTGCTCCGTGGGCTGTTCCTTTGGATCCACCATCTCGTTCAGAAGTCGAATGAGAGATCAAACTGTTGCAGATAAATAAAGCCGCGGGACCTGATGATCTTCCTCCAGCCCTCTTCAAATTCGATGTACCTGCTTTATGGATAATTTACACGAGTTACTAGTAAGACTGTGGGAGCAGGAAACTGTCCCAACCGATTGGAGCCACTCCATTATAGTCCCAATTGTCAAAGGAGGCTCACGATCGGAATGCGGCAGCCATAGAGGAATCAGTTTGATCTCCATCACCTCCAAATTGCTTGCCTCTGTCATCTTTCACAGACTGACTGGCACTCGTGAAAGCCAGATTCGCGAAGAGCAAGCTAGATTTCGTCAAGGTCGTAGCTGCATTGACCGCATCTTCACCTGGCGTCAGTTGTTGGAGCACCATCACATATATCGGCGGCCCACCGTTGTCCTGTTGCTCGATATCGAAGGTGCATTCGATTCGGTGGATAGACATGCACTTTGGGACTGTCTACTCAGGAAAGGTGGGCCCGAGAAATATGTAAATATTATCCGAGCATTATATGCGCGTAGTTCGGGCAGAGTGAGGGCCTACTGCAAGCTGTCGCCACCCTTTAATATCTCCAGCGGCGTGAGACAAGGATGCACGCTGTCACCTTCCCTCTTCAACTTCGCTGTTGACGAAGTCATGGAGTTTGCGTTTACAGGACATGACTTGGAAGGTGTGGAGCTACTCCCAGGAGAACGACTTCTTGATTTAGAGTATGCGGATGATATTGCCCTTATCTGTGAGTTCACAAACGTGCCAAGCGGCACTGGACAGATTGGCACTAGCTGTCCGTCACTTCGGGATTTGCTTCGCACCCTCGAAGTGCAAAGCGTTTCTCCAAGATTGGTCAGGACCGTCTCCTACGCTGACCCTTGGTGGGGATCAGCTAGAAGTCGTTCAAAAATTCAACTACCTGGGAAGTTGTATCAGCGCCCGTGGGATTGAAGGTGAAATCCCGAATCGTATAGCAAAAGCTCGGGGCGCTTTTGCTAACCTTCGCCACTTACGGCGACGGCGCGACATCACTCTCACCCTGAAGGGTAGAGTGAACAATGCAGCAGTACGTTCGACCCTATTGTACGGTTGTGAAACCTGGCCCCTTAAAGCAACGGACCTGAAGAGGTTAGTTACGTTCGACCACGGGTGCCTTCGTAATTTAGCTCACATCTGGTGGGAACACCACGTGAGCAACGAGCGTGTTCGACGCCTTGTTTATGGCACAGGAAAAGGAAATGAACCGCTCAGCACCGTTATTTCACGCATCAGGCTCCGATGGCTCGGCCACGTGTTGCACATGCCAGCCCACAGACTTCCGCGACGTGTGTTGTTTGCGCGCCGGGTGTGTGGATGGAAGAAGAGAAGTGGTGGCCAAGCGATGATTTGATCGAGAGGAATGAAGGCCTTCACTTCTGAGCTGGCCTCGGTTGGAGAGTCTCGGCTCCCTGGTTGGGGTCCGAAAGACGATGAACACGTTTGGTTGGACACAATTGCTGATATTGCTAGGAGCCGACATCAGTGGCGTTCGTGCTGTGAGTTTCTTTGTCCCATCCCATCCATCTTAGCCTCCCCCTCCAACCACGATCTCATTACTTAGCCTTATATTATTTTGCAGAATAATATTTTTGGGTGCACAGCAGCCGGCTGGTAGCTTACCGGAACGATGCCCATCCGTTAGCGGTAACTCAGCTAGCTTGCACCGGTTGTTTTTTTCTCTCTTTCCTGTTTTCTTTGTATTGCGGCACAGTGGCTGAGGTGTTCCCCACCTCTAGCTAACTTGTATGATGATGACCATCCAAATTGACGGAATCAATCATCGTAGATGCGCTAATGCAATAGCTGGAAAGATACAACGTAATATGCCCAGAGCAACATGGCTTTCGTCAAAAGCATTCGTGTAATACTAACCTATGAATTGCACGTAATAGCTGGACTAAAGCTGTTGAGAATGGAATAGGAGTCAATGTCATCTACCTGAACTTCTCAAAAGCGTTTGATCGCGTTGACCATTCAATTTTCCTTCAGAACTACAACATTAGCGACCCGATCCTGAGTTGGATTAGCAATTTTCTATACGAGCGACGGCTAGTGGTGAGAGTCTTGTAATCATTGTCCAATGCAATCGATGTGGTGTGTGGTGTAACACATGGCTCGGTTCATGAACCTCGTCTATTCTCGGTGTTCATTAACGATTTGGCGAGAGCAATTGCTTCAAATTTCCTATTTTTCGCTGATAATCTCAAGACATGGCGATGGATCAGAGTACCGGACGACCACGAAGGGCTCCACTGCGATCTTAACACGGTGTCGAACTGGTCAGTTCAAAACGCTCTACTATTCAACGTGGACAAATGTCGCTTTGTGCAGTTACGCCATAGACATAACTACACCTACTTGCTTGGGACAAACTGATTGCAGACCAGCTCCCAGGAACGTGAGCATGGTGTGCTCGTACAGAGCGAGCTCAACTGTTCAAAACGGGATGAGGTAGCTGTGAAAAGACGCAACCAGCACGTCGGCATGCTGCAAATGGCATTCTGGAAATTTGACCCATCAATCTTCCCAATGATGCACAATTCCTACGTGCGCCCGCATGTTGAATATACTATCTAACCTATGCAACTTTGGTTGGAGAGCGAACAAGAGGCGCTAGATGCACCACAACGAAGAGCAACAAAGAATGTAATGGGCCTGCGCTATCACTCTTACCACCGAAGGCTGAAGTTGCTGGGAATTTTCAGCGGACGCTATCGAAGGCTGTGGGATGATCTAATATTAGCGTATCAGATATTGAGTGACCCCAAGTGAAACTTAGCCACAACACGAAGCTCAGGGGTAACTGCTTAAAATTTAAGGAAAATATAGCCGTCTTGAGTGTCGACGCAATTACTTTTCCTTTCAGGTTTGCCAACCCTGGAACGCACTCCTATGCTCAGTTGTATCCTCTCCTACGTTGGAGGTTTTCAACAAACTATTAAATGTTGTTCTTAGCTCCCAGCATTTTGTTACCTAAACTTCACTATTGTGGATTACGTCAAGCATGTTTTTAACTAGATTTATGTATCAAATTGACCCAAGTGAGCGACCACATTTTACTTTTAAGCCTTATATCAGCGACCATTGCACCCTAGTGTATTTCTGAACGTAAGTACACACATAGGTCGATTCCATTGGAAATGTCTGATTTTGGAATCAGTTCGGCCCAGCGATATTTGACAACCTGATCAGAGATATTCCTTTCACTTGACCCATTTTGACGACCTTCTCGATACTAGACGTACAGATACTGAACAACTACAAACGCTTTCCACTGTGCTCGAACGTCTGCAACTGGGTAGACTCTAACTAATGAATTCCAAGGGTATCTTCTTCTCAGATTGCGTTAGTTGCCTTGGTTAACTCCTCGCTAAAAACGGATTACATCCGTTAGAATACAAAGTAAAGCCCATTCTTGTCGCACCTGAAACTAAGAATGAAGCTGAACTCCGACCGCTTTTAGGGAGGTTTTCTCAAGATCGTCGCTTCTTACCTAACGCCGCAACAGTATTTGCACCCTTGTACGAACTGTTACACAAGAGGGTCCTGGACTTGGGGTCCGGATCAATGAAAGACCTGCACAGATGTAATAGGGGTGCTCAGCGCCACCACGTATCTCGTTCTCTTCGATCCGAGCCGGCCAATGGTGCTGCACTGTGATGCTTCCCCGCGCGTAATAGGCGCAGTCCTTTGCCAGCGGACGGAAGACCGTTCTCTTCAGTTAAGCGTGTTTGCTTCTCGTACCTTGCAACCAGCTGAATTAATTACTCTCAACTGGACAGAAAGGCCTTAGAGATTATTTTCGAAGTCAAGCATTTCCACCAGTACTTCTGGGGAAGAAAGTTTATATTAACACCGACCATAAACTACTTCTATCGCTTCTGGGTGAGGACAAAGGAATCCAACAGATGTTTTTGCCTCGAATGCAAAGGTAGGCACTACATTTGAGCGCCTATAACTACAAGCGTCCGTACGTAAACTGGTCAAGTAATACCATTGCCGATGCATTTAGTATGCACCCGCAGCTGCATGGTACAAAAACGAACAAAAGGACCCGTAGAGTTTATCAATTTGACGCAACATCTTGAAAAGACATCCATCCGGAGTGACGTGCTGCAGCGCTAGACGGACCGGGACCCTGTGTTATCGATGGTGAAACGGTTTTTGATGACTGGATGGCCCACAGGCACGTCAGACGTACGGAAACCATTCGCCTGTCGGAGTAATGAGTTGAGTCTATACGACGGCTGTTTCTTCCGAGGCTCGCGCATAGTTCCACCAGAAGAACTACGGCCCCTGTTGCTGAAAAAGCTGCATGAGGCATACCCTGACGTGAACAGGATGGTGGCGCTGGCAAGCGATTGCTGTTGGTGACCGAACATTGACAAGGACATATAGCGGCAGCTAAAAAACTGCGAACAATGTCAGCAGTGCCAAGACAAAAATCTCCCGGACCGATTCCTCCATGGCTTTGGTAGGAGAGGCCCTGGCAGCGGGTACGCGCGGACTACTTTGATCCAATCAATGGGTTGATGTGCCTACTTTTGATTGTTGCCCATTGTAACTCGACAAATTACAACCAGTTCCACATGCGTCTTCCATAGCCACATTTGCAAAATTGGGCTCCATCTTCGCCATTTTCGGTATCCCAGAGACGGTATGCACCGCAAACGGAACCCCGTTAATAAGTGAGTAAATACGGAATACAGCTCATTACATCTGCTTTGTAGCATCCCGCGTCGAAAGGAATGGCAAAACTTGCAGTCCAGACTGTTACGCAATGTTTCCTCCAGCAGGCGCATGGGACTCTACAAACTAAGTTGGATCGTCTCCTGTTCTCTTATCGCAGCACTCCGACTGAGTCGACATGGAAGTCACCCACGGAATTAATGTTTGGTCGGCCACTGCAAACGGTACGGCACTTACTCTTTCCGAATCTTCGTAGGAGAATGGGGGAAAAGCAGGAGAAAAGGTGTGTGGATAAGAATATGCCAGAGGAAACGTCTTACTGATTTTGACCCGGCATACACGAGACTGTCTCACGAAACAACCTGGCAACTTGCAACACTCATGTCTTCGACGAGCAACCAAGAGAAGCTACAGCTGTAGGACGGCCGTGTGGTGCGTCGCCATTTTGACCATATCCTGCCAAGCTCAAAAGAACTACAGGAGCGGGATCGAAAGGCGACTGATACTGACTCAAAAATAGACGGTGAATCTGCTTCACAAAGCCAGGAAGCAAACACGGAGGCGGTACAACCACAAAAAAGACGCCCCAACCGCACGTCTAAGCCAATTGAGCGATATCAACCCGGAGTCGGCAGTCTTGACCAGGGAAGAGAGGGTGTCACGTATGCACTTGCGTTTCGATTCCTGAACACAGGCCCTTACATGATTGCTCCAGAATGACCTTGCCTTACTTTCCTTATTTCATTGGTTTACCTTTCCCCCTTCTCTAGCCAACGTAAAGCAGGCTGCTTTTAATAAACCTGTCCCATACTACGCGTGCGCGTCCTGTTCCATTGATCAACTTAGGGCTATACTTAAAAATCAGTTATTAAAAACGTGGCACCAAATGCGTGCTGGCAAGACATTTGAGTATTATAATTATTAAGAGAAGCATCCTTATGTTCCCATTAGGTTATATATACACACCAAAGCAATCGGATATACTCGCGTATGATAGTACCCAGCGTGCGCAGAGTAGCCACTGGAATTCGGAAACTTGTAGGCTAACTTGACAGCCACCAAACGTAACCACGAGCTGTTACACTATTTTAAATGTCAGTTGAATTTGTTTTCACACCAATACTTTTATAAATCCCCTTCCTTATTACTACCAGCATTATAGGGTGGTGGAACACTGCCAGTTGAGGCTACGGACGAAAAACGCATAACCTAGCGTTACCGAAGTAAGACCCGAATGAGCAAGTCTGACTGGCTCATGAGTGTCACACATTGATAGCGTCCTTAGGGAAACTCAGTTACTGTCAGTGTGGCTTTGTGCTGTAAGTGCCGCAGTGTAGTGACGAGAGTTCACTATGTTAACTGCAGCTTGCACAATAGATGTACCAGTGTTATGAGTAAAGCTCAGCTGGTTCCCTGTGCATAGGTTTGAAAGTGCTGAGGACGAATCGGGTGTTAGTTGTGAAGTCTAAGATGCTGTGCGGTGACTGTATGTTTAAGATGAGGCCCGGCGAATCTACGCAAGTTTGACGGGGCTGTGCCAGCTCCGCAACAGAAAGCCTAGCTTACATTTTTCGTAAACAAGCACGTGCGCGAGTAATTCATTTCATTAACCTGTAGTTTCCGGTGGGGTTAGTGAGCGGAGAAAAAATGTTAGAAAAATAGTTTGAAAGGAAGGTTGTTATTTAAATTCTCACAAGCCGCTTTTCATAGCACGATCCCCTATGGCCCCCCATGGCCCCCCTAAGACATTTGCTTATCCCATGGCCACCAGAAATTTTCAATTGTCCCCAGGGTGTCGTATGGCCTCCACTGAGAATGGCTGCTCTAGTCCAGTGTTTCGCCAAAATCAATTGCTCCAACTGGCGATCGTTCGACGGAGTGTTGCGTACTGATTCCAGTTCGATGTGTCGAATGGTTGGATTCGCTATAGAGTGTTATGCTTCCAAAAACTCCCTCGCGTATTTTTTACTTTCAGGTTCCAGTTTCTATACACTCACCAAATCGGACTGGTGACCTCCTTGATTTTATTCGTAAAAGCAAATGACCTTGGCCTAAGTCTCCTGACGGCCCTCTTGTATTTGGTGATTCTTATACAAGGCTTTCTTCCAGTTGCTTCGATGCAGTTTTTCCTACTCGCTGCAGTTTATCTAGTAGAGCACATTAGTTTCGTCGAGCGGATTGACCTTTTTCCTTGAGTCTTGCGAATTATTTCTTTGGGGTAGCACTTTGTCTGTGGACTACATATAGTGCATGCAACTGCATCAAACTTACTGTATGTTTGGAGACGTTTTTGATGTAAGGTAACACTATTCTTTTGTTTGCTCCCTTGTACGCCTTCTGCTGTTGCTGACGCGTTCGTTTGTTTAGGCTTCTGATGAAATACCCCGGATAACCTTTGTTTCCGAATATACGATACATGTCCTTTTCTTCCAGTTTCCGAAACTCGATTGTACCGCAGTTTGTTTCCGCTCCTTTGAACAGAGTTTGAGTGTAACTCTTCTTATGATTCATCGGGTGGTTGCTGTGGTAGTGAAACATCTGGACCGTAAGCGCTTTCATCCCATAATCGCAAGTTTGAGATGATCCGCCGTATATATATAGATCAGTACAATCAGAAATAGCAATTTATGTCCACCTGCAATCATCTCGTGAACTTGCCATCCGCTAATGCGATATTAAGCTAATCGTGCGCCGGACGATCAATAAGAAGGCATTGTAAAAGAATCACCGAGCACAAGAGGGCCGTCAGGGGACTTGGACCAACCGCATTTGTTTTGACGAATAAAAAACAAGGAGGCCACCAGTTCGATATGGTGAATGTATAGAAACTGACACCTGTGAGTAAAAAATATGCGAGGGAGTGTTTGGAAGCACGATACTCTACAGCGAATCCAAGCATTCAACACACCGAACTGGACTCAGTGTGCAACACTAGTGGCAACCGATCGCCAGCTCGAGGGATTTATGTTGGCGGAACATGGGACTAGACTATCGGATCTGATAACGGACGTGCTCACAAGAGCAAACAGACAAAGTTCAAGAAACATACAGCTCAGGTAGGGGGTCAGGTTTAAACTATCGGCCCCTCAAATAAGCTGAAAGGGGATTAAAGTCCCAACCAATAGGATCGCACGCCTACACGATGAAGCAAGATGGCGTTAATACGCATGCAAATCACGTTCACCGAGGCTATCACCGAGGCTATCTGCGCTGCGCTACGATACTACACGCTAAGGATCAGCGCATGGTTGATGCCACCTAGAAAGGTGAGGAAACGTGTGCAGTAGAATTTGCTAAACGCAGAGAATAGTTCAATCGCTATCTGCAAAATCTGTGATGCCAATTTTCATTTCTGCAAACATATCGTAAATGTCAACTCCATGAAAGACGGGTTTACATTGTTATTGGGATATAACGATACTTCCAGGTTATATGCATTAAACTCGCATGATTGGGGGATACATCTGCACCTAAGGAGTGCTACCTTTCTCAGGGCGCGAAGCATTCCGAACACATTTTCACAACGGAAGCTGCTGGGCGAATAACTTCGGCTACGTGACTTGCGTCGTTGTATCGTTGTCGGAGATGGTACCAAATTGAGTCCGTGATATACGTTTCCGGTTCATCGACTACTGAACATTGCAGGTCAATTCAGAGATAAAGAAGAACCCCAACATTGCTGCGCTGGCGGTCGTTCCATATAACAGATATTCCTGGTATCCTGTCCTCAGCATCAGCAAATTCCTAGTGTAAGCAGGTTTTAGCAATATAAATAAGGTCCAAGGCATCCTCCAATTGCCGCACTCAAATTTCGCTAAAACTATTGAGAATCCCTTAAGTTTCCATATATATGCATGAAAGTTTCCCTTCTTTCAGCATAACGTCGCAGATTGTGCAATAAGAGGTGAGATTTTGCCGAATATTGTGTGGCCTGCTGCTAGTCGATTTTCGGTAGCAGCACTTTCACTCTTACCGTCCCATTCCAACTTCACTTATATCCCCCCAGTTTTCAACCCCCCGATTCTTGGCCCTCCCCCAACATGCTTTGCTAGGCATTTACCTTCTAATTTCAACTCACACGTGAACGCGGAGCGTCACTCCTCTCCTGTCGACAAGCCCATGTCCAACCAAGCGGTCCAATCCAGTTCATCGGCTTCTTTTCCTTGTTTACGGCCTAGGAAAAGGGAATGAACCGCTCAGCACCGTCATTTCACTCACCAGGCTCCGATGGCTGGGCCACGTGTTGCGCATGCCAGCCCACCGACTCCCTCGACGTGCGTTGTTTGCTCACCGGGGATGTGGGTGAAAGAAGAGGAGAGGTGGCCAAGTGATGACTTGGTCCAGAGGAATGAAGGCCCTCACTTCGGAGTTGGCCTCAGTTGGAGCTTCACGGCTCCCTGGTTGGGGTCCAAAAGACGGTGTACACGTTTGGCTGGATACACTTGCTGATATGGCAAGGAGCCGACCTCAGTGGCGTTCCTGCTGTGAGTTTCTTTGTCCCTCCCCATCCCTTTAGCCTCCCCCTCCATCTACGATCTTATTTCGTAGGGTAAAACGTAATTAAATTTTTGTTTTTGCCTAGTAGCCGGCTGGTAGCTTACCGGAACGATGCCTATCCGTTGCTGGTAGCTCAGCTGGCATTCAACTGTCGTATTTATTTTTCCTTTATGTATTGTATGTATGTATGTATTTCCTTTATGTATTGCGGTACAATAGCGGAGGTGTTTTACCATCTCTAGCTGACATGTATAATGATGATGATGATGATGAGTCGATTTTCGGTGAATGAAAAGCGACTGGCTCGGCGTCAGATTCATCGACGTCGTAATTAATCCTAAATCTATATTTCTACCTACAACGGAAGAAGTCTGGCCAATCCTTTCATCAGCAGGTTGTATGGGATCATCAGACACACTGCTGTCCTATTGTAATTCTTGTGGCGTTTGGTTCTTTGGCTGATTGGTCAGCGCTGGTGGCATATCGCTGGCTGACTTCAGCCGAGGCACTGATGGTAGCCTGCAACGAAACATGTGCCAGACGTTCAGTAGCTGTGTTGTCATTTGTTATGATTGTAGGACGAGCTTTGATATTCTTACGCTACGTGATTTGTAATTCGGTGATGTGTGTAGCCGTGACCTTGAGTTCGCCAGCGGGCCTTTCGTGGGGAGCGCTTCACGACTGTAAAACCATTGTTCTTTTTCATGAGTAGCTACCGCATGCTCATGTCATGCTTCCGTGTTAGGAACACCGTGGATAAGGATAGTTCTGGCTAACGTTTTTTTCCGGTTATCTTCTAAGCTGAGATACCTTTAATAACGCTCGACCCATGGGTTATCTGGAGCAAATGAATCTAGCTGTGTTCTTCCCTGAGTCGGCTTGTCGACATAAGATCCGATTTTACTTCGGTAATCTGGTTCAACGAACGCACGGGATTTTCGGCACCCAGTTACGCTTAATGTTGGGGTGTCGCCCAACCCACACTGCATGTACAGTTTAACCAAGACGACGAGTAAGTTTTTAATGAAATTGATGTTGTCCAATTACCTGCAACCAATCGATCTCGACCTTGATTCTGGGACGTTGGAACACAGCGCACATAGTACAGGTTGCTTTTCTTAGTATCATTCGGCATGTCACAGTTAATGCTTGACATACTCGGTGAAGTACAGCAGGAAACTGCTGCGGCTTTCAACATGAGAACTACGCTTCGCATTTCGGCTTCCGATCGAATGGGCGGAGCTGGAAATTTAAAATGTCCGCCCTTCCAGGATTCAACCATTACCCAACATTTCCTCGTACCGATTTCACTTTTAATATGGTCGCGCTCCAAAGATTAGATAAAGTCTTGGTTGCTGTTACTCCGATGGAAATAATAACCGCATTCGTAGAGCGGAAGCCGATTTTAGTATGGAAATAACTGTTGATTCTCTTGGTTGCTGTTGTCGTTTTGTTAATTGTGTTACCAGCAGTTCCCCTTAGGTTGTGGCTTCGCTTATTGGCGGGGCCTTGGTTGCAGAACTCGTTTTTCTTACGCCAAAAGGAAGGATTTAAATGGTAATCATTTCCTTAACCTTGGGTATTACTTGGTCGCAATGCCGCAATAATAAGAGCACGCCTTTTATCATTGTGCCTGTCGTGCTTTCCACGCAGTATCTGTGATTAGTTGGTTTGCTGTTATACAATCTTCCTTCTTTAGGTTTCGAAGCGCTGCGTTTCGCATGTAAGACCTTACAACTGTTGGAACACTGAATACTCTTTTGACAATATCGGTACAGAAATAAATAACTTTTTTAATCTTGGCAGTGTGAGGCACACCTGTATAGGCATGATAATAGTAATACAAACAAGATGGATTAATTATTGTACAAAATGTAATTTTACCATTAAGGTACCGCATTTATGTGTGTAGGTGCATCTGCATGTACGTAGGTATGAATTTACCTCTTTATTGCCTGATTGTATAAATTTGGCGCTACATTCCGTGTTGTTTACAGTCAGGCCGTCGGCATGTGAAGGATTCAATGGAACCCTTCGGCTTGAAGGACTCTACCTATGGAGTGAAGAAGGTGATCCGGATAAGCGAAGGGTAGTGACTCTATTTAGTGGCGGGTCACATCCTCCACGTCGCAGTGCTCTTAAACAGAATTATGTGGCATTTCGTAGAGTAAAGACTTGTCAAGAGATAACACACCACATCTTGGCACACTGCCGCCGAACTATTCGTTGGCACCGGACTAACCCAAACAACCCAGCTTGCACCATGGAGCGGTTGTTCGTCGCGCCAGCCACGTCTCGCTTAGTCTGCGACACGCTATGTGTTGCGCTATTTGGGCGAATATTACTTACCATTATAATGAATCGGTTAGCAGTTGTTCTCATGTTGGTGGCGTTGTGGGTAAGGTTACGAGGTGCACTTCGCACTTGTGTGGCTGGAAACTCTCCTATTTTGCGTGCCGGTAGAATGCACCAGACTGCTCGTGCGAAAGATCACACCAAGGTTTGGTCGATAACTTTCCTGTCGCGTCCAATGAATCGCCCAAAATTGGACTTGTATTGGGACCTGAATCCGCTCTACACAATCCTGGCTTGGACGAGCGACAGCTTGTTCTACCCTCGTTGTGTTATACTATCAAGTGGGACCAAAATATCTTCGATGATTGGTATTACAAAATTTTGTGCGCGTGAATATTAGTGAAAGGCTGCCCAGAAGTTAAAATGCGGGATAAATGTAAGATGTACTGTTAGTGTTCTTGAGAAAGTGGTATTATAGTACTGGTAATTACTAGTAGAAGACGACGCGCATAACCAATCACGGTTATCAGAAAGTAGTTGAAGTTGTGTACAGCGGACTAGATTCGGTGTGCTACAAAGGACGCAGACGGCTGAAGCGAGACCGTAACCAAACGTTAGCGCGGAACATTACAGAGCAGTCCAGTGACAAGCCGGATGTACGGAAGATTAAAACAAGAAATAATAATGTACAATTGGTCAGGAGTGAAATTGTATAACAAAGATAGTAATTAATTTTCGGTTGCTACAAAGCTCCTCCCCTAGAAGGCTGAACATGGGAAGACTTCAATGTCGAAAATGAGGGAAGAATTAAGGTTCGTAGGGAAATTCGTGCCGAGTAATAATGTGTGGGTGTTAGTGTCAAATAGAGGTTCGTCGGGAGTCGGAATCCGCTGTGCCTTTTGTTATTTATTGTTTATTATTTACAAGGCAGGGTGCATTTCACAGAGCCGTGGTAGTGGGCTTGTCGGATTTCACAAATACCGGCTGGCTCAGGACTAAGGCCGACAGGGCTTCAACCTCCGCCGCAGCCAAACGATGCGACTGGGAGTGGCTTCACCTCCCGCCACATGCCTCCATGCGCTATAACGACCCTCGTCGCATGAAGAAACGACTCATGTTCAGAGGAGAAAGGATCCGCGTTTGCGTCCGCTTTTTCGTTAACTACGACGACCCACGAAAACATTGCTTATGTGGGCCAGTCGATAGGAGAGGAGGGTTGGGACATGTAGATAAGAGAAAGCAAAAGCTCACGTGCAGTACACACCAAAACGCTGAACAATAAAAAACGATTTATCCCGGGATAAAAGCAAACACTTGATACGTCCCGCAGGATGGTTGGGGTGAATATGATGAAATCAAAATATATCTAGGTCTTCTACCGAACGTCTGCCCAGATGAATACGCTGATAAATTACACCAGCGTAAAAGTAAACGAAATCGAGCGTAAACGTTCCGAAAGAGACTGGGGTGCGGTGATCGTTAGTATAATGCGTGAGAAAAGTAAAATGTGGTCGCTCGCTTTGGTAATTTGATACATAAATCCTGTTGAAAAGCATGCTTGGCGAAATTCACGATAGGGGAGTTTAGGTAAGCAAATGCTGGGAGCTAAGAACAACATCTAATAGTTTGTTGAAAACCTCCAACGTGGGGGAGGATCCAACTGAGTCAGGGAGTGCCTTCCAGGGTTGACAAACCTGAAAGGACAAGTAATTCCGTCGACACTTAAGACGGCTATAATGTTCCTTCAGTTTTAAGCAGTTACCCTGCGCTGCGCGTTGTGGCTAAGTTTCAGCTTGGGGTCACACAATATCTAATAAAATAATATCAGATCGCCGCGCATCATTCGATAGCGTACGCTGAAAATTCCCAGCAACTTCAGCCTTCGGTGGTAAGAGTTATGGCGCAGGCCCATTAGATTCTTTGTTGCTCTTCGCTGTGGTGCATCTAACGCCTCTTGGTCGCTCTTCAACCAATGTTGCCAAGCTTAGATAGCATATTCAACATGGGGGAGCACCTAGGAATTGTGCATCATTGGGAAGATTGATGGGTCAAATTTCCAGAATGCCATTCGCAGCATGCCGACGTGCTGGTTGCCTCTTTTTACAGCTACCTCATTCCGTTTTGAACAGTTGAGCTCGCTCTGTACGAGCACACCAAGCTCACGTTCCTGGGAGCTGGCCTGCAATCAGTTTGTCCTAAGCAAGTAGGTGTAGTTGCGTCTATGGCGTAACTGCACAATGCGACATTTGTCTACGTTGAATAGTAGACCGTTTTTAACTCACCAGTTCGACATCGCGTTAAGATCGCACTGGAGCCCTTCGTGGTCGTCCGGTCCTCTGATCCTTCGCCATGTCTTGAGATCATCAGCGACAAATAGGAAATCTGAAGCAATTGCTCTCGCCAAATCGTTAATGAACACCAAGAATAGACGAGGTTCAAGAACCGAGCCATGTGGTACACCACACACCACATCGATCGCATCGGACAATGATTCCAATGCTATCACCACTAGCCGCCGTTCGTGTAGAAAATTGCTAATCCATCTCAGGATAGGGTCGCTAATGCTGTAGTTCTGAAGGAGAATTGGTTGGTCTAAGCGATCAAATGCTTTTGAGAAGTCCAGGTAGATGACATTGACTCCTATTCCATTCTCAACAGCTTCAGTCCAGCTATTACGTGCAATTAATATGTTAGTATTACACGGATGCTTTTGACGAAAGCCATGTTGCTCTTGGGCTATTACGTTGTGGCTTTCCAGATACCGCATCAGCACTTCTGCGATGACTGATTCCATAAGTTTGGATGGTACATGAGGTAGGGTTATTTGACGGTAGTTAGCAGAATCAGTGTGGCTACCTGCGTTACGGATAGGAGTGATGACCCCACGCTTCCATACTGGTGGAATATGGTTCTGTTCTAGACATCGCTGATAGAAAACAGCCGGTGGTTCTGTTAGATCACTAGCTACCGCGTGCAGAGTCTTCGGTCAGATGTTGCCTCCAGGAGAACGGCGGTTACGCAAGGATAACAACTTCTTCAGCACAGCTTCCGCGGTGAAAGTGATGTTGTCTTAACCCGATGGTGGATTAATAGAAATGATGATTATTTTTGGGCTCGTTATCTGCTGGTAAGTTTGGGAGTAATGAAGCTGTAGGAGCTCGGCTGCTTCCATTGCTGGTCGCGTGCACCCATCAGCCGTGACTAGTGCTGAAATCCTGTGCTTCACTTTTCTAATGCCGTTAAGGTGCCTGTACAGGAGTTTGCGGTTTGTGCAGAATCGCTTCATTAACTCCTGCTGATGTGTGACCTTGTCTTCGCGGATCAGTTTCACACAGAAGTTACGGTGTGTCACGTATGCAGTCCAGGTTTCGGCATTCGAGCAGTCCGGGTGATCCATATATGCCAAACCCCTCCGGGACATACATTTACTTGTTCTGCTCCTCAGAATTGACTTATGCTTGTTTATGGGTTGGAAGGACTTCTGTTCTGATGCGTGCGCTACCAGTGTGCTAAACGTCCTTGTAAATGTTTTCCAGGCAATATCTGAGAGGAATTCTGTTAAGAAAGTCCAAGATGTATCCTTAACAAGTCTAGATTCACATTGTAGTGCGTGACGGTATGCACTTTTTCAACCTCTTTTTCAGAGTACTCTGCATAGCATATATAATCAAAGAGTAGAGTAACATGGTCACTACGACCCCGTGGTGTGGTTGTAACTATCCCGTCAACCATGGGTTCTTCGTTAGTGAGCACAAGATCCAGTATCGTTGGCATGTTTGCAGTTCGAAATCTGGTGGGAGAGGTTACGTGGTTATACAGAGGGTGGCTAGCAATTAGCTATTGCAAGCAGGCTTTAAACTGCGTACCGTCGGTTGCCAGCATTTCTATGTCGTGCACGTTAAAGTCTTCAGTGATAAGAACGTGGGTGTAGGACTTGTTCAAACCAAACTGAAAAACGTGGTTCGGTTTGGCGTCCATTTCCGACATTGAGTTTGGTGGGCGGTAAATCACGGCTGGTAGACATGTGACCTTGTTTCGCAACCATAGACAGAACCAAAGCGAATCAGGAGCTCGGATTTCCGGGTGATCGATAACTTCACATCGGAGGTTTGTATTATAGTAAAGAATCACACCGCCACCCCTTCCGGTTCTATCGTTCCGAAGCAGCGACATACCGGGTAAATTGATCTCAGAATCGGTTATCTCTAGGTTTAACCATGTCTCTGTAATCATGACGAGGTCCCGCGGTTGTGAGGCATGGAGTTCTCTAAGTTCGGCCAACTTACTTAGAAGGCCTTGGGCGTTTGTGTACATGCAAGATAGGGCTTTTGTTGTTAGGAGTGCGTTGATGGATGTCAACTTTGTGTTAGTTTTTAAGCCGGCCGTTAGGTGGCCGGCCATTAATCGTTTTTGGTTTATGAATTTCAGTCAAGTTGCATGGCATTATTGAGCGTTCCTGAACAGACGTTTCACTCGTGCTGTGCTCTGTCCTGTTGTGTGCCGTGGGTGCTGTTGTGTCGGTCTCTCCGCAGGACTGTGCAGATAAAGAATTTGCAGCGTTTGCAAGTTCCATCGAATTGCTTACGACTTTGGCCGTTCGCCTGCTGCCTTTAGCCGGATCTCTGTTGGCAACCTGGCTCGAAACTTTAACCAGCTATCCAACAGAACTTGCGTCATTCCCTCGGAGTGTAATATTACTTTCATTAGTCTTGGACCGCAGCCCTTGTAGTTAGGTGATGACGGAACTCTTGTCAGGGATTTGGCAATAACATTGTCAACAGAGAGTGCTTCGCGGATGTAGCACCACTGCTCTCGGTCATGTGTTTGCGCATCGTGATCAGAAGAATGCAGAAGCTCGGGAACACCATGAACAAATATTGTTTTCTTGCTATCCCTATTAGGAATGCCGCGTTGGTCAACTGCTTCTTTTGGGCGATCTTTCCAAGGTAGATCAGGTAATATGCGCACTCCGCTCGGTGAGTTGCGAAGACGAACTGCTGAGAGCAGGACAGCCTCTGTCTCATCTGCTGAGTCTAGTGTTACTCGAAGAATTCGAGGTTCACCAGAGTGCACTGAGGTCGGGTGACGCGCTACGCGTTGCAGCATTGCAGGCTCAACCCGAATACCAATCGCATCGCAGATGGAACTCCACTGGTTGCGATCGTCTTGCAACTTGCCTTTTATTGTGCCAGATTTGGACTCGGGAACATTGGTGCACACGAGAGTTAACGCAGCGTGGTTTTGTCTAGCGAGTGTTGGCTTTATAGTTTTTGCCGGCAATTTGGGTTGTTTAGAAGGCACCACTGGAGTTGACGGTGAAAGCTGCTTTGCGCCACGCGTGCTCGGTACAGAAGATGGACCTATGTGTGTCGCTCCCGGTGTGTTTGTCGAGGCAATCGATGCGTACGTTACCTGCTTGTTATCTGCACCGGATTGCCTTCGGCTCTGAGCTGTCGGTGTCATGGCTGAATCTCCAGGTGAAGCGTCTATGGTTGGAGAAGTGGAAGCAGGCATGTTTGAGGCTTGTCCACTTATGGGAGTGAGGTGACCCAGTGGATTTAGAGTCACAGACGCTGCAGTGCGGTTGGAGCGTCTAGCTCTCTTCTTCGGCTTAGATTCAGAGCTTACTTTGGCTGGATGAGGTATTATCGTGGCCATATTTACCTCCGTGGGATCGATCTTAGTATTTACAAAATGCGCGATTATCTCAGTCATCCTATCGCACTTTTTCATGAGCAAAGATAAACAGTTGACAACTGGAATGACTTGACATGTTGGACAAAACCAAATTGTGTCAGCAACTTTGTTTGTCTGTCTCACTTCTTGGACGGATTTGCCTACACATTGCGGACAGTACGATCTAATGCAGCTAGAACAGGTTATTCCGATCTTAAGGACTTTACTGCAATTGTCTGCGCAACATAGGCGACGTTGAACCATTGGAATGCTAGTCGTCCTCTTATCGTTTGCAGCAAGGCCTATCTGAGCGCTCACCTTGATGAGTTTTTGCATTAAGCGTGACGTACATGGTTGGCGGCATCCGGTTTCGGATTTGCCTGTCACTGTGGCAAGCCACAGGACGCCTGCGCCTACAGAGGGACCATGGATGGCTTGCGCTGCACCACCCACAGCTCCAACCACACACCCCATATCCAGTGTAAACCCGAAGGAATAAGACCGGGAGGCCTGTGGATGGGAGCCACGTTTCATCAACGGAGCCGGCCCACACTCCTTCACAGGCAAACACAAGCACGCTGTATTGGGAATCAAGCGCACACAAGGCGGTGGCTGGACCGTAGTCCGCTCCACACTGAGTGCATGGAACCACTACTTCTCAGCCTAGCCCGCCCACAAGACCGTGCACCCCGTCCTCTACAGCAACGCCCAACTGTCTCCTGGAGCCAGTATGAACGAGTGTAGTGGGTAATAGACAGGTAGGCACCTTGTCAACATACACATCAAGCGCAAGCCACACCGGGGATATCAAGCAACAGCCCATTCACTTTAGACGACAAGCTGAAATAAAATAAATCCAATAATGCATACAGATACGGTGTCATAACACTCCGCTAAATTACCATATGACGTAAGTTGGTTAGCAACAAATCCGCGATAAGTAAGAAATGTCCACAAGTTTCTTAAAATGCTACAAACGCAACAAATTTACCGAAGATAAGCGCAATTAATGTCAGCAACGTGGCCAGTTAATAGAACATTATTCAGGTAGGCAGAACAAACCAAATAAAGGCGGAATGAAATTCTTCCAGCTTAAAAAGACCTAGTTTAAGTGTAAGTTGGCTTAGCCCAACTGCGGTGAAGAAGCATCAAGAATGCAACATCAGCCTCAGCATGGGGCCACATACATATATGTTTGGCGGCATCCGGTTTCGGATTTGCCTGTCACTGTGGCAAGCCACAGGACGCCTGCGCCCTCCAAGGGACCATGGATGGCTTGCGCTGCACTACCCACACAGCTCCATCCACACACCCCATATCCAGTGTAAACCCGAAGGAATAAGACCGGGAGGCATGCGGATGGGAGCCACGTTTCATCAAATGAGCAGGCCCACACTCCTTCACAGGCAAAAACAAGCACACTGTATTCGGGAAATCAAGCGCACACAAGGCGGTGGCTGGACCGTAGTCCGCTCCACACTGAGTGCATGGAACCACTCTTCGAGTCTAGCACGACCACAAGGATCGTGCAAGGATCGTGCGTGATGTACAAACACGTCAAAAAACAC
>OX104065.1:61751657-61766151 GCA_944474145.2 Dicrocoelium dendriticum | reverse complement strand
CAGCCAGCTCAAGCATCGAAGGACATGCACTTGCGTGACGCCGAACCGGTAGCTGAGTCACAATTGCGGCGCTCTGAACGCCGACGCCGACCGGTCAATCGTTTGCAAGCTGGATAGGTCCAACTAAAGGTGGGAGAAGTGATACAGACGTTGAGCGCGTCAAGGTCATGCAACACTACCTAGCCTGTGGAGCTGCATTGTGTGCGCTAGTGCGTGAGTGTCCATCTCCTGACTAACCAGCGATGCTTATTGATTGGTTCAAAAGCGAGTGCTTAGCTAAAACATGTGAACTGCGTAGAACTAAACAGTGATCTTGTACCCAGTGTGGACTGCCGATGTACTATTGCCATTGCTTCTACTAAACTTCCATTTCCAATACTGTTGTTCTGATTTCGGTTAAGTGTAACAGTCCGTTTACTTGAATGTCTGCACAGTGGTATGCGAGCGAGGGTGCATCTAAGTGGAGAGACCTCAGATGACTTTGCAGTTATCTCTGGTGGGAAGCTAGTCCGTGTCTTAGCTTCTGTCCTGTTTAATATCTATATTCATGCAATGATGTCTTGTGCTTTTGATGCCGCTTGTGCTTACGGTGTTCGTGTGGAGCATCGTATTGATGGTGGTTTGCTGAACATTCGTCGTTTCGTTGCGAGAACTCCAGTCTGTGAGATGACTATCCGTATGTTGCTATTGGCTGACGACTGTGTGTTGTTTGAACACAGCGCGGATGAGTTGTAGCACATGACTAGTGCTCTGGTTTTGACAGCGGCCAAATTAGGGCTCATCATCAACACAAGCAAAACTGTCTGTCTCTCTCAGCCATCGCTGGAGGTGTAATCTTCAAGATTACCGCCAATCAGCATTGGTGCTGAAGTACTGGAAACCACCTCCCGTTTCCGCTACCTTGGGAGTGTGATGTCGGCTGATCAGCAGGTATACAGTGAGCTGCCTATCCGCGTGTCGAAGGCAGCGGCGGCATTCGGGAAGCTTGAGTACCGAGTGTGGAACAACCATCAGCCTACTATTGGCACGAAACTGATGGTGTGCAAATTTATGGTGTTGTCCGTTCTTCTATACGGTAGTGAAACGTAGACAATGTATTGGTGGGACGTGCGATATCTCGAGCGGTTTCATCAACAGTGTTTGCGACGGATTCTGTGCATCGGATGGGCGACAGAGTTGCTAACGCGGAAGTGTTGCTTCAAAAGTGGAATGTATGTAATGGACTGCATAATTTTGCTGAGGCACCTGAGGTGGTTCGGTCATGTGTGACATATGGATTCGAGGTGGATACCAAAGCAGTATTATTTGGTCAGCTGAGTGTTGGGAAGTGACACGTAGTGAAACCGAAGCTTCCTTACCACGACATGCTCAAAGCGCGCCTCTCAGGTTCTACTCATGTTTGTAGGTCATGGGAATCGAAAGCGTTTGATCGGCATGCACGGCGTGATCTGACCACGAAGGCAGTTGCCGAGGTACGTCAGAAAGCCCTTATGCATGCGGAGAAAAGTGGCAGTCATCGATGGATTGTGCTCCACGGACATCGAACCCATGTTGTTGTAACAGATGCGGTCCCGAGTTCCTGAGTTAGGCAGGCTTAGGGAACCATGAGTGATGCCACTCTTGGCAACAACGAGAAGACGATTGGTCATGTAGAGAATGTAGGCAGAACCGGCGCGGCGTTTGTAGGTACGCTGCATTCCATTTACTAACGGCATGCTTGCATGCTAAGTCTCTTTATTTCAGTTGGTGGGTTTGAAACTTTTCCAGACACTTCTCTTTCTCATATTCATATCTACGTATACGATCTTTTATAAACTTGCTGATGTCGCTAAAGCTAACTGTAGTTAATTTCGATAAAATGTTCGCGCTTGTGGCCTTTTCTTAAGGTATATCCTCTGCCGTCTTGAACTTATTGCGGTTTAGTTCGTAACCAACTTATTTTACACGCACATTTAGTGAATAGTTATGCTTCGTTATTTGTATGCATTAACTGGTTTGTTTTATTTCATCATCTGGTTTCAAATTATTGGCTGTTGCTTGATATCCCCAAGGTGGCTCCGGTTGATGTGCATGTTGACAAGGTGCCTAACTGTCTAGTACCCACTACCTCGTCCATACTGGATCAAGGAGACAGTCGGTCGTTTCTAGTGGGAACGGGGGCACAGTCCTTGTGACCATGTTAGGATCAAAGAGAGGTTCCATGCACTCAGTGTAGAGCGTACTACGGTCAAGACACCGCCTTGTGTGCGCTTGATTCCCAAACACAGCTTGCTTGTTTGCCTGTGAAGCAGTGTGGGCCAGCTCCATTCATGAAACGTAGCTCCTATCCACATGCCTTCCGGTCTTATTGCTGCGGGTTTACACTAGATATGGAGTGTGTGCTTGGAGCTGTGCATGGTGCAGCGCAAGCCACTCATGGTCCCTCTGTAGGCGAAAGCATCCTATGGCTGGCCACAATGACAGGAAAATCAGAAACCGAATGCCGCCAACCATATTCGTAATCTTATCGCCAAACATATGCCATTAGAAACACGGTGAAAAAAAGGGAGAAAAATAAGGCGGCATACAAAAGCGGTTATTTTGGTTTTACACACGCTTTTTGAGCGCTTTTGGGAGTTATGTTTTTGGATGTTCTGGATGACATTAACGAAAATTGCGGTTGTAAACACTTCCTCTACTGATATCTGTTCCGCGCTGTGCCCTTACGGCGTTTTCAGTCATTAGAATTCCGACTCGTTTCTTACTTACGAACCTACATACATACAACACAACCATACACATATATATGCAGTATGTACGTATCCAGTATGTACTAATTTGCAACATTTCTGTACCATTACTGAGGTTAAGTGTTGTATCATCATGATCATGTCATTTTAGGTGTTCCGCACCGTCGAGAATACAACATTGATTTATTTATTTACTTCTTTCAGGCGAATCGGTCCAACAGATTTTAACCTTAAGTTTTCCTTAGCCATGCTCCTTCTCCACTTCCTTGTTTACCCACTATGACAATTTATACAATCGCTTCCGGGGAGTGCGAATAACACTAGACTGGGTAGGCGATTGGCTAGCGTGCTTATTCCGTCGCTGAGCCAAAGCATGCGACGTCGGAGAATGACCTTTGTAGGCATGGTTTGTTTACTCCAAGCACTCGAGCTCGGACTTCTTTGTTGCTTACAGGATATTGCCACCACACGCTAGTAATCCTACGCAGACAACGGCTGTCTAAACCAGCAATCGCTTCATGTTTTCCGATCGAATAGTTCAGGTCTCACAGCCATACAAGAGAACCGTCTACATCCTGCGATTCAGCATGATACTGAGATCGCGACGACGCCATAGATTTCGCATGCTGAGAAATAAAAGGCGGGCCTTTCGATCAGTTGTGAGACCTCATATCCAACATCGCTGCCAGTCTTGATGCAACTCTTTTAATAAGCGAAGCTGGGGACTTGTCCCAGGACGTCACCAATAATGGTGAGAGCAGGCCCATACATCTGCCAAATCTGGAATAGGGTTTAGCAATTGCCTGTCGGGAAAAACATGCCATATTTAGACTCCTCCATTGCTAAGCGGTTCAAAGCGATTTGAACGGCTTGTGGTTCGTCCCCAAGTCTGAGAGACAGTTCCCTGGGAGCAGCTCAATACTGCAGTACTAAACGGCTTCCAAACGCCGTTGGTTAACATGTTTAATTGCAAAATAAAAGAGGGAATGTGCATTATTACAACCTTGCTGATCGTCGCCGGTGAGAGCAAAGAGAGAAGAAAGTCTGTCATTAAATCTGCAGTTGCCAGACGTAAGAATATAAGGTTCCTTCAGGATGGTTACAAAATTGTCGGGCATACCATTCCTTAGTAGGCAGTGTATCGGAGAGATTAATTTGTCCAGTCGAGTAGGAACTCTCACCTTCATTGTTCCTCAACAATACCTTATCATGGACAGTCCATTTTCCATTGCAAGTGCCAGAACCCGGCTGCCTGTTTTCCCACCCATTGAACATTGACAAACCAGTCGACTTTGCTCATTTAGCCCAACCACTATGGTTACACAAACCTTCCTCACACATTTTAGTTTTATACCCTTCATTGTTTGATGTGCTACTTCTCGATACCCCATGGCATACTCTGCAGGGAGCCTCACCATAGACTACACATGACAGACACTCCGCCAATCAGCTGTTCCCAACCTGTCTATCTTTTCACATACAATCGATCTTCCAAGCTATGCTATTGGTGTATTTTGCTCTATCATTCATTGCCACATCAAGCGACTTTGACAACTCGGCATATGCCTATACATTTAGACAGTCAATTGGTGTATTTTCTTGCTTCGAAGCGATGCTGCTCCGTCACGGCTTCACTCACGCGTTTCATTTTGTGCTTGCTTTTGCTCGGTTGTTGGATCGGTTCCTTACGGTATCCACCAAAGTTACTATTGCGTTAGTGTGTGGGGAAAGCGTCTTTGTCCTTTTTGGCGTTGATTGTTGTTATTCAATAGCACACCGGCGTTTAGTTTTTGACTTATCCCGACAATGGCGGATCCGTTCCGGTCTTGAATTTGGGCAACCGGTAGCTGCAAGTAGCAATCAAAGTTGTTAAGCGTTTTAGCGCTTACGTGTACTAGCACAGTGTCGGTCTATCTACTGTTTCAAATGCCGCCCGGATGTCTAAGTAAACTAAAATTTTTATCCATCGATGGACCTAACGGTTTGAAATATCTGTCGTATTGTGTTTATTTGGTCGATGCTACCTCCGCTTGGACGAAAACCGGCTTGTTTCTCTCGGTAAGACCTTCTGTAATCACAGTAAGAGTGCGAGGAGGACCGACAAGTAACTGTCCAAGGCAGCAGATTTCAACGAAATCCCGCGGTAATTAGCGTAATCTTTGCTGGAGTGCTCCTTGTGATTCGGAACAGTGACCCAATTTCCCATGCAATTAGGATCTTTTCGCAAGTCCCAAACTTCGTGAATAGTGGCAGGATTTTGCTGTCAAATGTATTTCCACCAAATTTTAATAGAGCCAGAAATAGGCAGCCAGGACTTTGATCTCTAGGCCCTTTAAGGTATTGGCTTGCGCTTCTGACCTATACTGGTTTAGGAAGATCTGTGGGGACGGTCAAAGCACTATCCCAGCAAAACGGAGGGGCACAGTACTGCTGCTGTGCTGAGTAGTTAAACTGAAATGTAAAGGGCTAATCCCAGCGGCGCAAGCGATTGTGTATGTTTGGACTTTCGTGCTGTCTGACTCAAATTGTCTGCCTGATGGCGTGTGACTTTCATTTACTGGTCCTGATGAAGCAAAAGAAACTACGGAAGTTTCCAGTTTATGCAGTGACTTACATCTCAGCAGATCGTTTTGACCACCAGCGTTCACCGTCAGAGCGGAGGCTTGACCATGTTTGTTGAGATACAGACCAAAAATGCTCACTTTGTTCCTCCCTTGTGGGCACATCCCGTCGATGAACTAACAGTTCCGAGGAGCTTACCGAAATCCGGCTATTGACTGTGCATCGGGTGAGACCGCAGCTGGACAAGCCAACGGACAGTATGGCTTACTGAAACCTTGACCAGAGTTGATTCACCTCCCGGAAAGTGGAGACCTTGGGAATGTTACGAAGCTTCAGTTGATACTGCATTTTCACCGTTGAGTCATTCAACCTATGGGTCTTTAGTCGGGATTGAACGGCTCTAGGTGAGCCACTGAAACGCATACAAACAGTCGCACATTCCAATGCATGTTCAGCTTCAAAGTAAGTTGATCACAACGATCTACAACCGAGTACGCTGCAGCGGCACCTGCGGCTAATGGCTATGTGATCGATTTGTGACCAGCCCTGGATTGACAATGGAAGAAGCCAGGTGGCGTAGTGGCGTCCGGGTTGACTTAAGCTCGTAACGTGGAGGAAATGTTGTTGCTCAGCAGATAGACTGAGCAGTTTCTCTCCTTTTTCAGAACAAATATTATCATGCCTATGCGATCCATCGAGGTGCCGTTCACAGGGTAGCAGCCGACCGATAATTGTCTTTAATTATTATGCCATAATGCGGATGACTCTATTATCCGCCCTTAGCAGCAGCTCATGAAGATGTTGGTAGAGCTGGTCCGTGACTCTATCCGAGGTACATGCAGTTGGTTCTAAACGCAGACCACAAAAGTGCACGCCTGTCTGCTCGGTGTCTGCTAACCTTGCAAGAGCCACAAAGCCACATGGCGTAAAAACGATGGTTGTTTGGAATTCAGTCATGGAGACTGGCTTTAACCCTGGCACTGAGGGCGATCGCTAAACCAGCTTGCCCAAACGCGGCAGACTATGTCACTGTTAAGGCGAAGATAGAAGCGGGTGTGTGGTTGGACTGGTGACGACAGCTTGTAGTCTGCGTTGGAATTCTGCAGTTATGTTTCATTCCGGCAGCAGAAGTCGACTACAGTGGTCTCCAGCGTGCGTGCAAGTGCAGCATGCTGCCCGATCTGCAACAACGTGGACACATTAAATTTTGCCCCTTTGAAATGCGTTCCAGGTTGCAGTAGCGAATATGGCAGACTTCGGTCTAGCAGCATTCTTTGGTGGACTTTGTGGTTAAGGCGACGGTTTGTAAGAGAAGGATTTCATCGGCGGTGGTAGGGTTGCCCACCGTGGAAGAAATAAGTAAAAATGGGGAGAAAGAAATGGGGAAGGATAAGTAACTTAGTGACGTAGTAGTATGGAAGTGGGTCATCATGAGAGCAGTAGTTATAATAAACTTATTTGTTTCTTGTTTCGTCAGGAGGGGAGATACAACCCGCTTGCCAAGACCGAAGTAAGTGGGTTGTCTTAAGGGACCATGGCCCGGATCCTTTGGCCATAGTGCCCAATCTACAAGGCAGTAGGTAAAGCTAATTGTTTTGCACCCACTGGGAGCCGGTGGCTGAACATTCAGTTCAAATTCTGGTAACCTGCATGGCAGCCAGTTGGCAAGTTGTAATGGCCCGTCAGCGTCTCCTGGGCTTCAGTGGCATAGCCTACTGGCTAGTTGGCGCAAGGTGCTAGCGACCATGGGTTCGGTTCAATGCAGGGGGCCGAGGGAGTACTGATCCCTGTCAAGCCCCAGTGAGGCGCAACAATTGTCCGGCACTTTTCTGGATTTGTGGTTGGATTATCACGCTTGTTAGCTGCTGGTATGGGCTAATAAAATTATGAGATGCTTCTGCTCATCAGTAATTGAAAGCAACTGTACTTCCTTTCACACGTCGACCTTTCTTTTCGTCCCTCTCAAGGCTTGGGGTATTATGTGAATCATTACCATTTTACACACAGCACTTGAAATGATTCTGGTTGCGAGCCATGTCTTCCGGCGTATCAAGCCACTGGATCTCCTCATCCTTGAAGTCCAGTTCAGAACGATGTACATGTCCAACGGCAGTTAAACGTGACGTTGGCGATTTCATATGTTGCTGCGAAATGGAAGGAAGACTACCACGCTAACGTCTTTAGCTCCGTCCTGCAAAAGCGAGTATACCGACGCGCGGCAGAGGCTCGGGCGCCCTACCTAGGAGGTGACCGAGCTAACTAAACTAGTACAGCAAAACCAGCTTTTTAAATCACTCACATTTGTCAGGACGCAACATCTAACGTTACTACTCTGAACTCGATGTATAACCACACACACGAGCAAAACTCAAACTGCCGTTGTAGAAGGCGGAAGCTGATACATTTTCTCCACTCAAATTGTTAAGGACTCGCTTTCGTACATAGCCGAACGAACAGAGGAATTTAAAGTGGCCCTTTATTCGAGATGAAGACGTCACAAGTACGACAGATTTGGTTTAGATTGACAAGCCTTGCTCCTGCTTTAGGGATGTAACTAGATACTTTTTGCTGGTAGTGTAGCTAGCAGAAACACAGTTCACAAGCCGAACGAATCTGTCCACCTGTTCAAGCCATGCGCATTCAAGGGTGAGCAATGAGGCAGTCTTGGAGTAGAGTTTTATAATTCATGGCAGAGAAGCTCAGGTTATACCTAGGCGGTTTAATAGCCAAACGATTCGGAATAAGTTGTATACTCTGTGGATCGTCAACACGTAGAGCGATCTCATCAGCATAGTCTCGGTCGATCGCTCATCCATTCGTTATAGCCTCTAGGGCAAAATTTGCAACCTTTAGATATATGAACAGAACGC
This sequence comes from Dicrocoelium dendriticum, assembly GCA_944474145.2. NCBI lineage: Eukaryota > Metazoa > Platyhelminthes > Trematoda > Plagiorchiida > Dicrocoeliidae > Dicrocoelium > Dicrocoelium dendriticum. Next base: position 61,757,990 of record OX104065.1, on the reverse strand, counting down.
CTTCGGTTGCAAAGTTGAAGAGGAAAGATGGCATAGGGCAGCCTTGTCGCATATCAATTTTGCTGGCAAAAGGTGGGAAGAGTTGTCGTAGGCCCTCACTTTGACAAGGATATGGAGGTAAAGTGAGCTTGGGATGGCGATAAACCTCACTCGCAACAACTTCCTTAACGCAATACCATAAATTTCGTCAGTTAACGGAGTCAAATGCAGTCTGTATGTCTGTAAGTGCGACCATATTGGACCAGTGGGAAATGTAGCGTGGTTTGAGGAGTTGGCGCGGAGCAAAGATTTAAACCACACATCCACTGCCCGGAAGAAAACCAGCTTGGTATTCCCAGTAGTGTGATTCACGAAGCAGAATAGATATCATAGTTTAGAAGCAACTGCAATGAGATTAGTCACTAATCGATTGACACATGAAGCACGAGCACATTTATTGACAATCGCGACAACAACTTATTTGCCCTAAGTGAAAGACGCGTTCTTTTATGTCACATCTGAGAGAAGTAGGTCAGCTATTTATTGATCTCCACGCCGTCGTATCTTAGCAGATTTGGAGGAAATCCGTCTGAACCGGCATCCTGTAATCGCTTGAAGCGTTTACGCTCTAATTGTAATTCAGCTTTGCTGCGTGGATTCATTGTGACGAGTCTGGAGCAACAACAATGGGTACTACATGCACGGCTCGCCCAAGGAGTTAAAACATCTTTGCTGGCTATTGGTGGATAAGCAATCCGCTTTGCAAATAACGCCGCTGCCACCAGGTTTTCCGAGGCCAGTAAGCGGAATCATTTGTGAAACTTGGTAAGCGTTGTCAGAAAAGGCAGGGATCTCTATCTCCATGGTTTGCTTAGACCGCTAAGCCCCGTGATCTTTGCGTTGTCTTTGCTTCAGCTGTTGGCTAGCAGAGCTATGCCGCTCATTGCATGCTGCTTCCGCCGGGATAGCTCTGAGGCGGTCGAACAGTTTCAGAGAGTAAGTAGAGATCCAAGCTTTAAAGTGGTGTCCGTCTAGGCCGCAGTCTGATTCCTCGGAAGTGAGTGTTACCTCCTGCATTCAAGTCCAGTGTTTCTCAATGTCATGCGGTAGATTGTAAATGAGTGCACCTGACAGTGAAGATTGATAAATCGCCTGGACTAGGGAGTCAGTTAAGCGCTTTGCATCAACCTTGCGGTGCTTCATATTTATGGACCCCCAAAACATGCACATTTTCGCGCAGATCGGAGCATGAGCTAAGTTGATTCTAGTCAATGCTGGCTAGCCGAACAAAGCTGGCTAACCGAACAACCTCCTCGCGGTGACAGCTAGGTAGTTCGTGTTTAACCTATTCCAGCGAATAGTTCAGCGGCAGTGTTCAGGACATGGTGGGTTTTGGCCTGGCATGGGTTCTCCCTATCAAAATCCACACATATTTGCTTAAAAAGCTTATGACGTAAGTAAAAATAGTCACTGCCTAAACTTACACTCACAAGCATAGCAAATCCAGGGACATCGAATAATTTTTCAGACACCGGTGACGAGATCGAACTCATTCGAAAGAACAGCAATACGTTTACAAACACACGCAACACACCAACCTAAACTTTATATTTGTGGATCCACATGAATGAAAATGCTAATATGCCATCGCAAATTTCTTGGTCAGTTGTTGTATTAATACAATGATCATGTTTTTAAAATTGCCTACTTCGCGTAACCGAGAATAAAACAAGGTGGCCCAAAATACCTGAAGCTCCGCACGCTGACCTGCCGGCTGAAGTTGCCAGTAAAGTGATCGATTGGAGACCACGCTTGTGTTGGCGAAATTGACGCAACATTAAGATACATTTTCTCGTATGTATGAAGATGGTGATTAAAATATGGTTATCTTCGCAAAATGCGCGAAGCGTCAACCTGTTATCCGTGCGGACCTCATTGAAAGCGTGGTGACTTCCTAGGTAATATTTGTATGATAACATGCGGGTAACGTTAGCATTAAAATTCCTAAGAGAGGATGGAGATTTTGAAAAATCAGTAGTAACTTAGTGTATGATAGAATAAAAGGCATAAAAATAAAATACTCTCAGGATGGAAAATACAACATTAAACAAACATCAAACATGTTCCAAATTCGGATGTAAATTCCCAGTATCATGGACGCTGCACTTCATTAGGCGGTTGTGCAACGTTCATTAATAAGAATAAAGTCTTTAAATTTTAAGAAACAAACCAGTCAATAACGGAATCAAACTCCTCCCTAAGAATATTAACCCAATTCATAAGCACATCAAGTTGAATCCATCGTCTTGACCAATTGCAAATCAGCACAAGAACAGTCAGAACATCTGCATCGGTTGGTGCGGCGGTTAGACTGCTCTCAGCGAACAAACCACGTGATGCACAGCGGACGTGCAAACAACACTTGAGCTCATTCACTTTAGGATAGGTGCGGACTAGCACGCGGCATCTATGGACGGTTGGGGAAGTACTGTAACTTCCACCCACTTACTTACGCGGCATCAAGACACACAATACAGAAGTGGGCGGACATCTGCGTTCATAGTGTTCACTGTTACGTGCAGACGACTGGACATGAAATGTACTCTACAATGAGACAGTATCGATTGCCTTCATGGAAACTAGCTGCATGCGACCCAACAGGCAGGTCCGTTAACCTCACGTGGTGTGACCTAGACTTCTACGTGTGTCTACGTGTGACCGGTTGTGGTTAATAGTGGCTAGGTGAAACAATTAATGCGTGCAGTGCTTCACTGCGCGCTACCATGGAACAATGCGTTAGTTATCGGTGAGTGTGGCCGGATTACCTGTTAACTGCAATTGATCGGCCTTAATGATGAAGTTAGCATAAGCATCTGCACAGCAATGCATGATGCACTGCACTGAGCTTTGCGGAAGAGTACCGCATTCATTGTGATAAGGTTACCGGGTTGGCAAAAGTTCGCATTTGCTTGTCTATATGCCATCCTTAGTATAATGTAGCCGTTGACAAGATGAAGGAATACGTTTGTAAAGAACCGTCATGAGTTGGTGTGAAACGATGATCTATGTTAACGTTAACGCACTCCTCACCAAGATGCCGAAATGCGACGCAGTGGGTATGGTGAAACGCTGTTTGACTGAAGAGATTAACCTAGGGAGTGACCGAAAATTACTTTGGTTGAAACAACCGTGAGTAAGACATTGCTCGGTATGTTGTTCTAGCTCGGGTTTCAGTGGGAAGTAGGCAATCAAGAACATGATGTTATCATTAGATCGCTAAGGTCCACTGTGTTGTATATAATACTGACAAACTCCAGTAAATGGCCAAAAGTTGTTGGTATCAAGTGGGTGGTACATTTTAAACACAAAAATGGATAAGAAATGCTAGTTTGTGAGGAATCTGAAATCACCCACCATAGTAGCACATCGCCATTCCTTGACTGCTCTGTTTGCAAGAATGATTAGCTTCCAAACCGATATATCGTCAACCGACAGACACAGATGGGACACACCACTACAATTCCGATCTCTGTGTTTCACAGATAAGGCCATGTGCACAGAGCAGGAAGTAGACAGTAAGGTAATTCCTGAATAGTGGACACCTGAAACCGGTAGTGAAAGACACGTTTCACAATATGCTAAAGCCACATTGAAAATATACAGCGGAATGGATTGGGACGATAAGAATATTATAGGTAGAAGGAACTTCCTTTTCTCTTCCGACGGCACTAACCAAAGAATAAAACTCGGGAACTGCTCAACAATGATGTATCCGAAAGACACACTTTTCGTAGATAAGATGACTAACGGTATTCACAAATGTATTCACAATAACTGAATATGTGTGTATAAGAGATACCGCGAGCGAACTGCACACAACGCTGCTGGAACACCTGTGGCGCATGTCACGGCGACGTCTAAGTATAATGCTCTACTGTAAGATTCAACGGTGGTGACGCACCTGTTAGGTATGGTGCATGTAAGGTGGCCAGATTATTGATGAGCCAAATCGAGACGCTTCCAGATTTTTTGCACGGCAAACTGAGCAATTTAACCTACCCCCGTTTGTTTCTGCATATGCTGATCGTACAATACATTGAAAAGCTAAATATCTACATTTCTTGCTTCAATGCAATAATAAAAAGTACTTGCGTTATTAGTCAGTACAATGGCTACGCTACTGAAGTTTTAAATAAATAAATAAATGGTATATTCCCAGTAGAAGGAGGCACACAAGTGAAGGCACGACTAAATATACCTACAAACATAGCTGCTTTGGAAAAGTAAAAGGTGTGGTTAAAATAAAGTACAACCAAAATTTTCATAGTTTACTCACTTGAGAAGTTCGTGGGTTAATAGTGGGATCCCAGAACATTATGGCGCTGGTTTGCAAAAAAAGCAAGGTTATTACCATGCTAGCAATAGCCAACGGTCGGCGTGAATTCTCCATGTTGTAATTCATGGTTGCATGAGCACAGGAGCCAAAGTGAAATGTCGGTACAATCGTTTCCGATTAAAAGTTGATGTATGGCTTGACATCATATTATCTGGAACAATAGTAATCGAGCACTACTTAAATAAAGAAAGAATAAAATGTTTTATTCTCGACAGTGCGAGCCACGTCTGCTTAGTCATGATCATGGAGACACAACAAGGACTGGTTAATGTAAAATCGACACGAGTATATAAGTAACATATGAATCCATGTGTTAAGTATGCATGGATGTGTTGTGTTGTTGTGTTGTTTGAATTTGTGAACATGACGTTGTATTTGTGATTGTTTTCGGTCAGGTGTAGGAAGAAGAGAAATGAACTCTGCGTATTGGATGACCCACATCCGTGGATTGGGTTAGATCATCCAGATATGTAAGAAACAGTGAGTTTAGTTAGCGGCGAGTCACATCCGCCACGTCACAGTGTTGTTAAATTGATATTTGCGGCGTTTTATAGAAAAAACCTTTGCCAGGCGAAAACCCACCATGTCCTGACATCACGAACCGTTGTTTGCTTAGCTAGATGAATGTATTTTTCTTAGTAGATCTGGGCGCTGCATTAGCATGTCGTGAAGTTGTTCGCCAGGATACACGGTACTCTTGTCTTCAGAACTGCATTTCACCATTTCACCATCAGTGTTTAAACACTAAACTGCGTTGTCCAGAATGTACTTTGATTCAGTTTGGAAAAATGTATAGTGCTGCGTCTGAGGCACAAGTTGGTTCATTCCCACAAAATCGGCAACCAGAAGCTTCAAACGTCTTCTGGCGAGAAGGATGTGGGAGTTTTGTCCAGGTTGTCCTTGGATGTTCGAATCAGACTGAGGCGGCCTAAAAGAGATGCGTCCAACACGTGGGCCTCCTGAACCATGCACTCGGACGATTCGACCCTTCGATTTTTCCACAATTTCTCGACTCATAAATACCGCCACATGTGGAATACGTAGTACAGGTTCGGCAGCCATAGATGAGGAAATATATCACCGTCTTGAAGATACCCCAAAGCCAGGTAACCAGAGGCGTCAAGGATTTGTATAATTTGCCGTATGAACGAAGGCTTCGAGTGCTTGGGGTCTTCAGTGGACAATATCGGCGTTTGTGCGGAAACCTCATTTTTGCTTACCATATGTTAAGAGATCCCAGTGAGATAATGCGAAATGTGTGCACTTATCAGTGATCGTCTCCTCATTGTGTTATTCAAACTATTGGAGGGAACTAACTGTTGTAAAAAAAAAACAGTTTATTTCTCGGCGGTGCGCGCGACTGTGACCGCATAGGGACAAATCAGTGCTGACATGAATTCCCTGAGGCCGGTCACGCATGCAATTTTAGTGCCCCAATGACACAAACCGAACTTTGGCGAAGTATGTGAACGGATGGTGTGCATCCGTTCACACGTGAGTTATACAGTGCGGCCAAGTTCAGCAACACGTAATGCTCCAGTTAAAACACTCGCATGTGTTCATCTGTGGCCACCATACGCTATGATACGTAAGGACAGGCTCTCAGGGCTTGTAGCAAGTTCGTAGAAAGTAGAAGTCACGATTAAAATTCACGCACAATAATATGCCTCGACGGGGATTCGAACACCGGTCCAAGAATTTCCGGTGCGCTGCTCTACCACTGAGCTACCGAGGGCTGACGATTAGGTGCGCAAATTTTAATACGTCTGCTTGGTGCGCGACGTAGCAAGTGTCCATCCAGTTGCACACGTGGCCACTAGCTCTTTTCGCTACTTACCCCCTGCTTCAGTCGAGTGGTGGATCAGGTGTCTGCCGCCACCGTGACTGTGCAGTCAACCATTGCTGACCCCGCACGTACATCCGGTCTGTGGTTGCGGAGTACGAGGCTTGCATACATG
>OX104065.1:61624143-61751562 GCA_944474145.2 Dicrocoelium dendriticum | reverse complement strand
GTTTGATTCCTTTATGTTCTGGCTTGGTTTGCAATAGTTCTTTTAGTCTTTGGACTATCCTGATGTCTGCTGTGTGCACTACATGTGTTGGATATGCATGATATTGGGAACAGGTTCTAGGATATTGAATATACGTTCTGCATTCTTAAGGGGTTTGTTGTGTTACCACTTTCATGTGGTATCTTTGGCATTACTTGGAAGGGAATAAAATCAACAGCGAATTGCATAGGTGACAGTTCTCAGTTAGTATCAGATTTTTCATAAAGGCAGAGAGAAGCCAGAGGTTGCGATATGTCAAAATTTCGATTGTTCTCTTCAGTCGCAAACACAATACGAACTGAAACATATATACATAGCGACCCCGTCGATCTGTTTATATGCCGTCCCCTCAAATTCATACCGTATGTTTTCGGTGCACAATAGAATCATATCCTTTAAGTACTGCACTAGCAGGCCAACAGAGATATTTTGACTCAGGATAAAATCACTTAAATTATCCACCGTCTCACGTAAAGGCACATTTGTGAATAGGGAATCCATATCTATTGAGTACATAAGCTCTGCACTCAGTTACAATTGTTCCAGTGTCTCAGCCAGTTCAAAGGAGTCTTTCAGGCAATACGTAGCGAGGAGTTTACGCACCGGATCTAATAGTTTGGCCAGCTACCGCGCGACATTGCGATAAGGTGAATTGTTCATGCACATAATCGGACGTAGCGGAAATCCTTCTTTGTGTATCTTGGGGGCGCCTCGCATTCTAGGTGTCTGTGTCCCGGGCGGTTTTAAGTGCCCGTACTGTGACTCATTGATGTACCCAAGTAGCAGCAGAATCTGAAGCTTCCTTGCCACCTGCTTCTCCACTAGGATGATTTTTCCCGTGTATTATCTAGCTGGAACTTCAGAGTTTCTCGCAGAATCGACTCCATCTTCGAAATGTAGTCAGGCCTGTTCATTACCACAATACCCGATCCCTTATCCGGCTGCAGGAACATTACGTGCTTCATTTGTTTCAACTCCTTGATCGCCGTATAGTGTTCAGGTTGCAACCAGCACCTCTGACTTATCGGCGTACATAGAATCTGGTTCGCCATGTCTACCAATTTCGCTGGAAACCAACCCGCGTCTTTTGTCGATCTTGGCGTGAGGTCACTGAGCTGTTCATTCAGATACTCAAAATGCGCCTGCGTGGTGACTTTGTCTAGAGCTTTTGGCGGCAGTCGGTATTTCATTCCAAGCGAGATGACTTCCAATTGAGTGCGCGTGAACTGAGCAGAGGACAAATTGTATACGTGCTTCAAGCAATCAGTAGGAAAGGAAGCATTGATGGCCTTAGCAAGAGAACCCTGCAGACTGCGCACTGTTTTTGCTCTCGTGCGACGGAGAACTTCAGCGGAAAAGGCCTCAAATTTTAATCGACAAACCAACGACAACTCATTGAGTGTGCAAGCGAATCGTCTCTGCGTCTCGAGAAATTTCCGTTCTCGTTCCAAACAGGCGTCGATATGTGCCGATGCGAACCTGGCCAGATTGGTTTTGTTTATCGGCAACCTGTTCCTAGACAAGATCTTAGCGAATCGCAGCGGGAAGGAACCTGAGCGGATACATTCCTCAAAAAGCTTCACACGGACGCGTTCAACAGCTAACTTGCAGCGCAGAGACAACAATCGGTCTAATGCTCTCGCAACGGTAGCGGGGAGTCTTCTTTTCAGAAAAGTAAAACGGTGAGTCCCCTTCAGCCATTTCATTAAGGCAGAGAGAAGACAGAGGTTGCGATATGTCAAAATTTCGATTGTTCTCTTCAGTCGCAAACACAATACGATCTGAAACATACAAGGGATTATATACAGTGGAAAAAAGGCACCACTAATCAAAATGTCACTGTCAAGACCATGGCAACCGAATGGATTGCCTCAAGAGTTTCTGTGCACATAGCACAGGTTGATAAGCCTTAATTAACAACGCCTCACTAATTGCTAGCACTATCAGGTTTTGTTACGTAATAACACTTTGAACGCTGTCTCGGGGTTTACGTGATGACGGGTTGCCATGAGGTGCTTGGTGATAGATGATGCCGGGCTCCGATTGATGCTCAGATTCGTCCCATGTTGTTGCGTAATCACTCGTCCCAACCACTTTGGCAAGTGTTCAGCTACCCTCTGAGCTAACTGACGGTTTGTTCTGCCTATGTAAATGTCACCGCAACCGCAGGTGAACTGATAAACAACGTGAGAGGCCTAACTACCCGAGGAGATGCTCTGACGGTGATGAAAAACCATGCGACAAATGACATCGGACGCAAGCTCCGGTCCGCCCTAACGCGTACCTACACGACAGCCCAGTTGCGACTCAGGCATACCACGCAAGCACTTGTTCTTCATTACCGTCAGAGCATCTCCTCGGGTAGTTCGGCCTCTCATGTTGTTTATCAGTTCACCTGCGGTTGCGGTGACATTTACATAGGCAGAACAAACCGTCAGTTAGCTCAGAGGGTAGCTGAACACTTGCCAAAGTGGTTGGGACGAGTGATTACGCAACAACATGGGACGAATCTGAGCATCAATCGGAGCCCGGCATCATCTATCACCAAGCACCTCATGGCAACCCGTCATCACGTAAACCCCGAGACAGCGTTCAAAGTGTTATTACGTAACAAAAACCTGATAGTGCTAGCAATTAGTGAGGCGTTGTTAATTAAGGCTTATCAACCTGTGCTATGTGCACAGAAACTCTTGAGGCAATCCATTCGGTTGCCATGGTCTTGACAGTGACATTTTGATTAGTGGTGCCTTTTTTCCCATGTATATAATCCCTTGTATGTTTCAGATCGTATTGTGTTTGCGACTGAAGAGAACAATCGAAATTTTGACATATCGCAACCTCTGTCTTCTCTCTGCCTTAATGAAATGGCTGAAGGGGACCCACTGTTTTACTTTTTCGGAAAGAAGTATCAGTTTTGTCAAAATTAGGTCTCCGTGAAACCGGCGGTATTCTGTGGAAAACGCACTAAGTAAATGCGCAGTTCGTGACTAGACCAGGATGGTCCAAGAGTTGAGTTGGTGGCTTTTCTTTGGGGCCGCTACAATGGATGACTCTTTCGTTTTATATCTGATAAGGCTTTCATCCCAACAGTTCACAAGCTACATAGCAGAGCCTAGTCCGGAAAAGCGCCAGACGCGTTTCGCCCTATTGAGGCTCGTCAATGGCGCGCATTCCCTCGGTCCTCTAAGGAGGATCGAACCCATGACCGCTAGAGGCAGATGCCAACTAGCCAGCAGTTTAAGCCACTGAGCCATGGGGGACGTTGGCTGGGCTACATAATTTGCAAACTAGGTGAGATATAGCACCACCTATCTACCACTGTCACTGACAGTGGTTAGCCTGCAAGTTGATGACGTCCTCTCACTAGACGCTATATCTAATGCATTTGAAACTAGAAGAGGCATTTGAGGCATTTATTTCGTTTTAACCATGGAGGCGTAGCTTGAACCGCATACTCAACGTGGGCAGGAATATACGAAATAATGTACAATGGTACCGGCCGTCACTCAAAGTTGACGTGAGCTGGTCTCAAAAGCCTTCAGTACAAGTTCGCCTCTACTGCAATGCTTTGGAACCTACGTGATCACAAAGAATTGGTCTTTCCTCGCGACTCCTGTTAATTCTTCATAAACTCCGAAGCCGTACTGCACACCACCGACTGGTAAGTTGCAGCCAGTCCAGCAGTGCGGCCTTGGCCCTGTCAGTTAGTGCAATATTACACTGGTCAAACCCGCTGCTGCCGCTTTTGTGTCTCCAGAAATCGGTAGGTGTTATTGTGGTGTACTACTTATGAGTAGTAGGTATATCAATGAGGGCCCACAAGGGAAACAGGTCAATCAAGAGCTGCCGGCAGAGGAAGGTGTGAAACTCAACCGGAGGACGTATACGAGGGGCACGAGACAGTCTAGACAGATACTCCGTGAAGGAAAGGTAGCAACGGCGCATCGCTCCGGAAAGGTGCCGCGAATCTTATGCGCAAAGTGGACTCACGTTCCTATGTTCGATTAAGTTAACTAGACATGCGTTCCGTTCACAACGTTACGTAGCCTCGGTTATTGTGGGCCTTCAGCGTGTGCGCACTCCTGGAATTTTGCAATTGGGTTTCGAAGGGGTATCTGACGTCTACGTTGAGGGCTTCCAGGGTGCGCGCTTAGCCAGCTTGCTGTCCACTGTGTACGAATGTCCGTAAGTCAGAGCACTTCAGATGGAACTAGGGTCAGGGTCGATGGAGCGGCACAGGGTGAACTCCATAGTTTACTTCACAAGTTGAATCTCAGGGATCACCATTAACACAAGAAGATGGTAAGGGATACCAATCTTTATTAACATATGAACAGGGTGTATGCTGAAGTCACGAAAAGCAGAGCAAATCAGCTCACTGTAGAACAGTTCAGGGTTTTCGGTCTCGGGACGTGATACTATCCAGGTGCTAAAGCCTAGGTTGAGAGTTGTCTTAGGGGACACCATCCTGAGTCCTTGGATTAATAGCTTACGCGCAATTCAGCAGACCGAATTCAGGCAATAGTGCCTACTGCTCCCGACAATTTAGTAAGGGTGCTGAGATACGACGCTCCAACGAGTGAAGCAAGGGACAGTGATTCTATTTAGTAATGAAACACATCTGCCACATTGCAGTGTTGTAAAACTGACAATTATGCCTTTATAGGAAAAATCATTGCCTGGCGAAAACCCACGACGTCCTGAACCATTACCGCAAAATCATTAGTTTGAACAAAACCCAAACTACTCAACTTGAACCGCTAAGAGGCTGTCGGACGAGGCAGCCAAAACATGGATGCAGTTGATCTTCATCTCGATTTTAATAAGTGGTGGTCATTCGGTGATTCTTTGCCCACTACTCTCGAAGATGATGAAAGCGATCATTGTAGAGGCACTAATGGTCTAGTTGGAAAGATTTAACACCATAGCACCGGAGCAACGCGGCTTCCGGCAATATTGGTCATATATTATGAAACTGCTATTTGTGTGTGGTACTTGGACCGGAACAGTGAATAGTTGGACCGGAACCAATGTCATCTATTGTAACTGGTATTGCTTTCCACAGCTTAGATCACCCTTTCCCCATAATCTGCAGTCTTATGGAATTGGGAACACTATCAATGGATGGATCAAAAATATCCATCTTCAGCGGCAACTTCTGGCCTAAGACTCCTTGTCCGGTCCTTCCGTAAGCCAGTATATCTTCAATGCATAGTGAGGCTCCATGAGCAGCACGTGATTCTAGTCTGGAACCCCTATCGAAAACGCGATTTGTCTGCACTGGATACCCCACAGCAAAGTCCAGTACAAACTTTAGCGGTTTGTTTCAGCTGCCTAAACAACTACGACCGCACGTCCTAGGAGTGTACGAGGGATGCTATGGCCATCTTCGGAATGACGTGATTCCGACGTACCAGATTTTAGAGGACACTAGTCACGTTTGTCGAGGTTTAGCGAGGGCAGTATCCGTTAGCCATCGCTGCCTACGCCCCTACAAATTTTAACACGGATGCTGTGGAAGATGTCTGTTATCGTCAACTGGATGAGCTACATAGTCACCGCCGAAATACGGGCATAGTGGTGCTAACCGCTGGCCTAAATCATAAGTATGAAAATTGTCCGCGGGCTATTTGTGTCCGGTCGGCAAACACTATGTAAGCTGTCGTAATGTTAACGGTGGACAGTTGCTACACCAGAGTGATGATCGTCTAGTTCTCGCAAGCACTAACTTCCAGCACAAGGCCAAAAGAAGAGTGACTTGGCGCCCAACAGTCTCGGACCAACCATAGATGCAAGTCGACAACAGTGCGAGCCATTACTGCTGGAGATGCTGGGTCCAAAACCGCCACTCGATTTGGAGCACATGTGTGGACTCATACCACACACCCCTCTATACTGATGCGAATAAACTTCGGTGGATGCCTTCAGCGGCGCTATGAGGGCATGGGCACCTGCAATCTGGCGAGCCCATGTATTCTGAATGCATTGCAAATTATGCTAGCATGCTGCTTGTTTAATCGCTCACTGTTGCCATATTCATCAGACGTTATTGGCAGCAGGCCTCCGGCAACTCTGCTTGTATACCCGGACATAGGGTCTCCACATGGTCTCTGAAATTACTGGATGCACGGTGACGTGTTCCGGCTGGAAGGGAACACGAGGCTCACAAAGACGGGGCAAAACTGCGTTCTACACTGAAGTGAGACCTGTCACTGAGGTCATCATAGGACAGCCGCAGGACGCCTGCTCCTGCAGAGAGACCATGGGGTGTTTGCGGTGCACAACCAATAGCTCCATTCACGCATATCATATCCAGGTTAAAACCGAAGTAATAAGACCGGGAGGCATGTGGATGACAGCCACAGTTCATCTTCGAAGCCGACCTACACCTCTACGAAACACACAGAAAACAATCCTGGCAGAGTTCTTAGGGAACAGTGCTCACCAGGAGTAAAAAGGCTGTGGCTGTTTCATAGCCTGCCCCATACTGGATGCACGCAAATACTCTTTAAGCCTAGCGCTATAACGACGACGGGGCATCCCGTCCCCAAACAAAGATTCAGGCTCTTGGTAAGTGTTAAACAGTTAGGCACCTCCTCAGCATTTATATCAAGTGCAGCCACACCGAATATCAATCAACAACCTACACCTGAAATGTAAGAAGCTCAACACTGAGGCACGTGTACAGACAAACTGCAACGATGATGTAGTACACGCACCACAGCAATCGTATTATTGACCAGGGTAATTAACTTGAATTGAATCGGAATTAACGACCTACTAAACATTGCGATGATGATTACCTGTTCCACCGCGTGGCTATGCCGGTTGTCTGCCACGACGGCTTGGCTTAGGCACAAAGAACCGCGTGCTCCTCAACACTATAACCTTGAGGTATATGGACTAGAATCCACCGGCGTTTGTCTTTTTCGTACGCCTCACTTTGCCTTCGCAGCTACTGGTGCTTTCTGCTGCACCTGGGTAACCGCCCTCTTGATCTGTTTTCACCACTCGCGACGATCAGCTGTCATTATTTCTCAACACCCGAAATCACATTGTTCAGTGAATTACTCAGTTTGATCATTTCCAGCTAACGTAACCTCTATGCCTCACGCGCCACTTCCCTGCACACACTTGGTTGCACAACAGCTGCTTGCCTATACACGTCAAGTCCAATCGGCTGCTGTCCCCAACTACCACAGGAGTCTCAGCAGAAGTATGCAGCCCACTGCATATAGGCCACTTCCATGCCTGCAACATTGTCGCACCAACTAATGCGCAGAATCCGTTGCATGCACTGTTGCTGAAACCGCTCTAATTATCTAACGTCCTCCGGTATATTGTGCACGTTTCGCTGCCGTATAGAAAAACTGATAGCACCATTGACTTGTATACCAGTGTTATTTTGGTGGTAAGAAAACTTCACCACGCTCCGTGTGCCTTGCATCAGAAAAGCCTCATTTACAATCAGACTAGAGTTTTTCTGTGTGGCAGAACATTCGTCACCATCGCTTGTTTCATGCAACTCACATGTCCCGTGATTCATTGAGATCGATAAATTCAAATTAACACTCAGCCGTGATTTGAACTGTAATCAGAGTGCTTTCATACCCACGTCGGCACGTGCAGTGTTTTCCAAATACACTTCCTGTCCGGTACGTTGTCTTTTGACTCGCGTGGTGCAAACTAAGAAGCTGCTACCTCGAACCCTGGGGACACAGCAACCAGAAGCTTCCTTGCAATGGTAAGTTAATGGTTGTTCCGTACATGTTTCACCTTTTTCTAAATGCTGTAGCTGCCTTCGATAAGCGATACACAGCCCGCTCATCAACTGGAGGTAGGTAGACCGTACGATCCCGGGTAGCAAAATCTCGAGGTGGATTCCAAAACGCCCACGGATTCCATTTCGGGAGAAGGCTGAAATGAACTAATGGTATTCCTTGAGTTGTGGGTTAGCCCGAATTTGGCCGCTTTCGTAGCAGGAGCCGATGTCATGTGCTGCAACTCAACCGCGCTGTGTGAAACTAAAGCATAGTCGTCAACAAACTGCAATATACAGATGGTTGCCTAACACACTAGGGTTCTCGTTTTGAATCGGAGGATGTTCAGCAACTTACCATCAATACGGTGCTCAAAACGAACATCTTAAGCACAAGCAGCAACAAGAAAACAAAACATCATTGCATAAAGGTAGGAATTAAACAAGGGTGGGGCTAAGACGCTTCATTGTTTCATATAAGAGACAACAGAAAAGTCATCCGAGGTTTGTCCACTCAACTACACCCTCGCCCGCATGCCACATTGCAGATATCCAATTAAACTTACAAACCTTTTTGGACAACCGAACTTACTCAACATCTGCCACGGTGCCTCATTGTCTACCGTGCCAAACGTCTTGGTGAAGTCTACAAACAGCGAGTACAACGGGCAGTGTTGCAGTTCCCTTAAAACTGACGAGCTGCGAACATCCTATCTATGGTAATGCTTCCAGAACCGATTCATCATTGCTCTTCTTCCACCTTCTGTCCAACGACCTGCGTGACGACGCAGTTGAGCAGGATCCGGCCAAGCACTTCCCCACACAAATCAGCAAGTTGATGCTACGATAATTCCTGCAACACTGCCTGCTCCCTTTGCCCTTGTGTAGTAGTAGCACAAGCGCATCCTTCAGGTCAGCTTACACCTTCTATTCAATCCTCACGCGTTGTACTAAGTGACGCAGCGCAATTAACAGCAAGCGTCCGCCTTTTCAACAAAGCAGGGAGTCTCCTGTCCGCACCGGCGCAGTAACGGTTACACCACGGAACAAAGGCCCTGTGCGCCTCATCCAGTGTCAATGTGTCTGCTAGGCGCGTCATCACTTGCTGTAGCAGCCCGTATAACGTAGCCCATTCGACTGCAGAACGGTTGTTCAAGCTTAAGTCAGAAATTGTTCACCGGACCTGGATAACTTTTGGAGTCCGTGTACAACCCCTGCCGGGAACATCGTCGAGCATAGTCTTCAGGCTCTGCGAGGTGGGGCTATGCACCGCCTTCAAGGAGTCAACAAATTCTTTACTTTGGGGGAGTTAGACGTAGCATTGCACCTACTTCGCCTTCTCTGTTCACCATGCTTTCTGATGTGACGTAGCTTTCGAGCCAATGTTTGCTCAACAGCATCAGCAGGGTTATACACATGTGCAGCGAACGCTGCATTCCTCATCGACACCAATGCAACAATAGTCGCAATGTCGTCACCAAAGCAATCACGCCGCTTACAATTTGCGCGCTTGATCGTTTGCTCTGCAGCTGCCGTTACTTGATCAAGTATGTAGGTCCACAAGTCACTCACTGAGGCGATGTATTCGACCTCGCCAACGATGGTAGCCATCACCTTCTCTAGACCACGAAACTTGAATTTTTTGTTTGAATGATCTGAATTACTCCATACAATTTTCCCCCGGCGCACACCGGTTATAGCGACCCTGGTATACTGTCGCACATTAACTTGACTCTCGCTTCACACACTGTGCACACTTTAATTCTCCACACACAATATTGTGCGTGCGCTCGTTCGAACCAGTTCGACGAACTCCATCCTTGTACTTCACAGCTATTGGACCTAACTTTTGTGGATTATGCCTTTACTCCAGTTCTCAGTTCTAGTGTGTAACTACATCAATACGGAAAGGTTCGGTTAAAATTTGGTTTCCTTCGAAAGAAGAATCAAAGGACTCCAGCACTACTTGGCAGCCCTCCTTGCAAGTTGCAGTATAACAAAGGAACAGAACTTTTGCTTTGCTCATCTACTAAACTTTGCGTCTGAGGCATTTAGGGACGCTTATCAGTGCCCACCTATATCGTCGCTTAAGGCAGGCCGGTCGGTACCGCCACCGCTTTGTGCGCGTGTGTACGTTTAACCGACAGACGTTTGACTGCTGCACCAGGCAGTCGGCGCGCTGCGCGTGTGTGAGGAGCTGTGACATACATCTGTCATGACCGACTGATCTTATTGAGGGTAGAACAACTCAACTGCTGTGCGTGTTTGTGTGTTAAGCACACGACTGGCCCCTAGCACGTTAAGCAAACGTGAGCAATAGTACCAAAAAGACCGCTTGGACAGACCTTGCTGTAGAGATTAACAGAAGAACCAGAGTTCCAATGAAGCAAGATTGCCTATATTGTTCAGCGAATTGCAGTAAAGCCCAGAAACTCGCAGTAACCTGTTCTAGCAGCATTAGGTCGCGCTATCCGCAACCACTAGTTAAACCTGTCCAAGAAGTGCTGTAGACACACAAGGTTGTGGACACATTTTGCTTTTGCCCAACATGTCAATTTATTCCAGTAGTCAATTGTTCATCTTTGCTTATAAACAAGTGGGCTAGGATGACTGAGATAATCTCACATTTTGTAAATACTAGGATCGCTCCCTCAGAGGTAAACACGGGACGGTAATACCTCAACCAGCAACGGAAGCTCTGAATTTAAGCCAAAAAGGAGAGCTAGACGCTCAAACTGCACAGCAGCATCTGTGTCTCTACGTCCTCCGGGCCACCTCACTCTCATCAGCGGACCAGCCTCAAACATGCCTGCTTCCATTTCTTCAATATGGACGCTTCACATGGAGATTCAGCCATGACTCCTACAGCTCAGAGCCTGAAACAATCCGGTGCAGATAACAAGCAAGTAATGAACGCATCGCTTTCCTCGATAAACACACCGGGAGCTACAAACTTACGTTCATGGTCTGTGACGAGCCCACCTGGGGCAACGCAGCTTTCACCGCCAGCTCCAGTGGTGCCTTCTAAACAGCCCAAATTGCTAGCAAAAGCTGCAAAGCCGGCACCCACTAGAGAAAGTGCGCTGAGATAACTCTCGTGAACACCAATGTTCCCGAACCCAAATCTGGCACAATAAAGGAAAAATTGCAAGCCGATCGCAACCAGTGGAGTTCCAGCTGCGACGCGATTGGTATTCAGTTTGAGCCTGCAATGCTGCAACGCGGAGCGCCTCACCCGATCGCAGTGCTTTGGTAGAACCTCCAGTTCTTCGAATAACACTGAACTCAATGGATGAGACAGAGGCTGTCCTGCTCTCAACAGTTCGTTTTCACAACTCAAGGAACGGGTTGCGCATTTTACCTGGTCATTCTTATAAAGATCGCTCAAAGGAAGCAGATGAGCAACGCAACATTCCTAATCGCGATACCATGAAAACAGTATATATTCAAGATGTTCTCGAGATTCTGGATTCTCCTGATCACGACGCGCAAAACACCTGATCTCGAGATTTGGTGTTACTTTCGCGAAACGCTCTTTCTTGACAGGGTTATTTCCAAATCCTTGACAAGCGTTCTGTCATCACCTAACTATAAGGACTGTGATTTAAGTTCAATGAAAGTACTATTAAAATCCGAGGGAATGACGCGTTTTATTGGGTACTTGTTCAATGTTTCAACCTAGGTTACCAACAGAGATCTGGCTAAACGCGTCAGGTGCACTAGCACAAGTCGTATGCACTTCGAAAGAACGCCTTGAATTCATTGTCTGCACAGTTCTGCGGAGAGACTGGCACAACATTACCCACGGCGCAAATTAGGACAGAGCGCAGAACGAGCGAAACTTATGTTCAGGAACGCTAAAAATGTCATGTAATTTGACTGAGATGCATAAAACAACAAAAGATTAAAGGCTGGCCACCTACCTTTGAACTTAGTCTAAACAAAGCGTTGACCTCCAGCAACGAGCTCCTTGTATGTACATCAACGCGCAAGGCCTCTTAACTAAATTGATCGAATCTCGAGAACTTCATACTGCACAACCGCGGGACCTCGCCATAATTAAAAAGACCTTGTTAAACCTTAAGATAACCGATTCTGAGATCAGTTTACCTTGTATGTCGCTGCTTCGGTACGATAAAACGGGAAGGGGTGGTGGCGTGATTTTTTATTATACTAGTAACCACCGATGTGAAGGTATCGATCATTCGGAAATCTGCGCTCCTGATTTGCTTTGTTGTCGCCTACTTTTACGGAACAACGACGCATATCTACTAGCTGTAATTTATCGCCCACAAAACTCTACGTCAGAAAAGGACTTCAAATTGCATCACGTTTTTCATTTTGCTTGGAACAAGTCTTACACCTACAATTTTGGCGAATTCAATGTGCACAACATGCAAATGACTGAAACCGATGGTGCGCAGCTGAAAGACTGCTTGCAAAAACTAATTGCTAGCTACCCGCTGTACAACCACATAAACTTTCCCACTGGATGTCTAAGTGTCAACAAGCCGTCGAAACTCCATCTTGTGCTCACTACCGAAGCAGTCTCGGTCGACAGGATAGTCACTAGTTCACCACTGGGTAGCAGTGACCATGTAACTTCATTCTTTGACTATACATGCTGTGCAGAATTTGCTGAAAAAGAGGATGCTAAAGTGCATACTGCCACGCGTTATAACGTGTTATCTACGCTTGTTAAGGATACCTCCTGGACTTTCTTAACTGAACACCCCCAGACGTTATCTGAGACAAGTTCACAAGGACGTTTAGTACACTGGTAGCGCACGCTTCAGAACAGAAGTCCTTCCAGCACAAAAACTGTAATAAGCCATTTCTGAGAAGCAGAACACGTAAGTGTATGTCCCTGAGAAAGTTGGCATGGCGAGCTCACAAGGATTGCCCGAATGCCGAGACCTGGACTGCATACGTAACGCATCCTAATTTCTAAGCCACACTGATCCTCGAGGACTAGTTCAAGCATCAGCAGGCGCTAATGAATCGATTCTGCACGAACCGCGAACTGCTGTACAGGCACCTTAACCGCTTACGAAAGGTGAAGCGCAGGATTCCAGCTCTAGTCACGGCTATTGGATGTAAGTGGTCAGCAATGGAAGCAGCCGATTTCCTACAGCTTCAGTACTCCTAAACATTTCAGCAGATAACCAGCACACCTATTCTCACCCTCACTATTACCACGGTCGGGTTTATACAACATCACCTCCACTGGGAAAGCTTTATAGTAGTTGTTATCCTTGCTTTCCACAGTTCTCCTTGAGTCCACAACATTCGATCAAAGGCGCTGCAGGCAGTATCTAGTGATCTAGCAAAACCACTGGCAGTTTTATTTCAGTGATGCCTAGAAGAGATTTATATTGCACCAGTAGGGAATTGAGGGGTCATCACTTCTATATATATGAAGGAAGTAGCCGAATAGATCTTAAAATCCACCGTCTAAAATAATGCCACCTGTGACATCCAAGTTTATAGAAATAGTCATCGCAGATGCGCTACTTCTGTAGCTGGAAAGCCACAAGTTAATAGACTCAGAGAAACAAGGCTTTCATCAAAAGCGCTCGTGAATTACCAACCTATTAATTGCACCTAATAGCTGGACTGAAGCCGTTGATGATTGGGCAGGAGTCGATGTCATCTACCTGGAATTCTCAAAATCCTTCGATTGCTTAGACCATCGAAGTTTCCTTCACAAGCTTCGGAATTGGGACTTTGGCGGCTAAATACTGAGTTGTATAAGCAATTTTCCATACGGAAGTCGGTTGGAGATGAGAGTCCGGGAATTTCTGTCAGATGTAAATGATATGGAGTGTGGTTGTACTAAAAGGCTCGGTGCTTGGACTACTATTCTTGGTGTTAATTACCGATTTGGCGAGATCAATTGCTTCCGATTTCCTAATTTTTGCGAATGACACCAAAATATGGCGAAGGATCAGAGGACCTGACTACTACGAACTGCTCCAGTACGACCTTAACAAGGTATCAAACTGGTCAATACGAATCGCCCTACCATTCAACGTAGAGAAATGTCATGTTGTACAATTACGCCATAGACATGTCTACACGTATTTGCTTGGAGCACACGTGTTACAGACCAGCCCCCAGGAACGTGACCTCGGAGTGCTCGTACAGAGCGACCTCAAAACAGACTGACGTAGCTGCGGAAACAGGCAACCAGCACGTCAGCATGCTGCGAAGGCCATTCGGGAGATTTGGCTCATCAATCTTCCAATGATGTACAATTCCTACGTGCGCTGACACGTTGAATACACTATCCAAACTTGACAAACTTGATTGAAGCGCGATCTAGAGGCGTTAGAGGCAGCATAACGAAGTGCAACAAGGAATGTAAAGGGCTTGCGCCATCGCTCTTACCACCGAAGGCTGAAGTTGCTGGGAATTTTCAGCAGACGCTATCGAAGGCTGCGCGGCCACGTCATGTTAGCGTATCAGATATTGAGTGACCCCAACCAAGTATGTCGCCATTTGCTGAAAGTTATCCACAACACGCAGCTTAGGGGTAACTGCTTAAAATTGAAGGATGAGTATAGCCGTCTAGAGTGTCGACGGAATTACTTTTCCTTTCGGGTTTGCCAACGCTGGAAGGCACTCCCAGACTCCATTGTATTCTTACCTACATTGGACATTTTCAAAAAACGAGTAGTTGTTGCTCTTTGCTCTTCTCAACACTTTGTTACCTAACTTCCGCCATTTTTGATTACGCTATTCATGCCCTTCTACAGTATTTATGTTTCACGTGGACTCAAGAAGACGGCGTATTCGTGAGCAATTATATTTTACTTTTCTCATGTTTCTATTCAACAACCACTGCACCCCGTGTATTTCTGCATGCTTGCAGTTGATTTATATTTTACACTGTTGTTTTTATCGACGCATTCATTTCGGTAGATTCTCGGTAGATGACATACATACATTTTGAGTTCATCTAATGCACCCTACCCATCCTACGGACGTGTCAAGCACTTGCTTTTCTCCCCTGATAAATCCTTGTTCATTATAAATTTGCTATACTTGGAATGGGATTTAAGACACAAAATAATCTACACTAGTTTACTTTGTTAACATTATAACCGTGATCAAAGAGTATACGATGCCTACCGATCCGTCTGCTTTGAATGAAGCGTATAATTGCAGGGATTCGTTGACTTGTATGTTGGGTGTCTGCCGGCTGTACCCGTTCCCGGTTCGAGTTGCAGGGTTGCTGCTTCTACCTGCCAAGTACCAAAAAGTACGTAAGCGACCGCCAAGTGTAGTGCATTACGAGCGGGGAATGTCCAACATCTACTTGTTAGCAAGAAACTCATTGTGGATAAGCAAATTATGTGTCGTAGACCTCAGTTTGAGGCCCGGTTGCGTGACAAATCGAATAGCGTTTTGCAGCTAGAGTGGCGATATTTTTAGATCGTTATTATGCAACATGGCTTGAGAAGCCTGTGTCCATGATGCAAGGCGATAAGTCATTTAAAGCGTTAGACGGTTTCTAACATATTATGGTTTTTTTATAAGGCCTTACGAAACCATTACGCACATAACGCGCTAGTCCTTCCGTTGCACATCCGGTTGGTTAACAACGCCATGTCCAGAGGGTTCAGCACATATTCGATGGATGGGTAGGCTTTCGGTATGCTTCCAGCCGGTGACCTGCCAATCCTGGATAGTGACTAATGACCACATCACATCAACATGAGTGACAGGTTTGAAGCTGCAACGATACTGTGGACAGGTTCCGCCCGTGTAGGTACGAGTACCTTAGTCCGAATTCAACAGGACATGTCGAGCAACCGTCAGTACACCTGAATTTGCACTTCAGTTTCTTTATTAAACTGCCTGTAGCAACCTGGTACTACTGAATGAGTCCGATATTCTCGGTTTATTATGAAGCAACCATTCATGGTGGCCATACACTATGAATCTGAACCGTAGTCTTCCCCCTTGTCCTCGATTTAGATGTTCAGGTTTTTCATTTTTGTTTGTTGGTTCTCGAGGTGATGGCACTTTGATGGAGTGGATATATATTAGCTACGCGTGTTTCGTCCTGCAAACTTTGAATTTTGCGGCTAAAGTAAACATTCGCACTAACCAGCTTGCGATCCCCAGGTAAGTTGATCGCATGATGCTAAACTTTTGTTTAGTCTAAAGCACGCTCAACCATTGTCACTGATGGACGTTCACAAACACCCCGATTGATTCTTCACACAAGGCCGTCACCACTAAAAGCGAGCACATTGAAGCCTCCTCAGCCTTTTAGAGTATCGGTATTACCTAGGTGGATGCACGGTGGAAGGCTGGTTAATGACCTACCGCTTAGCCAGGTTATTAGTTAAGCGCACGCGTTTATACAGTAGCACTGTTTATTGGTTCAATGCTGCTTGTGTCGAATCGGTTGACAGCTAGTGCATAGAGTATGAAAGTAGAGTCCATAACGAGATCAAATGCTGAAAACTCTAAATTGAAGTAACAGTGTACAAGAATATAGTCGATTTTAATCAACCTCCATAGTTATTTTGCTCCTCGATTCAGACGAATTTTACGGTGCTAAATTCAGTTGTAATGTTGTGCTTACTCCCGATAACAAATGTACCGCAATTTTTGAATGAGATTGTGTGAAAAATACAAAAAAATAGCATAGAAATGGTCACGTAAGATCATCTGCCTTTTCTTCGCCATCTCTAGCAGTAACTCCACCAAATGTGTTCAGTCTTTGTATAAACAAGCGTCAGGAAGTGTCCATTCTGATGGCGCTTTCACTGAGTGGTTTTCTAAGAAAGCCATGAACATATCTATATTACCCGTCACATGAGGAGTTATTGACTCAGTCCAAAAAACCTGTGGTTTCCGCCTTATCGGTTCAGCCTGTTTCAGTTTCAGTCATCCGCTGTCTAAAAAATTCATGCGACTCACTGCCTGCTCAACGTCTCGGTTAGGCGATGAAATCCAACATTGGGATAAGTATGTTTCCTCGGCATCGACTTCGCAGACATCTTACTACCGGCAAACGCACGGAGAGTAGTGGCGTGCGCCCAGAAGTATATGCGTGCAGCTATCAGGTGTGGACAGAGACACAAAGATTTTACAGCAATGATCAGATTATACTCTATTCCGCTCACAATCTGGATTTAATCGACTCATGAAACGCTGCTAATCATACATGAAAACATCAACCAATGTAGCTGGTCTGCGAGAATCTACGTAGCACCGCGTATTCTTTAAACGAAATTGGAAGCGCAGCTCTCATTTCTGGTAACGTAAAAACAACGTGACATCAACGGAAAACACTTTACTTCAGACAGCTTTGGGTGTGGCATATAAAAACTGCAAACTTGTGTGTGACGGTACTGCTAGATTTTGTTTAACTTAGCAGACATTTACGTCACTCGTCCACGTGGTGAGTCTAGACCGCGTGTCGATGTACAAACTGGGCTGACTATTACACAGTGCGCCGCGTAGGATGCGCCTACCATAAGGAACCGAAGTTCGTGTGGTCCTTGTGATTGTCATGCACCTCCGCAGTGCAGAACGTCCATTGTTGGTCTCCTTTCACCGTTGAGGTTCACCATTAAATTTGCCTGCCGCGGGTGATGTCGCTAACGAAAGTGTTTGGCTAACGGTTTAGTGGAAGTAATTCGGTGTCATTTAAATGTTGCGGCCATCATGAACAGAGTGGACCAACATTAGATTAAATGTTTCCTTCCACTTATGACTCGTAATCATGGTGCTAAGAGGTGCATTTTCAAGCTCGGATATTCGCAAATTTCTCAGTCAGGTCAGGTGTAGAAGATAACATGGCACCGATCGTTTTCCGATTTGTGCGCAGCAAATAGTAGCATATAACAATATCATCAAGCGAAAACGGTCTCTCAGTGTCATGTAAGATTACCGTCATTTGCCTTCACGTAATGAGTTGGTGCTTATGGCCTACAAGATTTCACACAATTTAAACCATAGGGTATGCAACTTGGGGTTTAACGATTACGACTTCATCGATTACTCTTGCAACTTCGTCAGTCTATGTGTCGGTCGTTGCTTTCGCGCTCGCTGTCGCGTAGTTGTCTCGTTGCTCATGTGCCGTCAGTCAATAAGAGGTGGGATTTAAGTATAGAGGGAAAGCTGCTCACGGAAGAGTGGAAGCTTGAGAGCAATTACTCCCTAGGGCGAAGACGGCTGGAAGGACTCGGGGGAGAATGCGGGAGCGTTGGGGCAACAGCTGCCGAATAGGATGAAGTTGTGACACGGTAGAACAAGGGCTTGGAGCATGCCCTAACTTATCCTGTTAACAAATCCTGTCGGCGAAAAGCGCTGATATTTGTTTCGCATTTCATTGCAGCCTGTAGCCAGTGTCGTTGCATGTAAAGTTTCCAGAATACTGTCCGTGCAAGCACCTACATGCGATGGACGCATTACGCGCGGGCCAACATGCGAAAAACGCGTGGCACAATGAGTCGGTACTTCACAATTTGGTATAACCAAACGACTAAATTGTATGTAAGTCGGTGCAAATAGACGAGGTTACTTTTGCACCGATTGCAGCGCACGAAGATTCCCGACATCTCGAACCACTTTGGATTCGACGATTGAAGTACAACTTGTTGCTGCTTTTCAACATGTTACACAAAAAGACCTATTCCAACCTGCCTGCACTCAATTTACAACATTGTTCAACTCGAAAGCTTCGCAACAAAGATTTTACATTGAATTTACTGAAGTCTAGAAAGAAAGTCCGCTCTAATTTATTCCTGGTCAGATACAGCTATCTGTGGAACAAACTACCAATAAAACTCATGTCATGTGAAAAGGTGGCAACATTTAGTAGCAGACTCGCAAATTACCTAGATCTAACTACCCTAAGCTCTACATTCACATGGAAAAAGTTCCTCAATGAGCAATTCCTGGACGGAACAAAAAACATGTAAAAACCAATGTTTTCACAACTAGGTTTTGGTCTCAACCATCCACCATAATGCTAATCCACGAAACGTGCGTGAACATTGTTTGTTGTTCGGTCGTTGGTGTTCTCACTACCGTCAGTCGGTGGAAGCAGTCGTAGGGATCCGACACAACAATTTTCAAGGCATATTCAATCACAGTTACGTTAAAATTATTCACTCAAGACTATCTACAACGTAAATGTTCAACAAACACCCTCAGCGAGCCAGGTTACAATTAAGGAACGCCGACCGGTCCACGGCGATACATAGGTTGAGGGTCACTGCCGTAGGGTGCACCGTCTCGGTATACCCCCATATTTCACGAGACCAGCTGCTTGTAGTGTAATCCCTTCGCAACCAAATAGTACATGTCTGCGTACTTGCGGAACAAGAAGGAAGAGAGAGCAAGGAAAGAAAGACAAGAAAGGAAAGAGACAACTTCTCTGCGCCTCTTGTTTAGAGCACCCTTTCAGTACCAAGCCAACGATGTTCACGGTTGTCCTTCGTGCATCAATTGCGCCCTAGCCCCAGGCATCTCCTTTGCTCACTTACAAAAGGGGCTTGACTCCACTTCAGGCTTCTACCCGGTGCCCTGAGCGCACGCGTTTCCGTTCCCTCAGGGACTGTGCGCACTCTAATGGATGTCTCAGACACCACCATTGTCCAGTGAGGACGCACTGTGCACTGGCTGAGCTCCGTTTAGCAAAGTCTCAATTGCCGTCCATTTGCGTTGGACCACGCTAGTCTCACGCAAGTCTCGCAGTTTTCCTACCCAGCTCCGAAAGCGTGAGTATTCTGCGCGTAACTGTTTTCAGTCGCTACGCTATACCGAATTCTATTGGCTGGTAGCCTCTGTCCACACAGGGCTAAGTGGATGCAAGTGCGATGATTATCGAATGATAACCTTTGCGTTAAGGAGGAAAGCTTCTGCACTAAGAATGATAGCTTCTGCACTAAGGATGTAAGTGATTGCGTTAAGGATGTTAGCAAATGAGAAATGGCATAGATGTAACAACATAACCACACGGAAACGAGCGGACAACAGACGTATGCGCTGCCACAGGCTCAAGCCTCGACACATGCCGTCGTAATGCAATGAAATATTAGTGGAACGTATAGCCATTATACAAGTACACACGATGTCTCTCTCGTACGATGTATTACTATTTAAAATATCAGAATGCTAGGCAGCAAAATACTTATAATATTGTACACGTAGTCATGAAATGATTTAGCGCGTGTGCATGTATGATGACTGAGTCGTATTCAGATTGCATTGCATTGCGACGGCACACGACGTTTGAGCATGTGGAGCGTAGTCTGTTGTCCGCGTTCTTGTGGTTGTGTCTACGTTTAAATGCGGCAGGTTTATCAGTGAATGCGAGCTAAGAGGCATTCCCAATTGTCACGTGCTCAGACGCTAGCATGGAAATGTATGAAAGTCAAAATACTGTTTTGACGTAGCGTGCATATCACGTGACGTATCGCACGTGGTGTGTGATTAAGCTTTTCCAGGCAGGTTAGCTAAAATGTGCACTTCTATTAACGCATTTTGGGGGGCAAACAGACCTAACAGGGGTTCGTTGTAAAACGGAGGCTGTAGTGTCGTTTGTATTTTATTAACTGACTGGCTGCGAGAGAAGGCGCATGACAGCGTGCTGTTGTGGCGGGCTTGTTGAACAACAAAGAAAACTGGTTCTCTCAGCAAATGGCCGACAGGACCACAATATCCACTGCTGCTAAACGGTGCGATTTGGAGTGATATCTCCTTCCACTGCACCACACCGCGAGCTAATAACGAGCCTCGTGCAACGAAGAAATGTGCCGTGTTCGCGTCTCTATCCTCGCTGAGTGCGGCGAGCCTCGAAACCTTTGCATTTGTGGGCTAGTTTATCGAAGGGGAGAGTTGAGACAGGTAGGGAATAAAAGAAGAAATGCGGATGCGGTACTTGCCAAAGAGAATGTAGGATTATTTTTTGTAAAAGTTTTCCGTCTTTGCCTTTTGGAAATTTTTGAATATTGTTCGGAGGCATATTATTTTTTTTGTTTTCAAAACTTTATTCCACCATAAATCGGGGTAAATATATACGGTATTTTCCAACCTCAATATGGCTATACTATGCATGTGTGTAAATTTGAAGGCTTCCGCACTTCCCCACTGCGGCGCTTGGTCATGGGACGCGAGGGTTTATTTTCGAATGATATCGGGACGGCAGATGCTTATAGACCAGGCTTCTTTTCTGCTCCAACAATGTTAGGCTGCTGGAAATGTTGCTGTTATTTGTAACGTCGCGCAAAGTTTGCTTAACAATGGGGTACATTTTCACCACAAAATCTGGTTTAGGCCTCTATGGTGACAATTTCGCGTCGGCAACCGCGTTCGATTGTAAATGTTCTGCATATACGTTTGGTTATTTTGAAGTATCCGCGGTACGCCGACTGCGGCGTCTGTCCTACAACGTTTACGCGAAGCAGGACGTTGGAACAAGTAGACTGTTTTTGGGCGCGTACACAGCTGTCTTCTGTAACCATGAAGCGGGTGGGTGCAGCCGACGCATCTGGTGAGCTGACCAATCCGATTTACTTCCACAATCGAAAGAAGAAGTTGACGGTACTGGGGCTACCAGCTGCCTGGGCAAACTCAGCGTGCAGCCGTAGACTAGCTGGGCTGGTGTTGAGTCAAAACCGGTTTTTACAAAATTCCTTTGGCCTATGAGGATGGGGTGGTTGGTGTTATATCATGAGGTGCCTGCATGCGCTCGGTGCGCTGTCTTCAACTGGCGGTGAAATCGTCATTTGGACCTAACGACAGCCTAAATCCTTAAGCAAAGTGGGAAAGGTGAACGAAAAATGTAACCCTATTTTATTGATCATGATGGCGGGACAGCTGTACTGAACCACCCAGCGCTCTGAACTTGTCTTTGATACTGTTTCCGAAGAGCAGTTCGGAATCCGAATAGCCTCCAGCCACTTGGCGAATCGGTCGATGCAAGTCAGTAAGTATACCGAGCCTGTTGAAGGCGGCAGAGTACCTACAAGGTCAACGTGTACGTGGTGAAAACGTGCGTTTGGTGTCGGAAACGTGCCTAATGAGCATTTCGTGAGCTTTTATGCTTTTGTGCGTTGACACTGGAGCCAAGCAGCTGCCCAATTACGAACGTCACGATTAAAATTGGGGTTACGAGTTTAACCGATGCACGAACGCCTGAGTGATACAAACTGTTAAACGTATGGAAATTCTCGTGATATTACTAGGCGAGATGTGCCCAGAGATAAATCGCAAAGAATGGTTCCGTCTGACGATGTCAGCGAATTCGGTCGTATGTCCAGTGGGGGTGGGGAGATCTGCGTAGTAGATCTACCAAAATTCATTGAATTGCGCTGCGGCCATGGCTGCTAAGTCGATAAAAATGCCGGCTTCAGCACAGTTCGCCTGGATTTGAGAAAGATAGTCTGCGACGGCATTTGACACACCTGAGACATGTAGTATATCGGCAGTAATCATCATCATCATCAATCTATATGTTAGCTGTGGGTGGAAAACACCTCAGCTATTGTGTGGCGATACAAAGAACAAAGGCAATAAACGGAGCGCGATAGTGGCGCGACTCTCTAGGTAAGTGTCCGTCAGTTGTCGAGCCAGGTACAAAAGTTATTGATCTGTGGTCAATGAAGACGGCGAAGGGGCGACGTTCTAAGACATGTCAGAAATGATGTATGGCTAGGTAGATGGCTGATAAGTCCCTACCGAAAGTGATGTATCCAGATTGGGGCTCTAGCGAAAAGCGCCAGCGCTTACCAGGTTTCGCCTACCTTTTGTTGTAAGAGAGTGCTAAATGCCACACCGGGATATTCGCTAATGAGCGACTGTGGGGCTGTCGGGTCATGATGCGATATGAAACGTGCGTTGGCGATAGCTTCATTAAAAGCCAGAAATGCAGTGCGTGCTGCAGTAGGAAAACCGAATTTCCTGTGATCCTTTCGGAGAAGGTCCATTAGGAGCTGCATATTCAAACCGCAACCAGGTATGAAACGAACATAAAGGTTTACTAGTTCATCATTAGGTTGTAGATGTTGGAGGGACTGAGGTAAAAGGAACTCGACGAAGGTCTTGTTCTTATCCTGCACTTGCACGACGCACGCATAAGTGATGTGGCGGTCTAGGAAACTGATTTAGTTGACAACAAACGAAGACTTTTCTGCTTTGCGCGTTGCCCCGTTTTGGGACAAACCGCCAAGTGCTCGTCGAATGGGGAGTTTGCGATTAAGATGTCGTCGAGGTATAAGTTGGAAAAGTCTAAGCCACGGCAAACTTCGTCGATGAAACGTTGAAAAGTTTATGTAGCCTGCATAAGCACAAATGGCATACGCGAAAGCCCAAACAAACCAAACCCAGTTGTCAGCGTAGTTCTAGCGATGTCCGCCTTTGCTACAGAAATCGGTAGTGCGCGCACCAAAGCGATTTCGCTTAAAAATTTCTTATCTGCTAGCGGCGGTGCGCTCTACGATGCATGAGATCGAATAGCCATAGCGCATGTTAACCGTATTTAAGGCATGATAGTTGCCACAACGACGCCACTTTTCATGGTTTCTTTGAAACCGTGTGAAGATGTGATGCCCATGGAACGTTGCATGGTCTGACGGTACCAAGCTGAGACACGCTGCTGAATTCAGCTCACACTGGACGTAGCTTGCCTGTGGCCAATCGTCCCGGTCGGGCATTCGTTGGTTGGACATGCGTGACTATATGTTGCGGTTACTTTGTTATGACAGGTAGCCGTTTTTCAGCTGGTCGTACCATTCTCGGTTAATCGTGGAACAGGCTCGCATACTCTAAGTTTCATCGGCGATGCGGGAAACGTGATTGATAATCTGAGCATCTGAAAGAAAGCCTCCAATTCCTACTTTTGCGCGGTCGTCCAAAAGTTTATGGTGACTAGCATAAACAACCAGGCATAATGGTGGAAAATATCGTTACTGATGTTTGCGAAAAGGGTACAGTCGCAACCGTGAAGACCTACTTTAACTCTTGGTGAAGATTTAGGTCCAGGTTCCTCATGCTCTGACCGTATGAATCTGTCGACTCTCTGTTGGCCGCAAGCAGGTTATAAGTAGGCGTTGAGTGCTTGTAGTTTGCGCTAGCATGACTGACACTCACTTCAGCCTTCGTGTTGAAGAGGAACTTGACGCTAGAATGTCCATCTTGTACGTAATGCTGGCAATCTGTTTTGGATTTCATTTCTGTGTTGGTTATGCTTTTACGTGGGCCATACGATTTCCATGAGGCGGCTAACTTGCACCTAATGCATGTAGCTCGGCAACGCTTAGATTTTCCGCCATATTGAAGGTGATAGCAACACAGCTCTTCCAAAGGTGTGGTATTACGGGGTTTAAGAACTTTCAGCGAAAAGGTTGCGTTCTTGTGTCGAACGATACTCTGTGTAGACCTAGACGAGTTGCAGTGAACGGCAGCAAAAACGTGGTCAGCGTCGGACCATGGTGTACCGAGCTTCGATGCATTAATTGCTGCTAGCCTATTACGATGTAGTGCAATTTCCTCGTCTCAAGGATCAATTTGACTTGACGACAGGAGGTAAGTGTGACACTTGTCTTTCATCACTGTGAGTACGTTACCTATATTACTAGCTCTCTGCTGTAGGAGACGTTCAAACACAGTGTCTCCTGCCACAGCTAGTTCTTTCAAAGGTCTGTCTAGAAACATACACAGTAATAACGGCAATGCTTCTGGGAGACATGCAAGCCATAACTTCTATATCCGTTCTTCGCCCAAGAATAACGAACCTGTATCGCGCTGAATATCGCGGACCAACGTCAATGACCTGCGGTTACCCAGCTTGCGGCCATTGAGCTTTGGTAATCTAGCCCGCGCGGTCGGCTGTGACCCACTTAACTTGACTGTTTCATCGCTTCATACTTTGCTGTCTTCGGTTAGCAAAGTATACTATGTTGAACCAACGTCAACAGCGACGAAGCAACGCATGGGACGAGCTGATTATGCCTTGATCGGTCCGTCTGAATATTCCTATTTTCGCGCTCGAGCTCGAAAATACAAAACCAGATGTCTGGTCTATGTTCCATGAAATCCTGAATAACCATAGTTAGCGTGCCTAAACCGTGAAACGCCTTAGGTGCTCCGGGAGGGTTATGCTTGGCAAAAATCAAAAAGAAATATAAGTACACTAAACTAAGAAAGCTGGGCAAGAAAAGAAATTCGTCTGCAAAATTGAAAAACAGGAACGAACTCACCCAAAATTACATAAGGAAGAAAACTTTCAAGTTCGCGCATGCGAATCGGGGTCACCATTTTACAGAACAACTTAATACTAGCCCGAAACGATGCGCGTACTGCATCACAGATATCATATGCTAAATGGAGTCGGACAAAAGAGACTATGTTCGACGGGCCACAAAATAAGGTGAACGGATAAAGCGAGACAAGAGCAAGCCTTAGCACGGTAACTAACAGGGCTGAAGAGCGTTGAGCCGGATGTTGATCAGCATGGCCGTAGTGGGAGAAAAACAAAAAAGTAATATGTGCAACTTCTCAGCAATGAAATGGTATTTTAAGGCTAAGATTGTTTTTTGGAGCGGTACAAACTTCTTCCTATGAGCTTTCTGTCATCCACTATGAAACAGCTTAAAGACTTTTGCTAGCAGTTGCATAAAGCTACTTATTCGCGAATCTCATAAAAGTTGGCAAAAGTTCTCAGCTGACGTTCGCATTCACAGTTATGCTACTGACTTTCTAAGCACCCTTCAGTAAATTATCTGAGCTTCTGTCTCGTCAAGCCTAGTTGTTTTGAACTTGCTAATGATATATTAGATCCAGCTGAATGACGAAATCACTGACGTCTAGATCGCTTAACTAGAGAAGTCAATCTCACCTAAAGATCTAGCTAGTAAGTATGGTAGTGTACCTTCGTACCATCGCATTGACCTACATTTCCAAGTTGTTGATGACCAAGGGTTAAAAAGTTATGAACGCACTGCGGTACTGTCTGCAACGAAGGCGTGGCGACATATGTTTGGTTGCCCTAGTATACCGCCCTCTGATTTTCATTCCAGAAATATACTGTGGTCTACTTTGCACGCTAAAATCCCTTCCTGCTGTGTCTAACTGTCACGCTCTGCTTGTCAAAGAAATCAACTAACAAGCTCCAGTGGTTACAGCCTCAGTTGGTGCACAGTTTAAGGCCAAATTGCATGTACTAGCTTGTAAGTACTTGCGTATGGCATAGTAGCATACATCGCTGGCTCGCAAGAATTAGGTCGTTGGTTCGAATCCAGCAGGATTCGGCAAGTGCGCGCTACTGACAAGTCCCGATAGAACGAAACGGCCATCTAGCGCCTCCTTGGATGTTTGCTGGCTGTCTGACTGAGTTTAACTGCGACGAATCTTCCTTATATGCAAGTCCTGGTCGCTGATTTACCACTTCGTACTTAGGTTCCTTCTCTAGGTGATCCAGAACGAGTAACGAACCGGTCATCCTGGACCTCGTGTTTGTCAATGAGGAACTTATGATACGCACCTTAAGAGTAACTAATCTTGGTAACCAATTGACCATTTGATAACAAACTCATCAAAGTAGAAAGCTAAAACAAATGACCCTGTTTGGAGGGTTTCGGTGTGGCTCTCTCCCATCCCTGCACTCAATGACTGAACTTTGTTTCCTGCTTTGGATACATCAGGTAGAGGTAGCCGAGCTGGGAATGAAACTGGGTGCATAGAGATTGGCAGCTATCGTCATGATCACTAAGCCATTGAATTTTACGAGCAGTGTTTGGCACAGCGGTTAGAGCGCTTCACTTTGACAAGCATACCAAGTTAAGGTAAACGAGGAAATCTTGGAAACCTGCAAAACCGAGCAAAAGCAGTGCGTCAAACTATCCATGATGACAAATTGAAACACCAGCAGGATTTATCGATTATCTTTCTCAGCAATCGTACCCTACTTTACAGACATGATAGCTATCTGCGAAGTACGGCGAGAAATCAATGTTAAAATCCCGTCTGTGGGCAAGCGCATACAGCTCTGTTAGACATCGCATCGCTTGCACTTTACAGAACGCACTGACATCTCATACCAT
This sequence comes from Dicrocoelium dendriticum, assembly GCA_944474145.2. NCBI lineage: Eukaryota > Metazoa > Platyhelminthes > Trematoda > Plagiorchiida > Dicrocoeliidae > Dicrocoelium > Dicrocoelium dendriticum. The sequence continues at coordinate 61,724,694 of OX104065.1, read as the reverse complement.
ACGCACTTAAATCACGATACCACAAGAACATAGTGTCAGCGTCTTTACTGTCGCGGATGTGCTGATGCGCCTGATGTCTCTACGCTGGTACAATGCATGATATACGCGCCAAGTCATTGAAAGTCGGCGCCACGAGCCGAACTACACCGTCATCTCAATGTTTGCAGTGCTGTCTCGGCGAGATGCAGTTTCCAGCTATGTGGAAGCGTGGAATAGTCTACCTCGTTTACAGCGGGTGCAACCGTGCTGTGCAAGCAGGCCACCCCACGACTATTATGTTTTCCTTGTTTGGAATCTGTCACTGCAAAAGCACTAGCAGAAAATTTTGTAAGATAAAATAGCATCGTACAGGAACAGCAAAGCTTTCGCCGAAACTGCCATCTACTACAAAAGTCTTGTTATCCTGCGCCAGCTGGACAGTTTCCGTTGATGCAAGGGAAAATGCTGACTCTTCCTACCATGACTTCTCGAAAGTTTCTAAAACACCACATTTTTCTCTGCAAAACTCGAATCTGTGGTATTGGTGACCTTGTCCTGGTCTGGTAGCATTCATTCTAACTCCAACTCGGCTGAAATGTGCGAGTTGATAACGCTCCGTCCGACCCGATGGAGTTTCAGGGTGACATCCCTCAAGTCTAAGTATTGGGACCGTAACTATTCCTGGTGTTCATTAAAGATATTGCTTGGGTGCTGACCCCAAACGTCCTAAACTTTGCGGACGATCTTAAGATTTGGCGCAAAATCAAGATAATAAATGAGCACATTACAGTAAAAGGCCATTTCAATATGGTTACGATTGGTTAGTTCAGAATATGCTTGAGTTTAACGCTGTCAAATGAAATTATTGTTCATACGCCAACAGAGAACTAGGTAAACATGCATTGTAGTGCATCTTTTTTGAACGTTGTCATCCGGTACTGGTGAAAGACCATCTCTGTACTCAAGACAGGTTAAAAAAGCAGTGCGAAATCTAGCTTAGCCTTAGGCCTACTGTTGTGGGCGTTTGGTCCGTTTGATTCCACCTTTATTTTGCAAAGGCTCAATCCTCACGCAGGGCCGCGTATAGAATACGCCAACACGTTGTGACACCCTTGGAAAAACGTAACCTCAATGCTCTTGAACCATGGAATAATGCAACAGTGGAGTATTACTGGCAAAAAAGCAATGTCTAACAATTCCCGTGGGATGAAAATCATTGCGAACATAAAAATTCATCATAAAGTGAAAAGCTTTTTGGTGGACTGAACATGGACACTTAAAGAGGAACTGAGGTTATTGCAGGCTAAAAGTTTAAATCCAAAAATCCATTGGCTTGTAGCTTGGTAACACACCGTTTGATTACGTTTTGTAGACCCCTAGCTAACAAGTAGAAAATGAAATGCAAAGACAACGCTTTGACAATTTGTTTTTAAATATAGCTAGACTGGGAGAAGAGACGACGTAATTAGGAAGGGAGTTGCAAAGGCTAACACAAGCGGAAAGACAAGAAAGTTCTTCGGCATTCAAGCTGGCTATATTGTATTGTCAGTAACAGAAGATAACCTATAGTTTTGTATTGCGGTCAAGTTCTAGCATCAGACGGCAAATGTGGTTTTGGTTCTTCAGCATCTGGTAAAGCATTATGAGATCCCTCCGCAAACGCAGATATCTACTGTTATACATTCCCAAGTATTTTAATTTATAGTACTAGTAAGTAGCAGTATTTTGGTTATAATTTTGTTGCGCTTTTCATCCCTGCAGTTCACAAGCTACATAGCACAGCCTATTACGGAAAAGCTCCAGACGCGTTTCGCCCCGTTGGGGCTTGTCAGTGTTGCACATTCCCTCGGTCCTCTAAGGAGGATCGAATCCATGACCGCTAGAGGCAGATGACAACTAGTCAACAGCTTAAACCACTGAGCCAAGGGGAACGTCGGCTGGACTACATAATTTGCAAACCAACTGGGGTATAGCACCACCTATCTTCCACGGTCACCAACAGTGGTTAGCATGCGAGGTGATAACGTCCTCTCACTAGATGCTATATCCATGGGAATTGGAACTAGTGGAGGCAATTTAGTTTATAGTACTCGTAAGTAGCAAAATATCAGTTGTAATTTTGTTGTGGTTGTTGAGGTTAATTTAAACTGATAGGGTAGATGAAAGTAGCCCCTGATGTTGTTAGTTGTATTTCGTTGAAAAGTCTCGAGATCAACAGATCCTTTTTCTGCCACGGCTGTCAAGTTTGGATAGCATATTCTACTTGCGGTGGCACGTATGTGTTAAACGTTTGTGGGAAGATTTGGAGTTAAACCCAACCGAACGCTCTGAGAAGAAGGTCAAGGTGTTGATTGCCAGTTCTAGACGCCTTCTCTGTTTGTTTTGCGCATCCGAGATCTTCCTGTACCAGTACAACCAAGTCATGCTCTTGAGAATCCTCCTGCAAGGTGTGGTCTCCAAGCATATAAACCCTCACCGGCTGGTGACGCAGATAGATCATTCTACATTTACCCGTGTTCAATTGAAGCAGGTTCTTAAGTCACCATCGATAAATGAAACCTAGGTCACGTTGTCATTAGTCACCCGGCATATGTTGACATTATCGGCGAAAAGCAAGCAATTTGTGGAGATAATTATTGCTAGGTCCTTGATAAACACAAGGAAGGTAACCACAGTAGAGCTACAAAACGACCACGAAGGGTTACAGAGAGGGGGACAATAGATTGCTTTATTCAACGTGACTAAATGTCGAGTGCTCCGTTTACAGCACTTGTAAACTGGAGGAACAAGAAATCAATCACTGTTTTCGCATAAAATGTACCCCCGTGCTGAACCAGGTCGAACTCAGCTACTTTTAGCAATTCGAACTAGTATCACAGAAGGGCGTCCATAACGCGAAGCTCCTATGGAGAGATTTCTGTCGCTTCACGTTCGTTTTATTTCTCCCAACTGCGCTTTGCATACCTACGTTCTCAAGTAAAACGCGCAATTCAGGCGTGGCAGCCATGGCGCAAGAGAGAGATTACTGGTTTGACGATTCAACAACGTACGGAAACTGAAGAAGCTAGGATTTTCAATGACCAATAACGGAATGTGTGTGTAGATCTCATCATGGTTTGCCAAATTGTGCGCAAGTCTAATTGTTCGTAAAACCATTAATTAGTGTTCAGCCACAACAGCAGACTGAAAGGTCACCATTTTAAAGTGGCGGAAGATTAAATCCAGTCGGAATGTCGAGGAACGTTCTTCTCGCTACGTGCTTTCCGTGCATTGTGTTTCATCTCGGAAACTGTTATTTCAGCCAGTTCATTGGCTATGTGCAAGGATCATGTGGACAATGCACTGGCCATATTACACGCCTAGCTTATAACGCAAATGAACCATACGCACATGCAGAAAACCAAATCGCACTAAGTTGCACCCATCTGTGGGGAAAATCAAAGTTAATTGCTTTTCAGATTACATAAAAGCAATGGGTGAACCATTCATGCAGACGCATTTATGATAGGCCAGTTTATGGTTATATACATTCGTTAAAGATGACAATTACCTCAGATACTGTGCTACAATACAAATCATGCAGGTGGTGTTTAAAATGAAAACTAAAGAAAACGTCATGTCCTTTGCTAACTAAGCAACCGGAATAAGAATAAAATTTGTAAGGTGCTAAAGAGTACCCACAAAACAGATGCCACTGAGGTGGGCTATTAGCCCCAATCACAACTGTTTCTAGCCAAGAATGTTAATATGCTATATTCCGATAAATTCATATGCAGTCCAATTGATGAAGCCCAATCGCTGTGCATATACATAGGCCGAAAGTAGCTCATAATAGACAGGACTAATGTTCAACTGAGCATAGACGTGTTGCCCGTGCCCATAACAGCTTATAAAGAAAAGATCACTGCGGGTAACTGCTCGCTTGATCCAAAAACGGGAGACTCAATCACTAGTGCGTCTCTTTTCGTGGTTTTGTCACCATTGACCGAAACGGAGGTAGATATTATTTCGGCCAATAGTGACAAGCGAATTTCGGAGAAATTATTCACACAGCAAGCAGCAAAACAAATGGAAATTAAAAGGGTGAACAACAACAGCGTTAAGGTTAAATGACTCGAGTGTACAGATATGCAGGAAATTGTTTATTCTCGACCATGCGAGGCATGCCTGCATAAATATGCTCACCATGGTAGGAACACGAAGGATCGGTAAATGTAGGATGGTTTGCGAGTTAACCTCTAGCACCCCGGCAGCTGCGTTCAGACATTATTTATATTTGCGCAAGCACTTTGACTGTCCCTTGAACAACCGTTCAGGAATCGATTGGACCACTGCACGGGCGGAAGCAACAAAAGATGAAGCTGTGTCTTGCCGACACACCAACACTGCACACGACTCACAGAGCTCGTGCTCAGCTGTGTGACGTCAAGAGTGCAGGCGCCTATGGATACGGCTAGAAGTGTTGAAACACGACGGACTTGCGTTGATACACTTGCAGCAGAAGTTGGTGAAATACGTGATTTAAAGAGGAAGTGCCGGCTGACTTGAACCAATCCCTGTGGTATCACTGCGCAAGAGCGCTGCAATCACTGCTTCCCGTAACCACTGTCCGCAACAACTGAGTCCACTTTTCCTGGTTCCAAAATGCCTGTGTCTAGCCGTCAAGAAACCGGGACCGACCGGATACATTACTCTCTAACTCTTTACGACGGACGGCCCTTCTCATTTGCTACGGAGTTTTCCTGGGACGGTTCGAAATCTTACTTTCGCTTTAGTCCATACCGTATCACCATACGCAAACGGACTACCGAACGCTTTTTAATTCAAGTTTAGAGTCCAGAATACGCTTTTATACGTTCATGACAAGTGAAAGTTTAGCATTCTGGTAACGCTGAATTTCGCAAGTGCACCTGGTGGATTTGCAACGAACTAAAGTGTAACCGAATTACACGAAGCGAAGCAATCAAAGGTCCATAATGAGCACACATACACATTGCAGTTTAGCTGGATGTGGGAAGCACCTCAGCTACTGTACCGCAATACCTAAAAGAAAAAGGATAAAATGCAACAATTGCAAGCCAGCTAAGCTAACGGTGACAGATAAGCATCGTTCCGGTAAGCTACCTGCCGGCTACTATGCAGCAGAACAAAAAAGTAATTTACTATGCAAAGTTATCAAGTGCTAAATAATGAGATCCTCGTTAGAGTGGGAAGTTAAGAGGAATGGGGTGGGACAAATAAACTCACACCACGAACGCCACTGTTGTCAGCTCCTAGCCATATCAAAAGGGTATCCAGACAAACGTGTTCATCGTCTTTCGGACACCAACCAGGGAGCTGAGACTCTCCAACTGATGCCAGCTTCGAAGTGAGGGCCTTCATTCCACTCAGTCAAGTCATCGCTTGGCCACCTCTCCTCTTTTTCCATCCACACCCCCGGCGCGCAAACAAGGTACGTTGCGGAAGTCGGTGGCTGGCATGCGTAACACGTGGCCGAGCCATCGGAGCCAGTTGCGTGAAATAACGGTAATGAGCGGTTCAGTTCCTTTTCCTGTGCCATAAAAAAGGCGTCGAACATGCTAGCTGCTCACGCAGTGTTCCCACCAGATGCGAGTTAAATTGCGAAGGCACCGGTAGTCGAACGTAACTAGCCTCTTCAGGTCCACTGCTTTAAGCGGCCAGGTTTCACAACCGTACAGTAGGGTCGAACCTACCGCTGCATTGTTCACTCTAGCATTCAGGGCGAAAGTGATGTCGCGCCGACGTCATAAGTGGCGAAGGTTAGCAAAAGCGCCCCGAGCTTTTGCTATATGGCTCGTGATCTCATCTTCAATCCCACGGGCGCTAAAACAACTTCCCAGGTAGTTGAATTTTGGTTCGATTTCTATCTGATCCACACCAAGGGGAAGCTTACGAGGTAGACGAGCCAAGCTTGGAGGCAGGCTTTGCACTTCGATGGTGCAAATCAAAGCCCGAAGCGGCTGACAGCCAGTGCCGCTTGGCACGTCTGGGAGTTGTCACAGATTAGGGCAATATCCTCATGCATACTCTAAGTCAAGAAGTCGTTCTCCTGGGAGCAGATCCACACCTAAGTCGTGTCATGTAAAAGCGATTTCCATGACTTCGTCAACAGAGAAGTTGAAGGGGAAAGGTGACAACGGGCATCCTTGTCTCACAAAGCTGGAGATATTAAAGCGCGACGACAGCTTGCCGTAAGCCATCACTCTGCCTGACCTACGCGAGTATAATGATCGGATAATATTTACATATTTCTCAGGTACACCTTTCATGAGTAGACAGTGTCAAAGTGCTCATCAATCCACTGAATCGAATACATAGTTCATATCGAGGAACACGACAACGGTGGGCAGCCAATATATGTGACGGTGCTCCAACAACTGACGCAAGGTGAAGATGTGGTCAATGCAACCACGACCTCGACGAAACCCGGCTTGCTCTTCACGAATATGGTTTCCACAGGTGGCACTCAGTCTGTGGAGGATGACAGAGGCAAGGAATTTGGAGGAGATGCTGACCAGACTGATTCCCTTATCGTTGCGGTATTCCGCTCGTGAGCCTCCCTTAAAATTGGGACTATGTCGCAGCGGCTGCAGTGTGTTTGGCAGTTTTCTGTTCCCACAGTTTCACTTGTAACTCGTATAAACCATTTACAAGAGCAGGTCCCCCGAATTTGACGAAGACTGGAGGTAGATCATCTGGTCCCGCGGTATTATTTAACTTCAACAGTGCGATCTCACGTTCGAATTCTGAGCGAGAAGGTGGATCCAAAGGTACAGCCAAGGGAGTGGGGCGATCAGTGGCCGACGAGAAATCGAACAATTGCTACCGATTTAATAGCCCTTCAAATTGCTCAGCCCAACGTTCCAAGTGTTTTGACAAGTTGTGGATGAGCTGTTCACTCTCGTCATGTATACTTTCACTAACACCAGGTTTTCTGCTGCCCGTTTGCCGTATCAGCCAGAATAACTTACGATGGTTACCAACGTTAGCGGCTATTTCCATATCTGATGCACGATGAGACCACCAGGATTCGCGGTCTCTCTTCAGGCTAGCACGGAGTTTTGCCCGGAGCTCTTTGCGAGCTTCATTGTGTTCACTTCCAGCGAGCGTCCATAAGTTCCAGAGACTGCGAAGAGACCCAATACCCATGTTAGCGATTAGACTTACCACATGAGGATTTGCCTGCTGCTGGAACGGACTGGTGAATATGAGACCAGTGAGCTTCAACTGCATCCAGTGAGCGTGTACTCAACTCGCATGACAGCGTACTTTGATACGCATTCAGAACAGCTGGTTTCGCCATTTGGCTGGTGTCAATGCATTCACAACATCGTTTTGGGCTTCCGCCAACGCGCCTCAGCAGGTCAGCACATACAAGTGCATGATCGGTGTCCACACCAGTGCTCCAAATCGAGCGGCAGTTCTGGACGCAGCCTCTCCATCGGTAACTTATCGCAGTATGATCGGTCTGCGTCCATAGCTGGTTCGAGGCTGGTGGGCGCCAAGTCACCCACCGGCGGGTGCTGTGTCGGAAATTAGTACTCGCAAGAAATAAGCGGGCATCCTCACACAAATGAAGTAACCACTCACCGTTCTCATTACGGGATCCCACACCATTTTGGACGCCCAGATGCAGTTCGTCAGTGGATAATTTTCCAACTTGAGTTTTCCGATCCCCAGCCAGCACTTATGTGTCCGAACTGCTTCTGTGGCTAAGGAGCTGAGTCAGTTGACGATAGAAGTCGTCTTTTCTTGAGACACCGTTAGGGTTTGTCGGTGCATAGGCAGAGATACCGAATAGACACTTGTTAGTCACACGCCACTTCGAAGCTTTGAAGGTGCCAGCCAATCAGACCGCACACAACGGGCTACCGATTGGAATCCAGTCAACCAAAGCAGTTTCAGCCCGGGGAATCAGGGCAATACCAACACCGGCTTGGCCAGCGCTCGAAAATGCATCGTCACCGGATAGGTGCAGTGAGAAAGTGCTGCTGGCGTCACCTAAAGAGGATCGCAACGTGAGCACAAAGCTCGAGTTTTGCAGGCGGGTCTCCGATATCCAGCAGATATCGATCGAGAGAGTCTCTAATGTTCAGACAATCGCTGCTTGTTGCTGCTTGTAGGGTAGAAATAGCGGAACAGGTGGAATAAGAAGATGGAATGGCTTGAGCACTAGCATCCAAACCCCTATCCACTCTACCGGATGCAAAAGATGGGACACCGTTGATTACCCTCTGCGGTGGCCAGTGCATCAAGAAACTGTTTGAAGAGAAATGCATTGTATTGTGTGGGCAGGATACTGTCAAGATGCACAGGCCTAGACAGGAGAACGATTAGGGTTCTCAATCAAAGTCTTTGGTTCCAAAACTTGACCGCAAAGCAGCGGGTTTGGCATTGGGCTACAAGGAGTCCTTTTTAAGGTATAAGGGACCACCCTTATTGCAACCCGCAGCCTGGAGGACCAGGAGGCTCAGTTTGCCTGGCCTCTAACTATTGACCAATCTTATATAAGTGGCTATGAAGGTGTAAAAAGAGCACCACCCGGCATAGGTCAACGGATCGCTGAGGCACACAAACCATCGCACCACGGTAAGTTCCAGCCTTATTGCGACGGTTCATGATGAGACGATAGTAAAATAACCGAAAATATTCGTAGCTTAGGTCCCGTCGTTATAAGATGCTTTATTTGTTCAGTCAATGCGAGTACCTATGTTCGATGGGCCAAGAAACATCTAATCCTAGCTGTGTCCGATGCCTGAGACATTACGCTATTCATAAATAGCTGCGATAACCACTTAATTCCACAGTACTTGTGTTCCACTAGCCAATATACTTACATATGATGTGCGATTGTCTACGTTTATCAATTTCCGGAAATGCAATAATCCTCGATCGTGAGTGTGCTATCGAGCTTTCTTCCGCGATAGTGCAGTTGGTAGGGTGACTCACCTTGGCAGAAAAGCGCTGTAGGACGTTTGCGTAAGAATGCATACATCTGCATTTCGAAGTGGGACTGTTTCACACAGTTGGTAAAGTAATCCCCTACTATCAGAACATAGTGATGTCGTCTAACAGTTATTGTCATGGGCCAAATGATATCAGTGCTGAATACCTCGTCCGGATACCCATTTGCTTTGACTGCGAAGGACCACAACGAATGCTCTTTGGGTTCTTGATCTTCGAGTATTTGGCGCGCGACTAGCAGCTAATTACAATGTTACCTCGCAGCAAAGGTCCACCAAAGCCGATGTCTAACTACAACTCATAGTTTGTTTTGTTCTACACGATCCAATTTCTCGTAAATATTTTGTATTACCCCTTGCGTTGAAGAACTTGGCACAACTATTATTCGCGATTAAGTCACTTCGATTTGTAAACACTTTACATCGTCGACCACACACAAATTCAGCCACAGTGACCATGTGTTTCGATTCCTAAGTAGCGCCGGCCAGCATTGATGCGCTGATCGGTCCTCATTCCGAGCGATGGGCTTTAAAAGTGGCTTGGCTACCGTTTGCCTGACTACAACCAAATTCACCTCTTCGTCCCTAGTGTGTCCAGTATAATGATACACTTATAGCAGGGTAAGATGAGCGTGGTATAAGATCGCCTACAGGTTTACATGGTGTATGTTCAGTGTTCCTGTGATTTGCACGCGGACGACGTTGATACTCTTGGGCATATCCTCGCAGCGGTTTGTGCCGATGAGCAGTCTATCAGTTAGATTTCCGGAAGTTATGAAACCGTATCGACTATGGATTGTAGATGTTGATGTTGCATCCGCTGCGTAGAACGGAACTGTTTGATGGTAAACACATGGCGAACAGTTTTGTGTGTCGTGCCTACGTTACGAACGACTTCCGCTAGTATATCAGATAACTGCATCCGTCCTTTCCGGTGTGTGGTTCAGGAGCAAGGCGCAGGTATCGGTCTCATTAGCATCTGCGTGCAAGCTAAAGAGACCTGTAACAAAAGGTTTATCTGGCACTGTCATAATCAGTACTTCACAAAAGCATTCAAGGGCATTTTATTATCTCCTTCCCAAATAAAGGTTTGCCAGCCTGCAAAAGATTTTAGATCGCAGCAACCATCTTGGGGAATCGCTGGACAAAAATGCCAGTGCTGATATGCAAGTTCGAAAAACAGGAGTTCGTCAGCATCATGGTGTACAGGCAACGATCGGCTGTGCCCAGCCTTCGCTGAGTCATAGCGCACTCCTTCCTCAGAAACAATGTAAACTAGATAGTGTGCTTCCTCTTTTAGGAATCGAAGTTTTGAAGGTGCAGGTTTTGACGCGAACTGCACAAGACAGTCTGAGAAAATAGCGACGCTTTCACTGTGTTCTTTCTCCATTCTTTAGTGCCATGTGAAAAATAAACAGTGCTTTACCATGGGTAAAACGCCTGACGAGTCCCGTAATACGGTTGTGGTGAAAACTACAAACGTAAAAGTTATGCGGATCATTTTTAAGCGTCTTTAGCGTTAAATGCTTGTTGACTAAATATAGTTTAAAATATTAGTTGAGTGTAAGCATACGGTACAACATGGGACGCAGTGATGTTTTACGTATTGTGTACGAAAACTAAAAATAAGATCAGTCGCTCACGTATTCGTTTCACAGTTCCATGTGACACAAATCCAGTTTGGATGCACGATTATTGTAGTCCACTGTGGAATAACATAGCGAGGAGGTAAGAGCAAAAGCCATCGTTTTTTGCATCTATCCAAAGTAGGGGAGGAGACAACTGCTTTTCCAAGTGGGGTCCAGGGTTAGCAAATCCGAAGAGAAAAGCGAGTTTGTCGACTATCTGGGTGGTTGTGTTGTCCAGTCAGATTCAGGCAGTTACCACTAAGCTTGGTGCTGCAGTTGTTTTAGTAAATAGTGGCTACGCGGTTGAGTCACCACTGTTTGGGAACAAAGTGAAATCACCACTTAGCCGTCTTTAGCGTCCGCTGTAAGCTTCCACTAATTTTACGCTTTACTGGTAAGATAAAATGCGTAGACCCTTAGGATTCTTGTCCGTTCTGTGTCGTGGTACTCTAGTAACTCGCTTTAATTACTATTGCCGAAGTTGGATGTCGTATTCAACGTGAGGCCGCATGTAAGTGTTGTACATCATAGGAGGGATTAAGAAACCTACTGCCGTATGCTCTCTGCAGCAGACTGGTGTACTGATTGCCTCTTTGGCAGCTGCCTCGGACCGGTTGAAAGGTTGAGATCATTCTGTACGATCAAGACAAAGTTTTTTTGCACAATGAACAATGATTTATGACGGGTAAAAAAGCAGGTGCTTGAAATGTCCCGTAGGGTGGAGAGCGTGACAAAAAAGATGTAACTGCATTTTCGTATAAAGGGGGTTCGAAACGAGAATGTACGCACACAAAGCAACAGGAGAGTGGTTATTGTTCACATCATAGGCGAGAAAAATTAAAAAGAAACGATAGCAAGGACAACGCTTACTTGTGTGCGATTATTGTTGGTCGACAGGATACAGAAATCCAGTGCCTATAGTAGCAGCGTTTAGTAAATTTCGTGCAAGGCGTTTGGAGTGACTCGCTCTCGAGTAGGGTTATGGCACTATCCACTGTCGGTTGCCATTAGTGCCAGCATCTGGTGGTCATGAGCTATAGCACATAGTGAAAACGTGATAGGGTATCGTCAAGGCGTTTTTTGAAAAGGTATAGGGTGGGTGCATTAATTACATGTTCGGGGAGGGCTTTCCAAGGCTGTGCCACTCGAAGGGAAAAATAGTTTCGCCAACATTAAAGGCGGCTGTATTGCGTGACTAACTTAAACTGGTGACCTCTTAGAGAGGTGTCTTGACTGAGTATTAGAAGGGAATGGCATGGGTGGTTGGGGTTTCTCAGGATCTGGTACACCATTATGAGATCGCCCCTTAGCCGACGATAACGTCCGCTGTAGATTTTAATGGTCTTCAGCCTGAGTGGATAGGGGAGGCTGGTCAAACCTCTGACGCTCTCCGTTGCCCTACGCTGTGCAGTATCGAGCGCGGTGAGATGGTGCTTGAGCCAGGGTTGCTACGCTTCGATAGCGTATTCCGCGTGCGGCCTCACGTACGCGCTAAGCATTTTTGTAAAGATCGAAGGGTCAAACTTCCCGAAGGCTCTGCGAAGAAGGCCGAGGTACCGGTTTGCTTTCTTAGATGCCTTTTCAGTCTGCCTCGAACAACCGAGTTCATCTTGAACTATCACCCCGAGATCGCACTCGTGAGAAGCTCGCTGTACATTTTTTGATCCTAGGCGGTAGCAGTGCAAACTCTTGTGTCGTATACTGAGAACCTTGCACTTGGTGACGTTGAAATGCAGCATGTTGTCGATGGACCATGTGTACGCTTTGTCCAGGTCCTCTTGTAACAATGCGTGATCTTCCACTTCAGCTATAGTGCGCCATACCTTTAGGTCATCAGCAACTAGCAAGCAGTTAGAAGACAGCACACTCGCGAGATCATTTATGAAGACCAGGAACAGGCGGGGTCCAAGTACCGAGCCTTGAGGTACGCCGCACTGAACTTCGATGGATTCTGATAGGTTGCTCCTAACCCTACCATTCAGGTGACGTTGTAAGAGAAAGTCTCCTATCCAGCCCAGAACAGGATCGCCGATTCCATATTTCTGGAGTTTGTGGAGGAGAATGCGATGGTCTATGCGGTCGAATGCCTTTGAGAAATCCAAGTAGGCCGCGTCGATTCCAACACCAGCGTCCACAGATTCCGTCCAGTTTGCACGAGCAATCAAGCGATTAGTTGTACAGGAGCGATTTCTGCGAAATCCATGCTGTTCCGGAACGAGAATTTGGTTGTTCTTCAGGTACCCCATTAAAGCCTCAGCTCCAATGAACTCCATAACCTTGGAGATCACAGGAAGGAGTGTTATCGGGCGATAATTTACTGGGTCAGCACGACTGCCACTTTTGTAGATAGGCGTGATGATTCCGTGCTTCCACATCGTGGGGACGTGCATCTCGTACATACATCGTTGAAAGAAAATTGCTAATGGTCCTGCTAATCTCAAGGCAGCAACTTTCAACGCCTTCGGTCGAATGCCGTCCGCAGCCGGGGAGCTGAACTCGCGCAGAGACATCAGCCTCTTCAGAACAGCTGCGGAGGTAAACGATATGTGGTTTAGCCCTGATGGCGGCGTTATCTGCTTAGGCAGGATGTACGGTGATTGCTCGCTTTGGAAGGTACGGCCAAATTGTTGTCCAAGAAGATTGGCTGCCTCTTGTGCGGTTTGGGCTAAACGGTATGCTGTATGCAGGGCAGGAATACCGCGCTTAACACGGCGCAAATTGTTTACGTGCCTGTATAGCAGCTTGGGTTTGGAGCTAAACTTTTCCGCTAGACTTTGTTGGTTCTTAAGTTTGTCCTCTCGAACGAGTTTGACACAGTGGTTTCTGTGTATTGTGTAGACATCCCAGGTATGATCGCTCGGGGTGGCTATATAGGTGTGCCATGCCGAGTCCCTTAATGACATGCACTTATGTGTCCTGCTCCTTACGAAGGACTTCATCCTTTTGGTCCGGTAGCATTTGGTTTCAGATGTCCGTGCCACGAGCTTGGTGAATATGTTGACGAATTCACCGCAGGCCACCTCAGGCGTTAATTCAGCTAAGAACGACCAGCTGGTTGCATCAATTAGGTCGGACAGGTCTTCATAGTTGGTTATGACACGATATTCCTCGGCATGCTCTTTAGGATAATCCGCGTAGCACATGTAATGAAACAATAGCGTCGCATGATCACTGCGGCCCAAAGGAGTATCGGTTATCACTCTCTCGACCATTAATTCTTTATTGGTGAATATTCGGTCCAAAATGGATGGTCTGTCAGTTCCCCTGAATCTGGTGAGCGTAGTGACGTGGCCATAAAGAGGATAGTCTGAAACCAGATCTTGCAAATCCGCTTTGAATTGCTCTCCTGGTGTGGCCTGGGATTCGAGGGCATGTAAGTTGAAGTCACCGGTGACTAGAATGTGACTGTACTTCCTATTTATCAAGTGCTTCAATGCAGCCATCAAATTGCAGTCCATCTCAGGAGTAGACGAGGGTGGGCGGTAAACAACAATCAATAGGCCAAGATCGTTCCCTCTCAGTCGGAAATTACACCAAATGGCGTCAGGTAAGTCGGTTTCCGAATGGTTTATGCGTTCGCATTGCATGTTGTTATGAAAATAAAGGGCTACCCCACCACCTCTGCTGGTTCGATCCTTCCGGATAACGGACATGCCCGTTAGTGCAGTTTCAGCATCGGTTATCTCGCAGCGCAGCCACGTTTCGGTGACAGCGATAAGGTCCCAAGCTGCAGACGCGTGTCGAAGTCTTAATTCAGCTAACTTGCTGAGTAGACCTTGGGCATTTGTGTACATGCATGAGAGATTCTCGGAGACCAAAAGTGTGTTAGATTGGATGGATGAAACAAATGAGTTTACGCCGACCATTAAAGGGTCAGCGGCTAATCGTTTTTTGGATGAGTTGCATATTCTCGAGAAGTATTTGATATATAGGCAGGTGTCAGATGCTCCGAATCCCGTTGTTTGCTCGTGCTCTGCTGCGCCCCTCCGGATATTATGGCTACTCTTGAAACCGTCTCCGAGTCGGATCCTGCAGTTGGCGTTTTCACTAAGTGTTGTGCCTCTACTGAATTGTCATTAAAAGGTGTGGGTGTTCCTGCTGCTTTCAGACGAATTTCTGTTGGCAATCTGCAACGGAATTTAACCCAGTTCGCTAGTTCGGTTTGTGTCATTAGTTCTGACTGTAACACAAGTTCTAAGAGCCTGGGACCGCACCCTTTATAGTTTGGTGACATGGAGATCCTTGTCATCAAGGTGACCACCACATTTTCGAGAGAAAGAACCTCCTGGATGTAGTGCCATTGCTCGCGGTCGTGCGTCTGGGCATCGTCGGAAGAGGAGGCAGTAAGCTCAGGAACACCGTGAGCAATCACTGTTTTCTTATTTTTACTTATTCTGTAACTCTCTTTGTTAGCGGGATCCCCTGAACGTTCTTTCCACGGGATTTCGGGTAGTATGCGCACTCCACTTGAGTTGTTGCGGAGACGATTAGCAGACAGCAGAACGGCCTCAGTCTCGTCCGCCGAGTTTAGTGTTACCCGAAGTAACCGGGGTTCGCCGTAGTGCAACGCGTTTGGGTGGCGCGAGATTCTTCTTAATGTCGTGGGATTAGCATGGACACCGATCGACGTACAGATGGAATCCCACTGATTTCGATCGTCCGTCAACTTACCCTTAATTGTATTAGATTTGGATTCGGGAACATTAGTGCATACAATATTTAGGGCACCATGGTTGCGCCTGGTGGCTACTGGTTTTGGATTTGGAGGCTTGGTATCTGGTGTTTTTGTTGAATTTGTGAAAGGCATTGGTGTGTGCCATCCGTGCTGCGCCACTTTAGTTTTCTCTAGTCCGGGCACAAAGGTTACCGGTGCTCTTTCCGGTGTTTGCTTGGCGGCAACCGATGCGTACGTTCCCGGGTGGTTCACCATTTCTGGTTGACTGTAGCTTACAGTCTCGAGTGTAGCGAACAGACTACTAGGTGCAGCACACAGTACAGAAGTTGAGGCAGGCGCGCTGCAGGCACTGTTTTTACTTATACGAGGGAGAGAGAATGGAGTTGATACTGCTGGAGGCTGAGTCGTTGGGGGTTAGGTTGGGACGCCGGGCTCGCTTCTTCAGCCTGACTAGGGAGTTTGGGGTGTTATTTTCACTCACAAGTGCAGGCCCGTTCCCTCCCATTGGTGTAACTCTGGCGCTCACCAGTTGCTCGACTGCTTCGGTTAGTCTTTCACACCTCTTCAGTAGCACAGATAGACAGCTAACAAATGGAATAGACTCGCATACTTGGCAGAACCAAAACGCATCTGCGGTGTTGGCTTTCGTGAACGCCTTCCCAAGGCAGGTAGTGTGGTATATTTTCAAACACATGGTACAAACCAGATCACTTTTTACGACATTTGCACATGATTCGCATTTCCTCTTCATACGAGACATGTTCTCAGTTGGGGTAGGAATGGGATGGAGATACTGACGCACCGTTGCGTGGCGATCGGCGCTGGTTCGATGTCAGCAGGTCCAGGCGTGTCGAGGCCAGATGAATCATTGCTGTGAACTTGTCGTCAAACTGCATGTCCCCATTCCATACATGTATCCACGCCTATGGTGTAGTTGTGCAGCTCGACCTTATTCTACATTGACTGTTAAGGTATTCGGAACTGACCATTTCGAAATCGTGTTAAGATCGCACTGGTGCCTTTCTTCGTCGTCCAGCCCTCCTAAGACTCGTCATGGCAGTTGCGAAGAATGGGAAATTGGAAACCATTTATTTTGCAAGCTTGTATCTAATAACCAAGGATAGACGGCGCTCGAGCTCCGAGGCTTGTAGCACACCGCACTCCCCCTTAAATGCGTCCGGCCGGGATTGTCGGATTCTCACCTCCAGCCGAGGTACATGAAGAAGAAAATTACACATCCAGCCAAGATCGTGTAGCCGTTCCCATGCAGAGTATTCATCTGAACACTTGGAACCAACTCATCCAATCACACGGTACCATGCATTGGAAGAACTCGTCGACTCACGTGCTTGGGAATTCTCAAACAAATGTCCTCTTGACAACTTGGACAGAGTTCGTTGATAGACTCAGCGACATCGTCAACAGAGCATCAGAGACCAAGCCTCTTCGTCCCGCAAAAATGCCTTCTATTCTAAGGAGCAGAGCTCGAAAATGCCTGGCGATAATGGATGCAGCATGGCGTGCCTACAAGATTAACCCCGACTCAGATACTTGGGGCAATTTCCTGACCTCTCGCAACCATTGCACTGCACGTGTCCGTGGATACAAAGTAACTTATCAACAGTGACTAGCCATAAAATTCGTGGCAAACAATAAACAGCTGTATAGACATTTCAACAATCTTCGTAAAGTGAAGCATTGAATCCCTCCACTATCCACCACGTGCGGCAGAGTAAAAAACGCCCAATTGGCAGCTACTGCCCTGCGGCTACAATTCGCCACCGTTTTGGAACTCGCAGCCTTTACCTGCCATATACAGTCAAGCACATTACCGACTCCATTGTTTTGCACATGTAATTTTCAACCCATCAATTTTGCTAGGGAAGTTACTCTCACTGCGCGATCATAGCTTTCTGGGAGCGGACAACTTCCACCCGAAAACACTGAAGGCTTCGGTCAACAAGTCAGCTGAACCACTGTCACATTTCTTCCATAGGTGATTTGATGAACAACGTGTCCCCACCATGTGGCTTGCCGAACAACCACCTTATGGTGCCAGCTGGATGACTCGGGATTATCCCGTTCCAGCAAATGGTTCGGGGGCAGTGTTCCAGGACGTGGTGAGTGACAAGCGTTCTCCCTAGAAAAAGCCACAACTGTCCGTTTAGGAACTCTGTGACGTATCGGATGTGACTCGCCACTAAATAAACTCAATGCCACTTCAATAGTTCAATAGTTCAATAGTGTATGGTGGGATAAAAAGCAATAACTTTACAAGACCCACAGGATGGCAAATGGAAGAAAACAAAAGTTTCAGGTGTGACACAAAAATATCAGTAAGTTAGACACTGCAGTTTGTCATACCGTTATATAATGTGTATCATGTAAGTGCAAGTCCAATAGTCTTTCGAATGTCTCGATGTTTGGTGCGTTCACCACATGCGATGGCAGTGCGTTCCAGTGCGGACAGACACTAAGAGAGTAAAAAAACTTTCTGCAATCTAAACGGGAATATTGAGTAACAAGTTTTAGTGCATGGCCTCGGCATCGTTTGTCGGCAGATAATGTTAACAGCGACTTACATGGATGGTCCTCTTCTCTTAGTATCCGGTAAGTGAGGATCAGATCACCGCGAAGTCGTCGGTATTCTAAGGAGTACAGACCGATCGAACGAAGGCGCAGTTCATAACTAAGGCCCGATAGACCACGTGTTGCCTTAGTGGCTCTTCTTTGTGGTTGCTCCAGGAGACGAATGTCCCGTTTTAACCACGGACGCCATGCCTGCACCGCATACTCGAGGTGGGGACGAATGTAGGCGTTAATCAATAATGGCACGAGTTGCCGCTCGAAGGTACCGAGCGCTCGCCTCAAAAGCCTCAAGTTTAAGTTCGCTATGCTAGCTGCCTTTGAACATTGGAGCGAATTACCCAGACCTTCTTGCACGATGACCCCTAAGTCTCTTTCGTTGCTCACCTGTTTTATAACGCGCTGCCCCAGGTGATATGTGTTGCTGCAGTTACTGCGCAGCGACAACAGGTGACACTTTTCGGGGTTCAGGGGTAGTTGGTTGTTTACTGCCCATTCGTGAATCCGGTTCAGGTCATCCTGCAGGTAGACAGGGTCGGATGTTGACTGAATAGCTCGCCACATCTTAGCATCGTCGGCGAATATTTGCATAGGTGATTGAATGTTGGTAGGGAGGTCGTTGATATAGACTAAAAAGAGTAACGGGCCGAGAACTGATCCTTGCGGTACGCCGCTAGTGACGCATAGGCTATCGGAGTGGGTGTTGGCGATCTTTACCTCGATTCTTCTGTCGTATAAGTAACTTTCCAACCATGTGAGCAAGGATCCGTGGATACCATAGGCCGCAAGCTTTCGGAGAAGTGCTGGGTGATTGACTCTGTCGAATGCCTTAGAAAAGTCTAAGTAAATCACATCTACGGGAACTCCCTCGTCAGCAGCCCTGGTCCATGAGTCCCGAGCAAGTAGTAGATTGGTGAGGCAAGATCGTCCGCGTCTGAATCCATGTTGGAGGTTGGAGATGATTTGTAGACTTTCAAAATATCTCACCATTTCATCAGCGATTATAGACTCCATCACTTTTGATAGAACAGGAAGGAGAGTAATAGGTCGGTAGTTGGCAGGGTCTGACCGCTTACCTCCCTTGTATATCGGAGTGATAAGTCCACGTTTCCACTCAGACGGAAGTGTATGAGAATCAAATAGAAACTGGAAAAAGGTTGCAAGGTGGACTGCCATGGTGGGTGCAAGGGTTTTAAGTACTTTTGGACAGATCTTGTCAATTCCCGGCGCACTATTTTCCCTGAGCGACTGTAATTTCTTTGCCACAGATGTAGGGCTAAAGTTGACCGTGGATAAGCCGACGACATTTGCTGGGATGTAGCAAGGCGATGGTTCCATGGCGTGTCTAGTCACTGAGACAAACTGCATGAGCAATGCATCCGCGGTCTCCTCTTCAGTAACCGTTAGGCCATTGACCGTCTCTAGTGGTGGTATTCCCGTCTTAACCTTCCTTTTGTCATTCACATACCGGTAGAGCAGTTTGTGATTGCTAGTAAATTTGCGTACCATAGTTTCCTGCCATTCGTACTTGTCAGCTTTAAGGAGTGAAGTGCAGTAGTTTCTGACTGTTTTGTAATGATTCCACGTGATATCACTTGGACCTAGCAAATGACCCCTCCAAGCCTCGTCTCGCCTATTCAACCACTTACGTGTTCTACTCCGGATCCAGTTGTTGCTCCGTCGCGAAACTCGTAATGGTACGTCTTTTGAAGCTGATTGTAGGACCCAGTTTATCTTGCCTTTCAACACTTGCCAGGCATCATTCGCCGAAGTGTGCATCTGGAGGTCCCAGTCAACGGTTGTCGCTATAGTGTGAAGCTTGGAATAGTTGGTGATGAATCGTCGGGTTTCTGGTTCTTTGTCAACCACACTGGCATAACACACATAATCAAACGTTAGAACTGAATGATCGCTACAACCTAGCGGGGGGTTGTATGAAACCGACTCAACCATTAACTCCTCATTAGTCAGGATTAAATCAAGTATTGAAGGCTTGTTTGAACCGCGGTGTCTGGTTGGTTGATCCACATGGTTATACAAAACTGCCATAGTCAAGAACTCAAGGAGCTTTGATTTGAAGCATGGCCCACTTGGGAACACAGATGCTATTGACGGTACATTGAAGTCACCCATTATTAGGTAGTGTGAGTACTTTTTCGACATAGCATATTGGAGAGCATTTAACAGAATATCATCGCTGTCGGCGGAGGAGTTCGGCGGCCTGTAGACAACTGCTATGAGGCAAGCATCATGTGTCTTCTTCTGAGGACAACCATCGGGACCGGATAGCTGCAGCCGGCAAAATAAGGCGTCGGGGATAATAAGGGAATGCTCAGTGAGAGCTTCACATTTCAGGTGATCTCGGTAGTAGATAGCAACGCCACCACCGCGAGATGGACGATCATTTCGAATGACTGACATTTCACTAAGTTCAATTTCTGGATCCAAAATCTCGTTTGAGAGCCAGGTTTCGGTTAATGCTATGATGTCCCAAGTTGCTGCTTCATGCCGATGGCGCAATTCCGGCAACTTGGAGTAAAGCCCTTGGGCGTTTGTGTAGCAACATTGCATTTGTTGCCGCATTAGGAGGTGGGTTCGCTGTGTTTGACCGGCACAAACAGTGCCGGTCTGCCCACGTTTTTTGACACGAGTGTTTGCACGCTTGGCTGGTCTATGGTCGGAAAAGCCAAGTCTGACTCAACTGTACCAGTGGTCTGTACTGCTTGCAGGAATGGTCTCAGTCGTACTTCTGGTGGTCCTAGCCTTCTGCTGTGGTACCACACGTTAATTGCCATTGATGCCATCTCCGGCGTAGCCAAGGTAACTTTCAAAATTTTCGGCCCGCTCCCTTGATAGTTTGGGGAGGAAGCTAAGCGGCTGACGTCGAATGCCACAACATTCTGCATGCCATAGAGTTCTGTGATGTAGCGCCACTCATCAATATCGTGCTTTTGTCTTTCACTGGTGTCGCCATGTTTCAGTTCGGGCACACCATGAACCAACACCACTTTCTTCATTACATTTTGACGAGACGCGGTTGGGTCGGATTTTCGCTTTTGTCTTTCCTTCCATGGCATGTCTGGAAAAATGCGGGCACTGAGAGAAGAGTTCGGTAGACTGTGGCTTGCTAAGAGAACATCTTCCAAGTCCTTTGTGTTGCCAAATGTTACTCGCAGTAACCGAGGTTCCCCTACGTGAGGAGACGATGGGTTTCGTGACAGACGTGTAAGACTAGTTGGGAGAACGTTTAGTCCTAGTGCGCAGCTTATCTCAGTCCAGCGATTTTGCTCTTCGGCTTGTCGACCTTTTAACGACTCGCTGGTGGGTTCTGGTACGTTTGAACATATGACTGTCATCGCTTGTTGGTTGCGTAGTAATTTAGTTTGTTGCAGTTCTTTTTGGGTGGAGGTTTGTCGTGTGGGAGTGTTGGTCTTGTCTTGTGGGGAAGACAAGTCAAGGCTGCAGCAAGAATTCTCCTGTGCAGCGACGTTATTCACACAGTTTGTAATGTGCTGCCCAGCTAATAGCGATGATCGTGCAATTTGTGCATAACTCTTTACGCCTTGCGGTATAACAGAAGATTTTATAGAATTTTCAACTGGCTTGGCATCACAGTTGTTTATCGCTAATGGCGCTTGTTTTTCGCCGGAACGTGTAACATTTTTAATGGATAACTTTGGTCTTTTGGTAGGTCTGGGGTTAGGGCTACTTAATACACTAAGCTGCAACTCGAGTTCAGCGATTTTCCCTCCCAAAGCCTTGACCAATTCTTTCTGTTCGGATGACGCAACAGCCAACATTTCACACCTCGCGTTGAGAGTTCGGATAATCTTGGCTATTGGGCTATCTGAACACGCATCACAGAACCACAAACTATTTGTTATTACGCTGCGGTTTCCACCAAGTTCTGAGTTCACGTCCACTTCGTCGTAAGAATTTGCACACAAAGAGCACGTGATTTTTGTGATGACAGTTCTCCGCTTACTTGAGCCATGATTGACCTTCGTTGTTTTGTTCACGCGTGGACCAGCTGATAAACTTCGCCTTCCCATGGCTTAGTGACTCGTATGCACTTTAAATCACGCCGGCTAGAGGTAACCGTCGCTGTCCGGGTTTGGTGGTGATGGGTCCTGGCGCAAGCGTGTATGGAATCACAAACACTTCGTGTGGTAGGGTGCACGAAGGAATATAGATGAAAGGACAAAATAGCCAGTATCTATGGTGTATGGTGGTGCACAGTGCTAAGCTATATGTCACCTGATAGCTTTAGAAAAGCTCTGTAGAATGGTTTCTTAAATTCACTGAGATTACCTCGAGAAAACAAGCTTTCAAGCGTGGTTCTTAATGTACGAATTGCCGAAGACGCCGGTTGGGATAAAATAGCGAGACGGAGGACTTACTGCGCAAATATAAATCCCGTTCGATAGAACTCGGCGAGCCGAAATGAATGGGCGTATTTCCGAGAATGTAGCACAAAAAATGAACGGAATAATCCAGGATTACCACAGAGCACAGAATTATGCGACCGTCTGTGAGCGTGCGACACACCTCTCTCTGAGTGGCATTGTAATTCAAGGGTGTGTTGCGCACCTGATCCCATGCGGTCCTAAATGTGTATGAACCACTTGTTTGGTCACCGGCTCCTAACGCGTTATGATACCCTCATATCGCCCTGCTGCCTTGTAGGTTAGATCCTACATCAAAGGCTCGGGGTGGGGCCCCCTAAGACAACCCTCCACTTCGGCCTGGGCAGCCGGATAGGGTCTTGCCCACTGACAAAAGTGGATGGACCATTCCCATCTCTTCCTAATAAAAAACATCCAAAAACTCAAAATCTGCGAGTGTAAAGATGGACAAAAATTGTTTATTTTCTTCGTTCATTTAATTCAACCCCATCTTCCAATTCCGCCATGGTTCCGATGGCCCAATATCTGTGCAGCGATTGTGCTATATATATATATATACATATATATATATATATATATATTTAAGCGTGACATTATCACCCCAAGATTTAAAGGTGGTAGCCGTTCATATCCTGCAAACTATTGTCCAGTGACTCTCCTCTCTGTGCTTTTGAAGGTGATGGAAGCGGTCGACGCTGAGGCTTTAATGGACTACCTGGAAAAATGCAACAGCTTTGCTCCGGAGCAGCATGGCTTCCGTCAACACAGGTCATGCACCACCAACCTACTGCTTGCACGCGGTAGTTGGACGGAAGTGGCTGGTGATGGGGTCGGAGTTGACTTCATCTATCTGGACTTATCCAAAGCTTTCGACCGCCTTAATCACCGCATCCTACTTCATCGGCGACAGAGTTACGGAATCGGAGATCCTGTAATTGGTTGGATTGGCAGCTTCCTTCACCAATGGAAGCTTCAAGTACGTGTTAGGGGATCATTCTCTGACCCATTTGAGGTGGAATGTGGTGTCCCACAAGGCTCAGTGCTGGAACCGCGTTTATTCCTGGTGTTTATCAACGACCTGGCAAGAGTCATCTCCTCAAACTTCCTGCTTTTGGCCGATGACGTCAAGATATGGCGGGCGATTAGTAACAAGGCAGATCAGGATCTGCTCCAACATGACCTAGATTGCATTTGCGAATGGTCAAAGAGGAACAAGTTTCAACTGAACATGGCAAAGTGCAAAGTGATGCATCTGTGTCACCAGCCGGTGAGCGCTTACAAGCTTGGAGAAGGTCTCTCAGGAGCGTGAACTGGGTGTATTGGTACAGGAAGATCTCGGGTGTTCAGAACAAGCAGATAAGGAGACGAGAACCGGCAATCAACAATTCGGTCTTCTTCACAAATCCTTCGGTCAGTTTGAACCCTCAATCTTTCCTCAAATGCTTAACCCCTACGTGCGTCCGCACGTGGAATATGCTATTCAGGCGTGGCAGCCGTGGCAGAAACAGGATCTTGTTGCTCTCGAGACTCCTCAACGTAGGGCAGCCCTGAACGTCAATGGCCTCTTTCATCTGCCCTATCGGCTTAGACTGAAATCTCGAAGAATGTACGGCAGTCGATATAGGCTTTTACGAGGGGATCTCATAATGGTTTACCAGATTCTGAAGAATCCAAACCCCGTCTGCCGTCCGCTGCTGGAATTGAACTACAACACTACACCAAGAGGTCATCCACTGAAACTGGCAATACAGTATAGCCTGCTAGAGTGCCGTGGAAATTTCTTTTCTCTATGTGTGTGCCAGCCTTGGAACGCCCTCCCTAATTATTTCGTCTCTGCTCCCAATCTGGCGAGATTTATAAAACGGGTTGACGATGCATTATCACATTTACATTTCATTTTATGACTTGTTAGCCAGGGACTACAAAACGCAATCAAACAGTGTCTTGCCAAACGCCTAACCAATGGATGTACGCATTTATACGTTTAATGAGCGAACATCTCCGCTATCCTACATAGGTCTATGATGAGTTCAACAAAATGCTTTTCTCTTTATCATGCAATTGACTTTCGCAATAATTTCCATCCCACGGGACTTGTTAAGCAGTGCTTTTTTTACCCGTAATAAACCATTGTTCCATTGTTGTTTCCTTGTTAAAAGCCTCCATCTGAGGATTTACTGTTGGAGACTTCGGTAGCCTTATGTTCATGTACGTTTAGGTGTGATCTGTTGGGATGGATACGAAAAACTTTATAAGTAAGTTTCAGGTGATCAATCCAAATAGTGTCCGTTCTATTGTGTAGCTGGTCAGTGCTTAGCATGATGTGTAAGAATGAAATATGGACCCTTATACAGGGGTTGTAAATATTGTTTAACATAGTCATTGCGAATGAAAATATGTGTGCACGGAAAGCGATCCAGTTGAACATACGATAATTTCACTGAAGTCCTGGGTGTGCAATAATTAAGTTGGCTCATGTGCTTCTTCAGTTTAGTAACGCAAATGAAGGGATCAGTTTTACTGTTAACTATTGAACAAATAATTTACCAGTAGAGCGTAGTGTGGTTCCGGAAACCTGTTCTGCAGGTGAACGTTGAAGGATTAAAGGAAACATTGTACGCAAATGGAGAAAAATCATCGAAATAATATCCCTCCATTGAATAGGACAGAGTGTGCTTTGATCGCGGTTTTCATGTGTCGGTGAAAACGTTCAACTAAACCTACGTTTGGAGATGATAAGCTGTAGTGCAAATCCATTTTCAGCCCAAAAGTTCCGTTAACTGTTGGAAAAGCTGGAATTCGTGTTGTGAATCGCGGTCAGTTGTGATTAAGGAGGAACGCCAAAGCCGGCTATCCAGCTGGTGAAAGGTGCACGGGCGATGGTTTCTGCAATTATATACATGGCAAAAAATTGGCAAACCAATCAAAACGTCAAAATCAAGTCCAAGGCAATCGGATTGATTGCCTCAACAGTTTCTGTGCACATAGCACTGGTTGATAAGCCCTGATAAGCGAAGCCCTGATCAGTGAAGCGTTGCTTATCAGGGCTTATCAACCAGTGCTATGTGCACAGAAACTGTTGAAGCAATCAATCTGATTGCCTTGGACTTGATTTTGACGTTTTGATTGGTTTGCCAATTTTTTGCCGTGTATATAATTGTGTATGTGTTTCTGCTTGTATTGCGTATGCGACTGACGAGAACAATCGAAATGTTAACATATCGCAATCTGTGCCTTCTTTCTGCTTCTGCAATTATGTCTGCAGTGCCAATGGCTTCAGGCCATCGAGTGAAACGATCGATGAATGTTTTTATGTACGAATTACCACTGGAATATTGTAGAGAACCGACGATATCGATGTGCATATGGTCGAATGTGCCTGGTTGTGAGAAAGTTCCAATGTGCGATTGGGTACGCCGAATGACTTTCGCACGTTGGCATGCTAAGAAATCTTTGTTCATGTTCAACCATACAAAGTGTGCGAAGATCAATTTAACAGTTGCACGTAAACCGGGATGCAAGACTATCTGAATAGCTTCGACAACGGTTCTTTGCATGGGTACATGGACTAGTGGTCTTGGGACTGCCGTGAGAGATCAAAATCAATCGTACTTGGAGCACAGTGCAGACAAACTGACTGGATGTCTAATGAAAACACTTTGTAATTTTCCTGCGGCTGAGAGGTGCAGTTTACAACAAAAGTGCACTCATATTCTTATCATGGGTGATTTCAACGTACATTGTTTAGAAGCCCCTGCCACGATCGGAGAACAATTCAAAACCGATTTACATGATCTAGTAACTACTGCTCCTCTTTACAACCACATCACTTTGCCCACTCGGTTCAGAACTGGTAACCGGCCATCTGTGTTGGATCTTGTGCTTACCAACGAGGAGCATATGATTGATGCGTTGGTTTTAGACTGCCCGTTGGGTCGCAGTAATCACGCAGTCATCAGTTTCAACTTCGTCTGCTATGCAGAATATCTGAATGATAACGATGAGACGGTGCGAACCATCACAAGGTACGACCGACTTGGCCAGCTAGTCAGCGCCACAACATGGCCTTTCCTCGAAGAAGTACCCCCGGAAGTCGCCTGGCTCGAGTTCGTCAACACATTCAGACAGCTGATTGCACAGGCTTCAGAGATAAAAGCTTGCAATAAGTGTACATCAGTTTCTTTCGTTAGGAGCAGAACCCGAAAATGGATGACAATACGCAACTCAGCATGGCGAGTGTACAGAGAAGCTCCAGCACCAGAAAATTGGGACAACTACGTAGCCCAACGTAACCACTGCACTCAACTGTTACGAGAAGACAAAGCCGCCTATCAGCAGAACATCGCAAAAACCTTCAATGCTAACCACAAACTGCTGTACAAACACGTTAATAGCCTACGAAAGGTGAGGCAAGGATTTCCTCCACTCAAGACGGTTGATGGCCCAACAAGAACGTCTATGGAAGCTGCAAACGCGCTGCAGATGCAATACGCCCCCACGTTTCAAAGAGTCTTGCCACCAAGCGATCTACCAAGCTTTGTATTCTGCTCACTAGGACTAACCTACATCAATTTTACCGCAGAGGCTTTATTGCAAAAGCTGACTTCTTTACGCAAACACAGCTCGCCGGGTATCGACACCATTCGTCCAGAGGCATTGGGAGTAGCAGCAAACCAACTGGCAGGACATTTAGCTCAGCTTTTCCAGCGCTGCTTAGACCAGAACCAAGTTCCCGCCATGTGAAAGCTTAGAATAATAAGCCCGATCCACACAGGTGGAAGTAGAACTGATCCCTCCAACTACCGCCCAGTAACCCTTCTTCCTATACTCTCCAAGGTCATGGAATCCATAGTTGCCGATGCACTGGTGTGCTATCTGGAAAACTGCAACCTCATCACTCCTGAACAGCACGGTTTTCGTCGACAGCGGTCATGTACAACGAATTTACTAATTGCACGCAGTAGTTGGACCGAGGCAGCCGACGCTGGAGAAAGTGTTGATGTGATCTACCTGGATTTTGCCAAGGCTTTCGATCGTCTAGACCATCGGATACTTCTATCCAAGCTGCAGCATTACGGGATCGGAGACCCTCTTTTAAGCTGGATCGCCAACTTTCTATTTCAAAGGCAATTAGTGGTCAGAGTTCGGAGCTCTTTATCGGACCCCATACAAGTCGAGTGTGGTGTGCCGCAAGGCTCGGTTCTAGGTCCACGTTTGTTTTTGGTGTTTTTAACGACCTTGCACAGGGAATCGCTTCAAACTTCCTAATGTTTGCCGACGATATCAAGATCTGCCGCAGGATCCCGGCGAACGCCGACGAACTTGTGCTTCAAAGTGACTTAGATAGAGTGTATCAATGGTCGACTCAAAACTTATTGCATTTCAACGTCAGTAAATGCAAGGTGCTTTCCATCCGACATCAAAGCAGCTACTCATACCGACTCGGAACGGATGTACTGCAACAGTGACTTGGGTGTCCTGGTTCAAGATGACTTGGGTTGCTCCAGGCAATCCGAAAAGGCCTCGAAGACCGGGAACCAACACGTTGGGCTGTTGAGGCGGGAGTTTGGACAAATAAACGGCTCCATATTTCGACAAATTCTCAGTGCGTATGTTCGCCCCCATGTCGAATATGCAATTCAAGCCTGGCATCCATGGCTGAAACACGACCTTAATGCACTGGAGCAGCCTCAACGCCAGACATCTAAGAACGTAACTGGAATGTGCAATCTGTCTTACCAGGAGAGGCTGCAACGACTAGGACTGTTCAATGGAAGCTATCGCAGGCTACGAGGCGATCTGATTATGACATACTTGATTCTGCGAGACCCACATCATGTGTGCCGCTCTTTACTGCAACTCAGCAGCAATACAAACCTGAAGGGCCACTCATTAAAACTCACAGAACAATACAGTCGTCTGGAGTGCCGCAGAAATTTATTTTCCATCCGTGTCTGTCACCCGTGGAATGCTCTCCCAGAATCGGTCGTCTCTGCACCGACACTAATAGTATTTAAAAGACGGTTGGACGATGCACTCATCCACTTACACTTTGTTACTTAACACTATGTCTCCATCCTACCCCTAGAGTTTACCATAAAATTCTTTGTTGTTAACTGTGGATGCTGTGAATCTAAGAGGATCGCAGGACTGCAGCGAAGCAAACGATAAGTACTTATTTTCATATTTAAAGTATTAACTATTTTACTATCCTTATCATCATTGTTGTTATGTTGATATCCACTGCAACTATCCAACGGGACTTGTAAAGCAAGGCTTCTTAACCCGTATAAATTCATTTTTCATTGTTCATTGTATTTTTATCGTTGAGTCATACGTTCCAGATCAAAGGAAAAAGAGTTCACCAAACCAACTTGCGGACGTGAGTTTGTGTGAGCTACAATATTATCACGTTCAGGAATATGGCGGATATCACTGGTGTACAGTGAAGTGAAGTCTAGTTGAGGTACTTCACGGATGAAGGCCTATCTGGCTTGGCCTGCAGACCGAATGTCAAACGCTTGTGATAAGTAAACACAACGAACGGTCTTCCTTTCAGGAAATGTCGGGAATGGCGGATGCTTAAATATGTGGTGAGTAACTTACGACCAAAAATACTATCTCGAGTTTATGCTGGTGTGCGCAGGTAGAAGCAAAAACTAGTGATTGTAGAATTTTATAGACCGTTTGCTAAGACAGGTCCGATAGCTGTATTCAATGTACTGATGTTTATCGATAACGGGTTTCGGATGGCGGATAGAAAAGCGTCATACTATTAGCCAGAGAAGCAGAAGTGTCCATTAAATTGAATTGCTTCGGATCACCAACAAACCATTTCGTGAGTGGAGATAATGCATATTCGGCGTGTGGAATAAAACGGCGGTAAAGCCTCAGTATGATTGTCAGAGGTTTCAACTCTTTCTCGGTCATGGGTGTCGGCTATTTTCTTATGACATCAAGTTGTTATGCTTTTGGCGAAATGCCGGTGTTATCAATGATATGACAAAGATAATTCAGCGAAGATTAACCAGAGACATTTGTTGCTGTTGATCACCACTCCGTACTTGGTGAGACGTGTGAATAAGATTTCTAGATGGTTCAGGTGTTTGCATTTGTCAGCACTTGCAATAAAAATATCACCAAGGTAAGCAGTGACCAATTGAAGGTCTGGAGGTGTCTGCTCAAGAAAGCGTTGACATGCATGTGCAGTGTTACGTAAGTCAAAAGGCATGTGTACAAAGTCGTACGAACTGAATGGAATTGTAATAGCTGTCTCATGAATTTCAGCAGGAATAACATGGATACAGTGATAAGCTATCATGACATAAATATATGAAGAAGTTTGCATAAAGGAAGATAAGAAAAGTCATAATTGTGTGGAATGGGGAATCTATCAAGAACGGCGAAACGATGAAGTGATCTATACTTGCCACTGGGTCTCCAATTGGATGCTGTTTGCTTATATGCCATACGCAACAGTGATGCCCACATGCTTTCAGGTGGTCGAGTTATTCCAAACTGTAATATCTGTCGAAAAGCATCCTTCGCCATTTTCAGTCATTCTGGAGTTAGGCGTCGCAGACAGGAGAAAACTGCAATATCACTGTTGTTGATGTGGTGACATACAAAAGCTTTAGTATTTGGTTGATGTAAAGTTGGTTTCCGTAGCTCGGGAAATTTATAATGCAGGTTGTATTATGGAGAAGCGTTCTATGGTAAATGGTTTATGAGGTAGCATGTAAGTGTACCCATTGTGTTCCAAAGAACGGAAATCCGCGTGTTGACATCTAGAAAACGCTGTCTTCGGAGATCCACTGACAGGTTGAAATGTGGCAGGAAATCCGGTCCTAATATGAATTGATCCTCGTCTGCAATGATGAATATACAACCTAATTGTCGCCGTAGGCCAAGGCTGAGTATAAAGGTTTCTTGACCGTAAGTTTTAATACTGGTCATATTGGGTGTTTGTTAAGCACATTGAGGATGAAGTGCGGTTAACAGAAGTGTTGGTTACAGGTATGACACCTATGTCAGCACCGGTATCGACATGAGAAATGGAAACTGGTGAGCTGATCAAAAAAGGAGTTGGCGAGAGTTGGATTACTGTTGGTCAAGAACCGTGTTCGCCTCTATCGTCTGGCCTGTTCGTTTCCTGGCTGCAGGAAGTCTGGCGGTTGCCTTTTTAGGAAGGACTAGCGTTAAGTGCTAGAAAGGAATGTGGTACCAACAAGTGCTTGCTATACGCGATAAAGAAAGGTTTCTTGTTTGAGAGATGAACGGGTACTAGAAAAAAGACATAGTGTCTGTTGATTTAAACGAAGTTTGGCTATCTGCTTAGCCAACTCGTCCAGGCGGTTGTTAATCGAGTTTAGTAGACTGCGTTTCAACCGCCACTCACCGAATCTTCCCTAACCTACGCTACTGGCTATTGCCTACTCTACAACGCAGTCATGATGTCACCTCGGTTGGTGACGAAATACTTGCAACCAAAATGCCAAGCTCAGCGTACAGTTCAACTGCCATCTGAACAACCTAAGCTACCAGTCTTCATTACTATCTTTGCACGATAGCCAGCTTTTGTAACGGTATGTTGTCTACACAAGGTGTAGGTGCCTCGGCTCTGAATGTTTGCTTAGGACATTAAGATTTTTAGATGAGCTCCTTCTCTCCCACTTATTATTCTATATTTCATAGGTCATGGTGGTTGTATGGCAGCGATTCATTAGTTCAAACGGTTGACGTACTGTTGTTGTTGTTGTTGTTGTTGTTGTTGTTGTTGTTGTTGTTGTTGTTGTTGTTGTTGTTGTTACTATAACTTGGATGTCAGTTGTGCTGAACTGGATTTCTAAAATGTTGTCAACAGTAATATCAAGTTGCGTCAAGGAAACACTGTCAGCTTCGCTTGCTAGAATAGCCTGTAACTGCGTAGATAAACGCCACTGCAACAACTAATTAACTAAGGCGTCATTCAGTTGGCTATTGCCTAACACACTTTGAAGACGTCTGAGGAACTGGAAAGGAGTGTCCGTAAAGTTATTAGCTGTTAACCAATGATACCAGACACTTTTGCTTCGAAATGTTGGTTTTTATTGGACTGCATTGTTAAGCTGAGGATAAGGTTTAACATCATCCGGTGACAACAGAATATCTCATAAGTTAGCAACAAATTGGTGGCAATACGGCCAGCGCATGGTAAAACATTGTATGTTGGTGTGTGGTATTGCGAAGAGCAAACTGTGCGTTGACCTGAGTACACCATATTCGTTGGTAATATTGCTAAAAAGCGGACTATTCGCCGAACCTAAATTAAGGTTTACTAGTGAGGGATGTGCGGAATCAGCTTGGTATGATGGCGTAGCCATGACGTCAACTAAACGATAGAGTAAAATACTGGAGTTCTAAATGTCTCAAGTGGGATAACCAATTATCAAAGTCCGTTATGGTCTATACATGCGGATCACGTGCTGTGTTAAACAAATATTGCCATGGGTCTGGTCATAGGAAAGTGAAATTGCACAAAAAATGTATTTCTTGTGAAAGTTGTAAACGAACGTAACAGTATATTCCCGCCTAATATTGGCATGAACAAACGGTTACTCTCAACTTACTGCCACCTTCTTATCTTTTGCGTTTTCAACATGCACCACCTGGACGCCTCGACAGCCCTAGCTGTTTGCAACACCGAACTGCAAGTCCTTATCACAAGTGTTCCACTGTACAATCACATCACCACACCTACCGGGTACAGAGCTGATTACCAGAGCTGGTAGTTACAACTTTAGAACTCGTGATTCACAGATCATTGATAGACACTTCACTAGAGCTAAGTGTTCATGTTAGCATGCTATAACTACGTGTTGCGCTGAATATCCGATGGAACACACTGAACTATTTTCATACACTGCCACACTTTGACCGATCTAGTTGCAAAGACAGCGCCCGGAATCAGTTTGCTAGACCTTTCAGCAACCTGACCGTAACTGCTTCATAAACTAAGCAAGCTCGTTCTACCAATTCATCGTCGTTCATCAGAGACAGAAGTAAAAACACGTTTCAATAAGGTATTCAGCTTGACACGGTTACAGTGGCCGTTCTGGTCCCGAAACCAGGCACAGACCTTGTAATACGTCTGTCTGTAAGGATAAATTGGCTCACCAGTAACATTCGCTTTTAAAAGTTCTAGAAACGAAACGATTCCACAAAAGCAAATTACTATTATTCACAAAGCAATGCAGTGTATCTCACCACATTAGACGACAGTCGGAGTGGCACAGAGTGCTGAAAAAGCAGCCAATGCTCCACGGATGCAACGTGCAACGATCTTACATTGATACGGAAGCGACTGTTACATACCACATCCATAGCCCCAAATGCATCACTTATTAACAGTGTTTTATAAATTGCCCTCACTACGCACTTACATTTGCACCGAAATTGACGGCATTCCCCCGGGGATGTTGAACGTAGCAGCAACGACACTGACAGAGCCATTAGTGCATCTCTTCCAAACGTGCCTAGAGAGGCAAATTGTGCCCACCATGTAGAAATATGAAATGATCACGTCGAGTTGAAAAAGCGAAAACTGCTCAAAACCCACATAAAAGCCCTCAGTTGTTCTCCACCCTGCGCTCTCAAGTGGTGGAGGACAAAACTTCTGAGACTTTAGGCAACCATTTAGTAAGTTGCAACATCGTAGCACCGAAACAGCACGGATTCTGCCAACAAGGTTAGAACATTACCAAACTACTTATTGTTTGAGGTAGTTGAATGGATTTACCGACAAAAGTAGAGAGAGCACCATTATTCACCCCGATTTTTCCAGTCTTCCGCCGACTGTATTACGGCATTCAACGTTACAGACTCGAAAGCTATGTAGTTGGGAAATGGTACTTACATATATCGGGTATTTTCTGCAGAACCGACAACTGCACGTTCCGAATACGCTGTCCAATCTGATCCATGTATAATATGTTTCACAGAGATCAGTTCGGCGGCAAAATCTGTTTCTCCTGTTCACTAATGAGCTTACGCGTCTAATTACCTCGGATTTGTTGTTATTCACTGATGAATTTAAGATGTGCTGAACGATCGCCAGCCAAGAAGATCGCGATGCAGTTAGGCCAGACCTAGACAGAGCGTATGAATTGTCATTTCACAGTTTGCTTCCGTTTACTTCGTCTAATTGTAAGATGAACCACATCCATCCCTATCCTAGAAACATATACAAGCTTGGGTTTTAAAAACTGCAAGCAGCCTCCCAGGAGCGTGATCTTGTGGTAAGTATCCAGGTTGACCTTGGCTGTTCAGAGCAATCAGGGAAGGCGTCAAAGAATGGAAACCAAAACGTTGTCATGCCGCGGAAGGCGTTCGGACGGTTTGACCCATCCATTTGTTTACAGTTGTTTAACACATACTTGCAGCCTCATGTGCAATTCACAATTCAGGCCTGGTAGCCCTGGCACAAGAAAGATCTCGCAGCGCTCGAGACTCCACAGCGAAGAGCCACCAAGCAAGTCAAATGATTGTTTTACCTTCTATATAAATTTAGGCTGAGGACTCTAAGATTGTACAGCGGTCAGTATCCGTGCCTAGGTGAAAATCAGATTTCGAGAAATATCAACCACGTCTGCCGCCATCTACTCAAATCAGCCACAACATGAATTTGAGAAACCAGCTGCTCAAGTTGGTTGCACAATACAGTCAGCTAGAATGTCGGCGCAACTTTTACTCTTTTTGTGTATACCATTCATGGAAAGCCCTCCGAAATTACATTGTTTCCGCCTCCAATACAACTGCGTTTATAATGCGCATTAACAATGTTTTAATCCCTCTAAATTACGAGGTATAACCTGGGTACATCAACAGACAAAATAAGGTGACGAAAACTGCCCAACCAGCATAAACCTACATAATGGAGGTTGGATTTTGCTGCTTGGCTCTAGGTGCACACTCTGGTTATCCCAACCAGATGCTTTTCATTTTCTCTAAATGTTTGCACAAATCTGTGATGTTGCTTCTAACTATCCTACGAACTCGTTAATAGTCGATGTTTAATAGTATATTGTGGAGAAAAATGAGCAGAAGCTTGACACGTCCCGTCGGATCATCAGTTAGGGGTGGGCAAAATGTAGGCAAAAATAGCAATTGGAAACAGCAGCAAATTGCGAGCTTTCTGGTTACAGCGTTCCCTTCTGAGCAGTTTCCATTTGATTGCAAGTATTATCTCAGGTTATGACCTGCAATTTCCGGGAAAAACTAGTGGTTTGCTTCGTTTTTGTTTTACTGCATTCCTACTAGCCTACAGACAGCTGCTATGTGCTGCCAACATCACTAAATACCGTGGGCATGAGTAATACAGGCTATTTCACTTTACGCGCTTGGCTGTGGGTTTCTTCATGTGTTTTGAAGCCTTATTAAACTCTATGAATGGTTTCTAGCTTGCCATCCCTATGCGCAAAAACAAGTAACTTCACTAATGAGGTGGTTTGGTGACCTAAAGCCCAGCTGCTTAATAAACTTTTTGACTGACCATGGTACACTAACCGTGTAAGCGGCTTCCTCTCATCTGTCACTTCCTTGTAGAAAGCTGTTGGATGGCCTAATCGAAGTAAGCTGCACAAAGGTTGGATCAACTGATCTATATTAAGCATTTCACTACAAGCAGCTATCCGTCAGCCTACATCCAAAAGCTCATGAACATTAATAAATAACATAGTTATTACTGCGTGGCATGGGTGGAGATCATAAGCTGGACAACCGGTGCACTAATAGGTAAACCAAAACGAACCTTTGATGAATAGATAGCCTAGAATGGAAATATGTTCACTAACAGTGAGCTGTACAAAACATGAAACTATGGTGCTCGGAATTGAGTTTTTATTACTTCAGAAAATGTTAGTTTGTATAATAAGCTAGGTGGTCCCGCACAACAGCTAATAGCATGTAAATAGCAACTTATGCGAGTAAATAATGTAAGAACGTTACTAATTAAAGTAGGCATGCAAATACATCTTCCATGAGGCTAAGTATAAAGAAAATGTTTGAGAAATAAATAAACAGATGCGGATATCTACCGCATACGGAGTAAAATTTACAAACGCTGATACGCGTTTAGGGCCTAACGGTTACTTACCAAATCCAATCATAGTCTAGAAAGACAGTTTTGTGTAGATTCACCTACTGCAGAATTGCTGGGGTGCATAATTTTACGAGCAACTTTACTGAACATCCTTTATTCGATGAAACCCACTACGTGCTGATCAACGACGCTTTGATGGGACCTTCCGTGAATCGCCACTTGCCAAAATTGCACCTGCTACTTTGGATGTGTGCTCATACTACACATCACTACTTCGTTTGTTAATTGTTATTGACGTGTGGATGACAAGTTTGTAGTGCGCAATTCAACCAATGATGATTCCAGCCGGTTGAACCAGCTATAAACGGCACATTTAGCATTTTAGGCAATAAAGGAATGCGACTTGATTGTAAACTGGCGTTGTACACATTTTACTATACAGAATAGAATACAGATAACTAAAAGAAACTTGGTGTTGGAAAACATAATAGGTCAGCCATTGCATGCATTTTCTCATTTGTGTGCACTGAAACACCAACGGGACATTGTTTGTTGCGGGTAACTGCATGCCACCAAATACGGCAGTCCACTAACATCAGAAGCTAAATGACAGGATACAAGAAAACGGTGAAAGGATTATACGCAGCTAAATTAGTTCGAATGCAAGTATGTATTTTCAACCTATTCAAGTGATTACAACATCCTGGGGGAATGTGTTCCTACCCGACTCCTTCAACAAAGAAATTGCTATTGATTTGATAAATTTCGGACTTTTCATTGCGGTAGTTAGCAATATACCTGTTCACTTCACTTCAGTATATACTTCATTAGCCAAACGACTATACTTAATGATCAGCATGCAAAAAACAGACTCCATATTTAGCCTGAAGCATATATTCTGGACCAATACTCTTGCATCTGTGGCGTGAGTTACGTCAGCGATACAAATATGCTGCTTTCTAAACAGATAAGGAAACACTGGACAGGTACCGTTAAGTGCCTTATAAATTCCATCCTTGGGGGCTTAGTTGAGTGCACAAAAATTAGAACCGCTCACGATTCCTAGAAAGTTACGTTTTGTTTGAGTGGCACTCCAAATGCTTAGGAAACGAAGCTTACGGGCGGCCGAAACCATTACCATCAGACCAAAAGAAAGCCACTTGATAAAGCTCGCCTTCTACTATGGATAACGTATTTCCATAGTGCTTTCATAAAAGATGTTGAGTTGCGTTTACTTTGGCAACTATTGGCTAAATAGATACATCAAATTATCTGTTAAGACAATTTAATTTCTTCCTCGATCCCACACTACTTATTTTTTCCGCGCATCGCCAAAACACTTATTTAAACCTAATTTTAACGCAAACACCTGATTAGTTTCTTTAAAGAAACAAGCTTTGCAATATTGTGTTCTGATAAATAATTAAAGGTTTTTATTGTATCTGCAGATAAAGTCAAGTTTGTCTGGACAACGGATAAACGTCAGGTTAAAATATACATTGTGAACGACATTGGTTCATGTTCCGCTTTCACATTACACTGCAGATGCACCGAAACATAATAGCAACAAGGTATAAGTGAAAAGGGAAACATATACCCATCAGTCACTATGCCAACTGCTTGTACAGCATGTTTGGCAATTTCGTAAGGCCAATGAAGAAATAAATAAATAAAGGAACATTAATATTTTTAGGCTTGCTAGATGCAGTGCCTGCAATGGGTAAGATCAATATTTACACAAAACCCACGACATTGCACGTGGGTGATAACAATGAGTGGATATGTGTAGTGTACCGGAAAACAAGCTCTTTCAGTATTTGTAACATTGGATTTTACGGTTGTTTTAACCTTCGAAACGTCTATTTGTTTTACTGACTGCACATCCGTGGACACAAACCGTTTTGGTGAGTACCTCGCTGCACGTTTCTCGCTCAGTCTGACTCGCTTCCTATTCTTGTAGCCTGTACAATATACGTTGGGTTCAGTCGCCTCCGACTTCTATACTGTCATATTTGACACATATTACGTGCCATTGCTTACTGATTAGTATCCCAGGCTCCGCCCAACAATTGGTGACCCCCTGTCAGGAACACGCCGCCCGCCATTTTGCATTTTCATTCTGGTGAGCTCGTTCCAGTGATTTTGTGATTCATTACTTGTGATCATATTGTTTTCTCACCTACCACATTTTTATCTGCTTTTGCAATGAATTATCTAGAGGATAAGCCGTCTCCATGCGCGGTTAACGCTGTTCAGCCTGTCATGGTCAATTCTGTTGCCTTAGCCCCTCCCCCTTTTTGGGAGAATGACCCTTTATTATGGTTTTACATTTAGAATCCGTATTTCACATACGTAAGATTTCTTCTGATTTCGCCATGTATAACCAGCTAATATCTTGCCTTCCTCAGAATATATCCTCGCAGGTGAGAGACATCATACTTTGCCCCCCTCTAGTAATGAAATACGAGACACTTAAACAGGCTATTATTCAGCGAATCACGCCTTCTGACAAGGTCCGTCTGCAGCAACTATTTAGTGATCTGCAGTTGGAGATAGGATACCCTCAGCCTTTTTGGGCGTAATGCAACAGCTCACTTGCAAGTCGAACATGGACTTGGGGTTCACCGCGAGCTGTGGATGTAATGCCATCCTGAAAGCACTCAGGCTATCCTTGCAGTAGCAAGTGACTTGCCAATCACGGCAATTGCAGATCTAGCAGACCGCGTCATCGAACGGTACCGGCCAGAGACTGAAACCAAAGAACCTAAGCAGCTTTGCGCTGGCGCAACCACAACGACAGGCGCGACTAGCGCGCAGTCGGCAATAGATGCATTATCATTGCAGATGCGTCGTTTCAGCGCCAGATCGAGGAACTCAATTTAAGCGGTAAGCACCGCAACCGCTATGGATCATCGCCCCGTCACACAAAACCTGATGCCACGGGTCAATGCTTTTACCACTCGCTTTTCGGTACTAAAGCACGTAAGTGCATACAGCCGTGTAGCTACTCCGCTATAGATGATCCGCCACGCCTGGCTGTAATGACCACGAACGTCGGCAAAGCCGAAAGTCGTCTCATCTACATTAGGAATTATGACTCCGATACCCAGTTCTTAGTTGATACCGGGGCGGATGTCTGCGTCATTCCCCCTATGCCAGGTGAGCCTACCACTTCTCTGTCGTCAAGTCTCAGTGCCACCAATGGCAAGCCAATAGCCACCTATGGTCAGCGGTCACTTACCCTGGACCTAGGTCTTCCGTGCACGTTCCGCTGGGTATTCACTGTCGTTGCAGTCCCCTTTGCCATCATCCGCATTGAAGTTCTCAGGCATTTCGACCTCTTGGTCGATGAGAAACGCCAGATGATAGTCGACACTGCAACAAAACTCAGCGTACGTGGCATCACCGCCGATGTGACATCTATATCCCCGGTCCACGCATTTCCCCAGATCTCGCCAGACTACACTAATCTCTCTTCTCAGTATCCCAAGCTCGTTCAGCCAATAAACGCAGCTTTGCCCGTGGCAGCTCAAGTCACGCACCATATACGGACGAATGGCCCACCTGTGTCATGCCGTCCACGCCGCCTATCGCCTGAGAAACTAAAGGTAGCTAGGGCGGAGTTTGAGCACATGCTTGAACTTGGAATAATCCGCCCTTCCGACAGCCCCTGGTCCTCGGCCCTGCAGATGGTCCACAAAAACCTGGTGACTGGCGCCCTTGCGGTGATTACCGCGCACTCAATCGCCTAATCGTCCCAGATAGGTATCCCATCCCACGCATGCAGGACCTTACCGCACGCCTCACAGGTAAGACGATCTTCAGCAAGATCGATCTGGTTCGCGCCTATCACCAGATACCTGTGGAAGACAATGACATTCCTAAAACAGCCGCCATCGCCCTTTTCGGTTTGTTTGAATTTTTAAGGATGCCATTTGGACTGTGCAACGCCGCACAAACCTTCCAGCGCTTCATCCATGGTGTCACTTGTGGCCTTGACTTCGCCTATTCCTACCTCGATGATATTTTAGTGCCCAGTTCATTGGAACAAGAGCACCTCGAGCACCTTCGAACTCTCTTCCAGCACTTGACCGAACACGGTGTCACAGTCAACCCGACTAAGTGCGAACTCGGCAAATCAACGGTAGAATTCCTAGGCCACCTCGTTTCATCGTCTGGTATTGAAGTTCTTCCTGATAAGATCCAGGCAATCAAGGACTTCCCAACTCCGACTTCGTTCAAGCACCGTCGATTTTGTGGTTTGGTCAACTACTATGGACGCTTCATTCAGCGATGCACTCAGCTCATGCAGCCACTGACTGACCTAGTCAGAGGAAATGAACGTAAGTTCGCTTTCCCTGACACAGCACAGGCAGCCTTCGCCGAGCTCAAGGATGCTATCTCCAACATAGCCCTTCTCGCTTATTCCGAATCGACTGCACCTCTTTCTATTACGACTGATGCCTCAGACGTCGCGGTAGGAGCCGTCCTACAACAACACGTTGGTGGGCAATGGCAACCCCTTGGGTTCTTCTCCAACCGCCTGCAGCTAGCGGAATCCCGCTACAGCACGTTTGGCAGAGAACTGCTCGCCATTTACCTAGCATTACGTCACTTCTGGCACACACTCGAAGACCACGCTTTCACGGTCTACGCTTACCACAAGCCCCTTGTCATTGCCTTCAACTCTGCTAGCGACAAATACTCACCACGGGAAACAAGACACCTATACTTTGTCACGCAGTTTACTGCTGACATACGCCATGTCTCAGGTGTCGATAATCCCGTCGCCGACGCTCTCTCACGCGTCAACCCCACTCTGCAGTCCTTGCCTACCGCCGACGTTGCCGCAATTGCATCGGCTCAGGCTCAAGACGAAGATCTACAGCGCACTCTGCAGTCCACTTCGCTGCATGTGCAAACTGTTCCTCTCCAAACCACGGAAGGAACCATTCTCTGCGACACGTCCACAGGTTGTCCTAGACCTCTCGTGCCCGTCTCCTTCAGACGCACAGTCTTTGACGCACTGCACTCACTATCACATCCCGGTATCCGTGCATCTTTGAAACTGGTCACCGAACGTTTCGTTTGGCCCCGCGTAAACAAAGATGTTCGTACTTGGGCTCGCGCCTGCCTTCAATACCAGCGCTCTGAAGTACATCGTCACACCCGCAGTCCTCTTGGTTCATTCCCTGCCCCGGACTCTCGGTTCTCGCATGTATACTTAGACCTGGTAGGTCCATTGCCTCCTTCACGCGGATTCGTATACATACTTACATGTATCGATCGCTTCACCAGACGGCCAGAAGCCAGTCCCGTAACAAACTGCACAGCTGAGACTGTTATCCGGGCTTTCTTGGACCGATGGGTCTCGCACTACGGATGCCCATCGCCGAATTCATACCACAGCGTATTACCCAACAGTCAACGGGTTAGTTGAACGTTTCCATAGACAGCTTAAAGCCTCTCTCTGCGCCTCCTCCGACCCAAGCTGGAGCGAAAACATTTCGCTCGTACTCTTAGGAATTCACAGCAGCATCAAAGCTGACTTGCAATGTTCACTAGTAGAGATGGTTTACGACACGACGCTCAAGTTACCAGGAGAATTCGTTTCACTTCCCGCATCGTCGGGTATGCCTCCGTTTAACTTTGCGTCCTCCCTAGCTCAACGCATGCGTTCACTACGCCCAACCCCGCCCCGTGAACAGACTAGAGATGTGCAAATGCACAGCGGACTCTCTACCTGCACGCACGTCTTCATCGGCACCGACGCAGTGCGGCGCCCCCTCCAGCCTCCCTACACTAACCCTTTCAAAGTTCTTCAACAGACTCCGAAACACTTTACTTTAGACCAGAATGGT
Organism: Dicrocoelium dendriticum; assembly: GCA_944474145.2. Classification (NCBI taxonomy): domain Eukaryota; kingdom Metazoa; phylum Platyhelminthes; class Trematoda; order Plagiorchiida; family Dicrocoeliidae; genus Dicrocoelium; species Dicrocoelium dendriticum. The sequence goes on along the minus strand of OX104065.1, from coordinate 61,683,497 downwards.
CACCGAACAACGGTGTCCATCGACCGTCTCAAAGTGGCTTTCTTTGACGAGCCACTTGCAACACATCCTGATGCTCTCGCACAAGCACCCGCACCTGTGGTGACTTCCCGAGCACTGTATAGCCCGGAACTCTCCGTACCACTTGACCCACAACCTATCCCGCATCAACTCCAGGCAACCGACAGACGCCGTAGGCAGGTCAAACATCCGGTCCGTTTTTCAGATTTTGTAAGCGTTTGCTATTTCCATTAACAAGCCTTTTCGTCTTTAATGGTTATCCTGCGTCACACCCACAAACGTTTTGCAACAACTACAAAAAATCCAAAACATATTGAAAACCTAAAAAGCGTATTTGCTTTTATCATACATGCCATGTTCCCTCTCCGGCGCCAAAGCCACTTCCACGACCCTTGTCCACCCCCTCTGAGTTCCGCCTTCCAAAAACTCAACCACCGGAACCGCCCAGACAACTCTCGAGTGACTCGCCAACCGGCTCAACGCAACCCTGGAGTGACTCGCCAGCCGTCCCAAAGCCCCCTTCCTCACCCAAAGAACAGACAGACGCCCTCGACCGCAGACACCCACGAACGGATTGGTCCCCAAAAGCCGCCTAGGCATTACCGCCGAGGACGCGCGCATTTCTTCGTGGGACGAGGACGCCCGGATTTCTCCGTGGGACGAGGACTCCGGGACTGCTTCGTAAGACGAAGACCGTGGACTAAAGTGCGGTGGGGGGAGTGACAACTCCCAAGCGCACCGTCGGGTCTGCGGCAAAGGGAAGGTCCTGTCGGCCTTTTTTCTGGACTAGCCAGTTTTTTGCAGTCCGACCAGCCCGCCCCGACGGCCCACCGATGATGCACTCTGGTCCACACGATCGTCATAAATAATAACTAACAAAAGCCTGGACTCAGCGAAATCCGCTAAACACCCCACTTTGGAAGCCCTTACTCAAGCCCTTACAAATGTTTGCATCCACACTCACCTGTTTCGCCCACTTCAGCTCCATCGAAGGCTCCCATTCTTCAGCCTTCTAGGGGGAGGCCCTTGTAGCGTACCGGAAAACAAGCTCTTTCAGTATATTGTAACATTGGATTTTACGGTTGTTTAACCTTCGAAACGTCTATTTGTTTTACTGACTGCACATCCGTGGACACAAACCGTTTTGGTGAGTGCCTCGCTGCACGTTTCTCGCTCTGTCTGATTCGTTTCCTATTCTTGTAGCCTGTACAATATACGTTGGGTTCAGTCGCCTCCGACTTCTATACTGTCGTATTTGACACATATTACGTGACATTGCTTACCGACTAGTATCCCAGGTTCCGCCCAACATATGTTCCTTGTTCGCAATTACGAACACACAGACTATATTACGTATGCAGTAGAAGTGGTTGTACGCGCCCGCAGTCTAGTTCATGCAGTTAAGTCGGGCGATCTTGTACATCCAGATTTTACTATTGGCTTAAAGTCGCGCAAAGCCGTATTCATGCACGTTTTCTTTGGATGAGGATCAAATTCTCCACAAAAGTCACTTTAAATCCCTGGGACTACTTCAGCACGCTTGGTCTTACCATTTAATGTTAGGCACATTGAGAGAAATAAGTGCGGCGAAGTTAAAAGGAATAAAAGAAGGTTAAAAATTTATTTGAGAAACGCAAATAAAATTAATGCGCGCCTTTATGAGACATGCTACTGAGGCGTGCTTAACTAGTAAATACAAAATTAACGAAAAGTAAGATCAAAATTACTTGCGCTAAATGTTATTTCTAGCGCAAACATTTAAGCTCAGTGAACATCGAAAAAAGAAAATCCTTTACTTACGCCAGAATATTGCAAAAAGGTAATATAAAGCTAGGTGCTCAGAGTTCGATGTTACCGCTGCTTACGTTAAAAGTAAAACCGTGCGATGCGTGTAACCGTTAGCAGATTGAGCTGCGGTCTACGAAGAACGCCATTATTTCATTTGGCAAAACATGGCTTCCAGATTTGAAATCAGATACCAAAGAAAAGAAAAGGTAAAAAGTGGCGAAGCGGTACAAGTTCCAACTAAGAATATCTATCCCGAAATATGCGGCATAACCTTACATACCCCCCATTAGCCAGGTACAATGAAGGCGGCCAAAAAGCAAGCTTTTTTGGCACACAGCAAATATGGGTACCTAAGGGATAATATTTCTCGGTAAGGCTAGGAATCCAATAACGTATATTATATATGCCGGTGACCACAGCGCAACCTATAATTAGCCCACGGCCAGGGGGCCTATGCGTAAAATTTCAGATGATTCTGGACCACAAAACCGCTAGGAACATATAGTTCACTAGGTTAAATTCTCTAAGTGGTTGCAAAGATTATTTCAGAATTTCACGAGCCACGCCTACTTGGATAATACGTGAGACCTTTGGGATCAGTCAACACGTTTGCCTGAAAAATGCACATATATTTATTTGTATTTCTCAGATTAGTATTGCAACTTTTATCTCTTAGGACCTATCTATTATCCTCAGAAGGCTATGTCACCAACACCAGCCAGCTAGAGGAGTCTATCGTCAATGATAACTTAATGTATATTGAAAACTTAACAATTTTTGGGGGTGCGTAATTCAGTGGGAGATGTGTTGGTGGGGCATTACTTACTTTGCTTCTATGGGTTGAGTTTGCTGGAACCCGTGTAATTGCTGAATACTGAATACTGTATTATAAAGCAAGTAGAAATGAATTCTGTACAACTCTTTCGAAATATGGTGAAAAACGTTATAAAAGTTTTCAACCGTGAATATCGTTGTCGTTCCAAGGTAACATTTAAAATATCTGACGTACGAGATTTCAGGATTCACAAATGTGATATGTCATCGTAAGTGTGCAGTCGTTCTCTGAATTAAAGAGTGGTAACATACAAATCTAACAATGTTTTGAACCGTTGCACAGATGTTGCCTCAACCACATGTTCAGGTAAACTGTTCTAAATTTTTACCACTCTCCTTTCGAAGCACAGTGGGTGGGGAACATATTTCACATCCGGCACGACAAGTTGGTATCTGTGTCCGCGTGTGCTGCATGGCCCACGTAAGTGCAGCATTGGCCTTAGCATTGGGAAGTCACCTAGATGTAGAATACGGTAGGTCATAATGAGGTCGAATCGCACCCGACGGTAGGGCAAGGTGTAGAGTCCTAGTTTCTCGCACCGGTCTTCATACCCAAAGCCACATAAACTCGGGATCAGCCTGGTAGCAACGTGTTGGACCGGTTCGGTCTTTTGTGCTTCGCCTCGGGTAATCGGAAAGTGGGCGGGCGAACCGTACCCTAGCATAGGTCTAATGATAGAAGAGACGAGTGGCAACCTCTTCAGACCATGTGCAGAAGCTACGTTTGAGCGCCCAAAGCATGCGCAGTCCGTTACGACATAGCCTCTTCGTGTTGTCCACGGACTTCAAATCGTAGCGTGAGAGTACACCTAGGTCCTTCACGTAGGGTGTGGGATATAGCGTTTGGCCATCAAAGGTGTAGGTTCGGCCCTTAGCACCCTTCCCCAGGCTCATAAATAAAGATTTGGCTGGGTTGACCGAGAGAAAAACTTCTGCAGACCATGTGGACTGGCAGTTTAGGTCTCGCTGAAGTAGGCCACAGTCATCTGGAGCGTCGATTTCTCTCTAAATCTTCATGTCGTCCGCAAACAAGGCACATGGCGACCGGAGAAGCTGCGGTAGATCGTTGACGTGGATCAGGAACAGAATGGGCTCCAGCACAGTGCCTTGAGGCAGCCACTTGTAGCTGGATCCCAGTCAGTTAGACGGTCGTCGACCTGTACCCTCCACTTTAGTCCCACATGAAAGTCGCAGAGCCACCGGTGCAGTGAGCCACCGACACTACACATCCTTAGTTTGTGGAGGAGAATCTAATGGCTGACCTTATCGAACGCTTTACTGAAATCGATGAATATCACATCGACGGATTTCCCTTGTTTATTGCCTTCAACCATTCATACCTCGTCACAAGCAAGTTTGTAATGCATGGGCGACCTTGAATAAAACCGTGCTGCGCGGGCGGCAGGACCTAGTTTGACTGTAGCAACTGCAGCAATCCTTTCTTTCCGATTTTCTCAGTAGCCTTTGTCAAAATAGATGTCAGACAAATTGGTCTGTAATTGTCTACTTTGCCAGGATGGCCTTCTTTCGGAATAGGCTTCACCACCGAACATTTCAAGTCAACCGGCAACAAACCTTCGGACAGCGACCTGTTGAAAAGGTCAGTCACGACAGGAGAGAGGATGGTTGAAAATGACTTAAGAAACAGTGGGTGAAGCCCAAGAACCATTGGGTGAAGCCTAATGTGTAGATACACATTATGGTGCCTCTCTGCTTATTTTCGAGCTTGCTCTTTCCAATTTTATAGACGGAATTGCGTGCCAGTGGTGTTTAGCAGTGTGGCAATGTTAAATAAGACGATGGTGTCACATCAGCTATTGCCTGAATGGTTTTTCTAGTATAATCTGTCCTGGCACCCTGTGCAAAACTAATAACAAAAATCAATAATAGGAAAGTAAGCAAAGTCGTTGCAGCTGGTTCCTCACCCACCATTACGCATAATGCATGGTGGGCTTTAGAGACAGGTACAAGATAAAATTACACACGTACGGCTAATATAAACTGAAGTGTTTGTCACCATTTCTTGAATATCTAGCCAACCAGTGTGAGGGGGGCCTCACTGTGGCTTATTAGCTTTCGTGACTATGAAATAGAAGCTGGAAGGCGAAGGTTTTATTATCAAAAGCGGTTGAAGGAGGTGAGCTGGTTTGCATGATGTCTGTCTACTGGTGCTACCTGGTTGGTTTGTTATCGCACCCTACTTGGTATAACGAGCGGCAATTATACGGGCTTGTATTTCTTGTACAGATTCCCGTCTGCCCACTACAAGATTCTTACCTCTACTTAGCTATATTTCATCTTGCTCTTCGTCTAGGATTTACTTTAGCAATTTACTTTTTCTTCACTATTCTCTTTCTCCATTATAACGATTAACCTTCTTGAGGCGTTTCTTAGGATATTTTTTTCAAAATGCCCATGGTAAAAGGTGGAACATCTACTTGTTGTCGTATAAATAAAGCGGTTAAAAATACATACAAAGCTGCAAATGGCACGACTGTGCCGTGCTCCGTTAAGGTGACAGAAGTAGGTTCGTCTATGCGCAATGAAATGGCGGTGCTGCAAGAGGTTTTAGCAAAGATGCAAAAGACAAACATCTTTCAGCCAACCTCCAAAAATTTAGCTATTATTCCAAGCCTTGTTCATTTTGGAAACGTCTTGGAAGATAAGTGCAGAGAAGCCGCCGCGAAAAACCTAACACAAATAATACCGTTTTGAGCCATATAAAATGCTAACTTTAGGTAGTCGCATATGATGTTCCAGACCTTCGTAAATTCAAAAACGTTTAAGAAGGTATTGGTGAACGTTAGCAGCCGGAACATTAATTAATTAATTAATTAATATTTTATTCCCGAATTCAGCGAGGCAAGCCAACTCAAGCATGCTCAAAATTTCAAGCAATTATTTTGCGCAACAGATACATTACAGAGCACGTAATTGGCTGTAGCCGAAAGTAGTACAAGTTGCAGAAACGGAAGCAGTACTATTAAGGAGCTAAAACGTCGAAGGGGCGACGAGGAACTGGTGTCAAATCTCCGTAACGAAAAAAGGAAAAGCCCAATAGGTAAAGGGAGGGCAGTTTGTGAAGACTTAGGAGAAGCACTTTTGTACGTGTCAAAAAATAGTGAAAATTTTTCTCTAGTCAGTATGCCAGCATGTATTTGTGGGCAGTGACTTTACTCAGTAACGAATCACTCCGCCTTGTCGCGTTGTTAATAAACGGACTTTTGTGGCTTCTTATAGGGAGAACGCTTGTCAAACAAAAATCCGCCACGTCCTGGAACACTGTCGTCGAGTGAGTTGAACCGTCATGTGCATCAGGCAAATCTTCTTATCAACCATGTGTTCCCTGTTATTCGCGTTCGACTGACCCTCCTGTTGGTTGATCAGATAGCTCAGTCACAATTTGAGGCCAATTGAGCAGGTGTGAATACTTGTGCTAGTAAGCTAAATTTCCAGGGTATCTTAGATCTGACTTTCTATGATATTTTATACTTGTGGGAGTGTGAGGAATTCGTATCCAGCTATCCTCACTGGAAATCAATCCTTATGATGGGTGCAATTTGTTGGCTTTGCTATAAAGCCATGGCCCAGTTGAGTCCTGGTTGGTTATTTCGTCCCATCCCCGACTAAGGCAGCTCCTCAGTCTAATCCTGGATCTTATGGAAGTTCATAACCACAGAGAAATTGGAAAGAAAGGAACAAGTTGAGTGTAGATGGAAAAGCTCAATCATGGAACCGAGCCGCTTTTAGTTACACAAGTTTAAAGGAACAGACCGTTAGAAATCCATATACCGCGCTATTTACGTTTGATATCCAGCTCGGCCCACGAATACATTTCTTACGAAAAGGCTATCCGGACGCGGTTAATGTTTTTAGAGGTGTACTTAGTGATTGCAAAGACTGCCATGCAGCACGGTTGCGACAAATTGGTTGCGTCCAAAGCAAACAAGTGGATTCATGAACGAGCTTCTTATTTTCTCTAGGCAGTGTTCACACCAGCTGCGTTCTGCACATGGCTTTAGATAATTCAGATAATTTAAGGCAAGCTGAGATCGAGCAAATGATTGAAACCCAATACTCAGCGGCAAATATGCTGTGCTTGAAGACCATGAGATCCCAGGACACTAAAGGTCTGTGGGAAATAAGTAGCATTGTTGATGAGAATAGATTAGGTCGTCAAATCGAAGAAACACCGTCTTCCTTCATGCTAAACGAAGTCAGCTACTAAAGGATAGCTGTTGAACCCAAGCGTGTATCGAGAGTCTACCTTGTTCTCTGTCAACTTCGACACACTCCGGCTACTTTTGAAAAAGCGACTTGCACTGCAAAACACCAAATTGCTTGCCGGTTCCGAAGGTCGCCTTCATACTTACGAGATATAGCTCAGGTGGAAGCAGCAACAGATTCGGATTCCGTTAAAGGCATGAAGATGTTTAGTCCCCCTGTGTTCAATGTTCCTGATGAGACCTCATTGGTGGTGTTCAACAGAGCGATTATTGGAGTCAATGGAACCGAAGGTACTTGACTAGTGATAGTGTGACGGAACGAACGAATCACGGCCTTCGCTGCACCAAGCAAATTGCTTGCAAAGGATGAATCAATCCTACTCACTATTTTGACAAAATGCAAGGAATTAGGAAATAGAACCGATCAGAAACAGATCTATTTTGGGCAACTTTGGATAAGCCAGGGTGGGACGCATCAAGCTTGGTTTTCGGAAAGCAGGTTGTTACAATCAGTAAGGATCAGCGAGCTCCCGGCCTAATCCATCCCAAAAAGGACAGACATGGGAGCTAAATCACAAGCTTTTATCTGAAATATGTGGTACTCCCAGAGCAAAAGTCACCGCGCAAGACGACGCCGATAAACCCTTCTGAGGCACTTGTATCTCGCTCACCCGTCTCGGATGCAGCAAAATAAGGACTGCAATTCAATGGACTTTCGGACTGCACAGTTGGCCGGGTAGTACTTCGCTTTCTGACGTTTTCGACGATATTTGTTTGGAAATATCTAAGCAAGCGAAGCGTACCGTCCACAGTTTAGCGGAAAGCTCTGTACAAGTTGCGTGACTTCATAAGCGGAACAGCAAATTCGCCATTCCGAATAGAGTAAATTTTAAGAATGAAACTGACCACAAAATCGTGTTGAAAAACTGTGATCAACTACTCAAAGGTACCATGATAATAAAACTATATCCGAACGGAGAAGGTTTATTTTACCGAACCTAGCTTCAGGTGACATAGTACCAACCACATGCCCTCCGCCTGCACACTGGGCATTTGCGGCATTTGCTGATCACGGTCCTGACCCTACAGACTGTCGAGCACCTGCCTCATCTCATGGACGGATGCCATCGCCTACAATAGCTGGACCGACAGAGTTCATTCTCTTCCCACTCCACGTCAAGCTTCCTTTTTATACCAAGTTAGAATGGGGTACGGCAAGTTCATCCCGACACCCAACCCGTCACTGATAAAATGCACGCGGTTGCACCTACTGACCCAGTTCTTACAGCTTCTACACATGACCCAGTAGCCTCCCATGGCCCATTTGGGTCATCCCTAAAGCTAAATCACAGGCCACACAGGTCAATCATAATTATCCACGCCAGGTTGCTGAACAGCAAGATGAGTACACTAAACCCTATGGCTATCCTTGCCGTGCCTGATGAAATGCTTATAACGGAAAAGTGGTTTGGAGCGCTTTAATTAGATGCACACTATTCCATCCGTTACTATCAGCTGGTTACACAAGTTCATAAGCCCAAGCGTAAAGGAGGGAGTGCCATTTACCTTAACCACCGCTACCCTGCGGTAATCAAAAGTATACATAACACTGAACCATCTGACCTTGTATGGATAATAGCTGACAAATTTGGCTACAACTTGCTACTTGGATGCATTTATAGGGCTCCTGCGACATCGCAGGTCAGTGCTAAGGCTCTTGTAGCTAGGTTTGAGCAAGTATCGAGCCATCCGTATGCAAATAAGTTGGTTGGGGGATTTCAACCTGCCTGATATGCAATGGCTCTTGCCTTCTGCCCAAACTAAGCACAGCGGCCTCTTTAGTTGCATCAACTTGCAGGATGGGCGCAAAAGGTTACAGCGTCGACCTAGTCAGGTCATTTATTAGACCTAACCTTTATTCTAGGGATACCCAAATTGTGGGTAGCTGTAGGCTAAGACTGCGCTGGGCGCGACTACAGGGTGGTATACATCGTAATGTAATCAAAATGCCAGACCAACTGTCTTGCTAGAACCGATACCATTGGGACCAATCTCACGTTTAACTCTATAAACTTACCCACATTTCCAAGCAACTAGAACGAAATTTTCTGACTGACTCCCTAGCGAGACCAACTGAAACATTTTTATATAAACTACACTACAGTTTGAATCCTGTGGCGTCTGTAGATTGTTGAAATATAATCTCACTCAAAATATACGACAAACTAAACTGCTTGCTAAGGTGTTGCAACTACGGCGTTCCTGCAACAAGACGCACAACTCCGCACACGTCCTGAATGCCAATGAGTCTGTGAGGCAGCTATCAGCCAGCGCCATACGGAGAGAATCTACCCAGAAAAGAGCGGCAGTGGATAGTATGAACAAAGCTAAGCCACTCAGCTACTTGCTGTGTTTTCGCCACACTCATTGTGGTGCAGTAAGCTCTTCCATGTGTGTTGGCCCAACTTGAGGACCCAGGCCCTATATTTGAGGCATCCAACTCCAACTACAAATAGACCCAATGCGTAGAACTGCTCACAGTCACGCTGTACTAAACGTGTCTATCATTCATACGTTCTCCACGGTTCCGTTTGATCTATAAAGTATGCGTTCCGCTACCTCAGCAATTTGGCCATCTGTGAACGTTGGCCTGAATGGACACCACCCATTTTATTTAAGAACGGAGGCAATTACCTTCCGACCTTCCTCTTATAATTTTTCACACTTCATAAAGAAAGGCCATTGCCCTTTGGCTTGGAAACACTGATATCACGTCGTGACACAAAGATGCCCCCACACCGGAACTCAACAACTAACGACCCATGCGCCACACAACACTAGTTCTGGCGTGATGGAACTATAGGTTGACAAGGCACTCATGGATATCTTGTATGCAGGAGAGGAGGTTAGCGGGTCACGGCATGGGTGTTCAGGTGCTCGAGTTTGCGCAACCTACCAACATGATTTCCTTAACCTTGTCACCAACGCGCTAGCATCAGATCTTGCAGTAATTACAATATACCTCGATATACATAAGGCGTCCGATTGTGCCCCCCATAAACGCCTATTGCATAAGCTTAAAGATTACTATCTAGGCAGCCCTTGACTCCATTGGCTGGAATCCTAGCTAACTGAGCGCAGGCCGGCTGTAAAAACTGCGCGGAATAAATCCATCTCTGTCACAGTTTCCTGTGTTGCCGCACATGGAATCGTGCTTAGAACAACTCTGCTTTTGGTTTATGTGGATGACCTCCAAAACGGCATACGACATCACCGCCCGTTCCCTTTCTTTGGCGATATAATGATAGTAAAGGTGTCTCTTTCAAATGAAAAATGCTTCACACGTGGCACCATCCGCGACGGTTTGTAGGCTTTAGAGTCATTGTGTCAGCAATGACAAATGCACTTTTCCCTTGAAAACTCGAGCATCCTGACCCACCAATACCCCATACTTTATGGTATCTTGACGATAAATGACACACCTAACTAAGTTAATACGGCTAAAGATTTAAGTATACGGTATTCTGTAAGCCACCGCTTCTCAGGGATGTGCGATAGCAAGTTGCAAAGGCTTGACAAATACAGCTCCAAATACGCCGTCATATAAACACAGCCGAGGCACGACTAAAACGTTATTGAAGTCAGGTGCACCCACACCTGGAATACTGCTTCTTACTCTACAGCAATTTCCATATGTCAGGTCGCACACTGATCGAAAAGATGTAACGACGGTTTACCAAGATAACCCCACAAGAACCACAGCTTAATTACCTACAGAGTTGCGTTCACCACAAACCCCAGCCTCTATGGTTGCGACCCATTAGCTTAAACATATGATACTTATATAAGGTAAAACAGCAAACTGTCCACCGTGATATACTTAACCTGATACTGGGAAGAGGCTTCAAATTCAATCTCAGAAGCAAGTGCTGTCAAATTAGCAGCACGGCCACGAGAAATTCACAATCCGCAGACTTTCAAAACAGGGGTATAAAACGTTATATGCTTAGAGAACATAAAAATTCTTTTCTATGTCTGCCATTTGAATGATCATCCTCTTGAGACTAGCCCAGATGCAGCATTTACGACGTCTCGGGCTGCTGTACACAATTGCTTTACAATCCGTTTAGCCTCATGGCATATAAGCACCTCGGGCTGAAAGTTCACGCTTAACAACTGACGCTTCAATCAGCCTGGTCTCCCAGAGCCGATGCTTACCTGCATCGAGCATCACTATGCTATTCTCTCCTAACTTGACTATTTCCGAATCTATCCTACTTATCCTCACCTTGCCTATAGCAAGCGTTATGCTAAGCTTGCCTTGACCTTTTTCTTGCTATCTGGATACATCAGCAATAGGGCATCTTCGATGCACCCTTATCCATTTTGGCGAACTTCCCTAGCGTGTTTATGAGGCATTTATTCATATCCGACTGACTTACGAGCTTATAGTCCACGGACTACTCTGTGTCAGAAATTCCGCTCTCTCGCACATAAAAGGTTATTAGCCTTTTAACCTTCATCCTACATCGATTTCTTCTGTACCACAGCCTTCGAACCTATTCTTCAGCCTGTCTGACTATCATTATGCACACCTTATCATGCCAACAACGCTGAAAACAATCCTAGTTTTTGCTGTGTACTCCCTAGCCTACTGAGAGACACTTGAGCACTGCTGTCTCTCTTATCCTGGTCCATCCAGCACTGCTGGCATCCTGCAACACATGAGTGACTTCAGTACATCACACAATATTTTCCCTTCACTTTACTTACGCTCATAGCTCTCATATTTGCTCTTACCCTGACCCTGGCACCCAGTACCCAAATCCTGCATTAAACTATTTCTTGCTTTCTGTATGCTTCAGGGCCACTGCAGTATCTCATCAATTTTTATTTGCCAGGACCTACTAAGATTTTTCGTAGTTGGCTTCTACATTTAGTGTAATAATATGAGAGTACTTTTCCCAAGTCCTCCTTATCAATCGTAAGTGCACTAGTTATGCCAAAATTTTATCTCTTTCAATCCGTTGGAGTAGTTACACGATACTACCCGAAGTATTCTAACCAGCTGGCCCAACGCGCGGGCTCATTTCGCCGTCCCTGTCTGCACTGCCTACATCAAAAAGATGTACTCAACTGGTAGAAAAAGTGATTACTACTATAGGCACAATTTCCAAAATCAAGCCTTTTGCTTCCCACTTTTTAAGTAAATAAATAACTGGCACATTTGTGATAAAACAAGGCACTGGTGAAGCGGCGATCAAATGTGCATACAAGTAAAACTGCTTTGGAATAGTAAAATATTTCGTTTCAATAAAATAGATAGTCAAAATGTTCGTATAATTATGGATAGAACATTTATTCAGCCATTTTTATAGTTCCTGATGCCATTGGGTTCCTTCACTGACACTTTGATTCAAAGGCTGCAAAGACTAAAAGGTACTTACACCCTTACAGCTTTCCTTCTCCAATGGCCACTTTAGCTAGTTTCAAAAAGCTCAACAAGTGGCACACACTAGCCTATTGACTGACTGGTACAGCAATCCGTAACTTCTCATATAGGATATCGCAAAGCAAGAACGAATCCAGTGAAGCAGGTAAACTTTAATTGGCTTTTACTATACCCGCTGTGTAAACTTCAGTATTTATGCCTTATCTACACCTTCATTCTTTAGCCTTTAGCTTCATGTTTTATCACTTTCCAATTCCTGCGGCTACTGGGTTCGTGAAAAATATATGGCTGATGACCTTTGAGGTACGCCAAACCACTTAGCACAACCTCAAGCTTTTAACGTGATTAACGGTTATTTAATTTCCATGAGCCGTCAGTACAAAATCTTTAAAACATCATGCGTTGATCTCAAAAGCCATGAGATAACCTTACTATTTCCCGGAATATCTTTATTTTGGAATCGTTCAAACATCCCCAAACATCGTTCAGAAATCCTCCGGAAATCATTTGGCAAAGCTCCATATTCATGCATGAATGCTCTCGAAATTCTTCGGCAATCCTCAAGAAATCGTGAGAAAATATCCCGCAATTCGTTAGGAAATCCTGTGCAAACCGTGGGCGTAGGCGTGCCGTCTGTGGCCGTTATAGAGCTGTAAAATTCCGTTGACAGGCACTCACAAACACCTGTTCGTACAACGCATATTCAGCACATGTAACCCTATAAAGTATATGCTCATCCTACACCCGCTGTTTCCAAGCTAGCAGCAGGAGATTTCTAAAACGCTTGCTAAAAGCATACCTGCATAGTCGTAACCGTATTTTGCTACTTAAGCAAAAGCGAGACAATCCTACAGTGGCACACGAAGTGAAAGCAAAGGGCGATGTTCATCACGTACACAGTGCGCAAAAGAAGCGCAAACGCTTAGCACGTCCAGTACAAGGGTTAACAACGCTAAAATGAAGCAAATTTTTGTAACAATACGATTACAGTAATAAGTTTTACGATAACCTTTGTCTTCTATGCTTCTGTTTAAGTGCACAATTTATACCGCCTGAAATGGAAGTATGGTTTGACAGTATTCGTCAATGCTTACATTTCGCGGACTACTGAGGATATCACTGGATGTTCGTTGTGGGACGTTGAGCCGTACGGTGTGCAACCAGATTTGTTGACTTTCGTGACATCCTAAGCAAACCCGACGACAAATACAAACAGTCCAAGCTACGCAGCTGCAATAGATCTACAGCGAAAACAAGTACAGCTCACAGTGCAGAACAGTATTAATAGTCGTCTTCCGGAAAGCAACCACACTGTGAGCCCCGGAAAACCCATGCACGATACATTATCACGAGTTATCAACGCGGGCATCATGTTCCTGGCGGCCTCGTCCACTTTGCCCCGTGAATGGTTTCCAGTCACTTCACCTAATACAAAGGTAGGTCCATTCTTGCAATGCCACCAAGTTAATGTTGCGTTGCTTTTCTCCCAGAGCAGCCTAAAATACCTGTAGGATGGAGAGGGAAGAAATCGCTACAAGCAAATCGGATGTGAAGTTCGCACTGGCTGCCGTAAAACTTCCTGCAAACATATCGTTCTTACTGCCATGCTTTTGAACCAGCAGTCTTAGCGCCGGCTCATGTATAGGCGAGACGATCCATGCGTTTCGGCGACATTCTAATAATACCTAAGCTGCACGTGACAATGTTTACTCTCTGCCATCCCAGGATTCTGATTTCGTTGAAAGCGTTCAATCGTACCTGTGAGAAAGCATAAGCTATGGTATATTCTAGTCAAGACCGGGCTTCTGTATTGATGTATGGCTTCTGTATTGGTGTATGGCTACCCGTTCCTGGAGATGACGGCAGTGCTTAATAATTTTAAGAGATAATATACCGCTACCTGGGAGATTAATCCCAGGTTTGGGAAGGTGGGGTATAGGCTCAGCGCTGGGCCTTGGCGCCTCTACTACATAGCTTCAATACGCCACGGGTGTTAGCAAAATGGACGCAGATTCTGACGCCAGCTCAAACAATCATGGTGTTGGCGCTCGGTAGGTGGCAGCGTCTGGCATCTTTCACCGTGGTCTGTTTTCCGCCTTCTCCCCACAGAAATCCGTTTGGCTAGTTTCCGTCTGGAAGGTTTTATAGGACGTTAAGTAACTGGCTGCCTCCTTATGACGCTTCGGGGCATTCCCATATCACCGGCATCATCCGTATCCCATGAACATGTCTTGCCTGCATATGATCGTACCATTGATAGAATGCAAATGAATTCAGCTTCCAAATGAACTGTAAGAAAAGAACTTACAGGCAGGTATGATAACCTTCACAGGGTGGGGGCGGTTCCCTGGGGAAGTTGACCGGTGGGTTTCCGCCACCGCACCGTACAAATAATGCCGGATTTCTGGAATCAAGTCACTACAACAATCCTATCTTAGCACCGTGCAAATAATGGCAGTAACATCAGAGCGTTGTTCCGAATTCCTATGCACCACATAGTAGAAATCAGACATAATCCATAGCCGACAGACAAGCCACGGTAAAGCTAGACCAGTTCATGACGTATAAAGAGACGTAACTGCAAAATATGCGTTCGCATTCCTTAAAGACCGACCACATCAACAATGACCAGAAAAAGTATAGTGAGTATAATTCTCTGCATATAAACTAAACAATAAACATGTGTCCTCTTCAGAACTAGCTAAACGGGGAGAGGTAATTGTGACAGCATGGACAAAATCCTGAGGCCTACGTAAAGCTAAACTAAGGAGCAAATGCCTCTGTTACACTCTCTATATGTTCACTTAGATATCAGCCTATACGAACAAGTACGATATATTTGTCCAGCACTATTACCGCTAAACACAATACATTTGTAACTCTATCAACGGCGCACAGCACACTTATTATGAAAAGTCCGGAACGTATTATTCGGGGAAATGTATCCAACACAGGCTTAAGCCAGTGTAGCCTTTCGCTCAGGCAAGCTGTCCTTAGTGGCGTTCCGCAGGGCTCGGTATTGGGGCCATTGTTGTTCGCGATCTATGTAAATGACTTGCCGGGAGAGCTAGGGGTGTCATCATTAATGTTTGCTGACGACCTTAAGCTCTGGAATATTGTGGATATCCCGGGGGGTCCTGAGGCAATTCAGCGTGCCTTGGATAGACTCTGGGAATGGTCTATCTTATGGTTGATGCCCATAAATAGGGCCAAGTGCTCTGTTCTCCGAATCGGAGCTGCAAATCCTCCCACCCGATATGTCCTCGGCGGTGGTGAACTCCCTGTTGTCACTCAGCAGGTTGATTTAGGAGTCGTACACGCATCAGCACTTCATTCTGGAGACAACTGGAAGAAGGCTGCTTGTCGAGGGTTTCGTATGATGTGGTTTATCCGCCTCTCTTTCGGAATCTTAACGGCCAAGTTGTTTGTGAAGCTATTTTCGGCATTCGTCCGACCCCACCTGGAATATTGTATTCAGGCTTGTCCACCATGTTTTAACCGAGACAAAATGGACTTGGAGAGGGTGTTACGAGTGGGCACTCGGTTAGTGCAGGGCCTACGGGGACAGACGTATCCTGAACGCTTGCTCAGTTTGGGTATGTACTCCATGCACTACCGAAGGATAAGAGGGGACCTGATTCTCACTTATCGTATTTTGACGGGTAAGATTGGCCCGGACTTGTCAGGGCTTTTTAGTCCCGCTACGTTACCTAGTCTCCGCGGTCACCCACTGAAACTGCATAAACCACGGTCTGATAGGATTAGGACGGAAACTCGTCTATCGCGCCGAGTTATAGATCGCTGGAATTCTCTTCCAGATCACGTGGTTAGGGAACCTACGGTTAAGGGTTTTGCACGCCAGCTTGATGCTCTTGGGTGGCAACAGCAAACTTTTCCTTTTTCCTAGCTGACTCACCTTCATTTTTCAGTTCTTTTTTTATTGACTCACATATCTTGGTATTCCACTTGCTTAGCTCTTACCACTTTCTCTTTTGCCTCCTGCGTTTACTTTTTTCTCTTTCTTACCTCACGTAACCGACCCAGCAGGGACTGCTAGGGCAGG
The DNA here is from genome assembly GCA_944474145.2 of Dicrocoelium dendriticum. Lineage (NCBI taxonomy): Eukaryota > Metazoa > Platyhelminthes > Trematoda > Plagiorchiida > Dicrocoeliidae > Dicrocoelium > Dicrocoelium dendriticum. Next base: position 61,667,116 of record OX104065.1, on the reverse strand, counting down.
ATACGTGGGCATTAATTGGTTGGACAGGGTGTGGTGCGGTCTTTGTTTTAGGTCCATCAGTATTTCAAAGTTCGCCAACTCCTGGTTCAACGACCCGCCGAAGAAGGAACACTCACGGGATCTATCCTATCGTTCCAGTCCCGCTTGAACTTGAACTTGAACTTGTAGTTAAATGTTCTCACAATTCAAACTACAGGCTTCAGCAGCAGTAAACCGGTACGTTCAAATAGTAAACATATGTTGAATTAACAAAGTATATCATTAGTTATAAATATATTAAATATCTATTAAAAATTATCATGTATTTAACATAAATTGGAATCATTGGTCTAAACCCGAATCGTAAGGACCTTCCGATTTCCAAAATATTTTAAACGACATTTAGTGGGTATGTGCTGGGTGGGTAGCAACAGCAGCCTACCAGACTTGCTTCTGGTATAAGACGATTGCGCCTATTGTTGCTGTAGCTACTCATAGCGGAAACATAGTTAAAAATGGAATTGGCCAAACCGTCGTCTAGATGCCAGCTTTAGATGTACTTCAATGTACCTTCGAAGAGGTCAGTTGCTAGTCGGCCTTAATGAATACGATTTCGTTAAGCCGGAGTATACGCTACTTTCTCCGCCGTTTCCAACTGTAATCGGTATGCATACCAAAAAATATATTTATATTTCATCCGGTCGATAATCTGACTTCTATAAAACCCACAGGCCCAAAATACATGCATTTTGCTCTCCACTTATCTTCTTTTTTCTCATACACTTAGTTTTATCCATTTTTAGTGTGCCCATGACCATTAAAGCACAAATAGACAGGCATCAAGACAACCAAAACTTCTTATTCAACAGCTTGCCTAGCTAAACATTCGTACTTTCATATTACATGTTACTGGCAAGTACGCTAACTAGCGACAGAGAGGCCCCTGTCACACTGGCTAGCTGGACATACAGAAAATTTTGACCACCACTTCGCATTTGCTCGGCCGTCCGTGCGTAATTTTAGCTTTTAGCCGGCTCTTATGCCGAGCACGCGTTGTCCGGAATGAGGAGGGAAAAGTCAGTGCTTCCGTGTTTACCTGCTTTCCCACTCTTGATTTACCTTTACACTCGTTGCTAAGGGTGCTCTACAGCTCTCAATAGAAAACACATCAAGGTAATAGCTGATGCGACATTACAGTATTAGCTAGACTTGCCACCTAGATGAACACCACTGGCACTCGCGTCAGAACCTAAAATTGGAAAGAATACGTTCAAAAGAATGCCAAGTGATGCACAATGGCGTGGATCGACACAATAATCCTTCAGGTTCTAGTAAACTCAACTACCAGAAGCCGAGTTTTAATGCCCCGCAAAAGCAGACCAAAATGAATTTCCCACCCCGAAGCATTTTACTACATTTTTTGATACGCAATTCTTTATTATTAGCAACATGTTCTCTATCCCACTACTGTTAGTTACCTAGCCTTATGGATATAGAAACTAGTCTGTATGAATATAAACATGCTAACGTTTCTAACACATATATGCGTCTTTCAAATACCAACATATTTAATGGGCCTAAACGTCTCCTGTATTATCTAGGTAGACCTGGCTCCTGCAGCCTTATTATACCATTCGCAAACACTAAGAGGCATACTAGATACTAAAGTGTATATTCATAGTGGACTGTGTGGCTCAGTATACTCTGAAAATTGTACACTGGGGCCTACTGGCTGTGGGCCAAATATCAGTTGTCCTGAAGTCACCTGCCTGTATAATATTCCTGACTGGTTTGCTAGCGCTTTTAGGAAGTATAATCACATAGTTGCCTACATTTGCTGTGTCTGTATGAAAACTTTGCTTTAGTGCGGGGAATTTTAGGCCGTATGGAGCATTTTTATGTAGCTATTCCAATTTAATACTTAAACCGCTTCGCCACTTTTTACATTTTCTCTTCTGTTCTCCACTAACTGCTTTCAAATCAGAAAGCCCTGTTAAGCGGTGAACTAATAACGTTATTGGTAGACCACAAATCAATCGCGAATAACTTGCTAACCGCTGCAAGCAGCGTAGTGCCTTTACCTTTCACGTAAACAGAGTGTAAAACTTTTACGGAATAGTTTATACTTTTAGCACATTTTGCAATATGCTAACTTTAGGAATGGTTTTCCTTTATTGCTGAGATTTATTCGATTCAAATTTTGGCGCAGCATATCAAAATTGGCGCAAGAAATTTTGATTTTACTTTCTGTTAATTTGCATTTCTCTAGTTGAGCACGCCGGCTTAGTTTGCGTTTTATTTCTAGTTGCTTTTATAGACATAATTTTTAACCTTTTCTTCTCCATTTTAGTTGCTTTGCGCTTAATTCGTTCTATGTACGCACCCATAAATATGACGACTCAGCGTGCCGAACTAGTCCAAACAACTTATAGTGAGGCTCGTTGTAACTTGGATCATGCTCCTAAGGAAAACGTGCACAAATACAGCACTGCGCTACATTTTGCCACTAATAAAATCAGGGCACACTAAGAACATCTGGAGGAGCCAGATAAATTTAAAGTCCAAAGAAATTATTGTGAAGTTCGTGTATAATTGTATCCTGCATCCAAATAAAACGTGCACAAAATCGGCTCTGCACAGCTTCTCGCCACTAATAAATTAATTAGCACCAACCTGCCTGAAGGAGCCAGATGAATAAACGGTGGACGAGTAAAACGGGTTCAACCTTACAGTAAAAGGTGTTGAATACGTAACTGCATATAGGAAACCTATGCTCTCACTGTTCTCACGCTTTGTGCAAGAGAATGGGATTGGTATAGATATTGTTCTGATCCCTTGCAGACACGGCATTTAGCCAGTCTAGAAATATACCTTTATTTATTTACATACAGTCTAGGTAAATCAAACTATGTATAGTCAAGGGAGGATAAGTGGAGAGCAAACTGCTCCTTAGCTTATTCACTTTATCGATATGGTAGAAGATATATACATCATTAGATATACTGAGTACAATTGGAAGCAGCGGACTAAAGTAGCGTGTACGTAGGCTCCACGGATCGCATCAATTTAAGCCAGCTAGCAACTGACAATTACGAATGTTTACAAAAGTATATATAATGCTGGAATGCGTATGAGGTTTTACAGAAACAACCCTATTATTAACTTCGGGTGCACTTTGTGCTATTTCTGTAACAGTAGACACTAATATCTTATACAAGACTTAAGTTTGGTAGAATGCCTTCACTAGGCTGGCTCAAACGTCATAAGCCTAATAGCTTTTCACTGTCCAAGTTGTCAACGATTTTGGAAGGAGGTAAAGTGTAAACCAAAGGACTAAATAATGCAGGTGTAGATAAGATGTAAGGACTGAATTTTACCTGCTTGGATGGATTCGGTATTGCCCTGCGGTATATTATTTGAGGAGCGTCGACGGATGTGCAAAGCTTTTAGTCAATAGGCCAGGCTGTGCCAGTTGTTGAGCTTTTGGAGCAGACAATGTGATCATTAAAGAAGAGAAGATGTAGGGATGGTGATACCGGTTAGTCTTTTCAGTCTTTAGAACAAAGTGTCAGCGGGAAACAAAGCAATTGAAAATCTAATCGGAAGTGGCTCCATAACGTTGCACTCTACGTTCTATTCTAAGCACCTGTGAGGTGCTTGCGACTAATAAGACTGAGATCTCCTGGTGTTGTGACACCGGTAAACGATAAGCAGAAAGCAAAGGGTGGCTATTGATGGAGGCTATTCATAGGGGTTGGGATACCGATTCAACCTTACAAGTCACTTATAGTATGGCTTCTGCTCTTCTCATAGTGCAGTCTTCAGGCCGAAGTGTCCGCAGGACTAAGTAACGAGGGTCAAGAAGGAATCAGTAATGAAGAAAATCATCTTGTACACCGAGTTCTATTCTTACAACCTAGAAAAACTGTGCTACCGACCGTTAGGTCTTAGGACAGTAACGACAGAGGATCTGGATGCGTTGTGAGCACAAGGTGCTTAGATGTTAGGCAACAAATCTCAGGCTTCGTCAAGCTGCAGTGTGGTGAGGTTCGAAGGATTGGTATTGTGTGTCACTGATATTGGAGGGGTGTTGTACATTATAACACATAGGATGATTTGTATCTCCTTTCTGTAGGTGTGACTGTACATGTTGGGATTCTCTTATTTTGGAAGACAGCCCGTTTCATCTCTTTCCATACACAACTAAGAAGAAACAAAGTTGCAGTCTCTACGTCGCCTTTAGCGGGGTAACTTAGTGGCTTTTGTTTCGGACTTTAGGCTCAGGTGCGCAGGTCAGTTTCAGACAGGTGATAATACTTTGCAGGTTTTATGCATTAGCTTATGTAGGTATCACAGCTTAAGGATAATGCGTCGTTGCCAGTGGGGTTGGATTTTGAAACTTTGGCACCCTAGTCATTAATACGAGGATTGCTGTAATAGAGGCAATGTCTTCGTAAAGAGCCGCTGAGCTTTTCCAAGCAGAGCACGGTCCGACGTCCGTATTTTGCTGCATTTTTAGTGGAGCAGTATTAAGATGTAGACGTACGTGAATCTCATGAATTTGTGGCCTAGCAACAACGACGTTTGTGTGAGGGCTATGTAGAAGGACAAGCACCCTACTCTTGCCACTTAATAATGATCTTGAAACGTGAGGTGTTAGCGTTGTGTAACGACACGATGCAGTGAGGAAAAGTGATTTGACTTAGGAAAACATACAGTGGGTGTGTTAAATTTTATATTCCATTGTGCAGTAGCAGAAATTGGTACTTAGCAGCAGTACAAGAATGGTTATTCTGATTCATGTGGTTAAACGAACTAGAATGTCTCTGGGCAAACAGTTTATTATACAGTTACTTTATCGATCATATGAACTAAGCGCAGTCTTATGAAAACCCTATAGGGCGAAATACAGGAGAGCTGTGTAAGCAATGGGAATAATGCGTGAAGCATCAGAATATAATATTCCACGGCTGAATACCGCTCAACCAACGTTTAAATTGTAGCATGTTAGGCACGCTTGTAACGCCATGCACCTTGGGGTGCTAACAGATAAAATACAAAAAACAATGAGGTAATCATACTATCCAGGAACTAGAGCGCAGTTGTCGCTTGTGTAACACGCAAGCACGGCAGAACTCCAAGGGCTGAGAACGAAGTTCTATTACACAACACGTAGCCTCTACAAAAGGTAATAAACATGAGGTAAATTGGAACAAAGGAAGTTACAGTTAACCAATGTAGTGTTCTTGTTCTCCTCCGGTAATTGAGCAGGAAAGGCGCTCTGAAAGGCAAACGGGAATGCCGTTATAGCACGGACCGGGACTCTCACATCTGAGATTTGCCTAGCGGCGGGTTCGGTTCCGTAGGTATGCTAGGCCAACTGGAGAGGTTGCCATTAAATGGCGGTTTGCATATATATGTAGCATACACATGTTAATCTGGTGTGTGTTTTGTATTGAAGACGGCTAACGTGGTTCTCATAGTTAGTTGTTGTGATGGACTTTAGGAGTATTGGAAATCACTTGGCGCCACATTTATAACGGTTATCATGGTGGATGGGGAAAGTCTGAAAGGAGGTCGGCGGAAAGGTTTGAATTTTTTTGGTGGCTACCGGTACATCTATTAGTGGGCTGAAAGAAATTGCGTTCATAGTACTAAGAATAGGTAACATAAATTAAGATGAATCGTTTAATAGTACTGCATGACTTATGATGTGTTAACATTATACTGAGTCAAAGTGCTTAAAAGAAGTAAGGTCGTGATGGTGGCGGAAAATCAACCGATAGGAATGGGCTAAAATAACGTTTAGTAAATGTGGCAATATTTTTCCGTCGGAAATCGTTCGAAATGTTACGTACTTATATACGGAAACTGTCTGTAGATTAGAAACGGAAAAGACTTATAACAATGCATCAAGTGAAAGGTTACGAAAACCACACGGAATGCTAATTGGAGGACTGATGTACATGGGCGACATGAAATGGAACATTTGTAGGCAATTTAATGATATTACGTAATGGTAATGAACGAAGTTGCGTAAATAGTAAGTGTGTAACTTACGGATGATGCTTTGAAGATAACGTGCAATGAGACGTAATTTTGTGAATCTGCAGAAATAAGAAATAGAGAACTATGATGAGAAAGGCATCACTGTGTGCATGTTTAATGACATACGGAAAGACGTGCAGCAATGAGATAAGGAATAATAGCTTACTAACATTTGTTGCTGTGATATTGCGTTCATAAATGGTTACTATGAAAATGGGATGCACGGAAGGGGTTTATTTGTTTGGGTCAATGAGGATGAATAATCGCAAATGTTAAATTTCTTTACGTATGTTAACGTGTTTCCCAAGCTTAATGCAAATATGAATGCGTTTGCATTTGCTAAGTTGTCGGCGTACATGTAGAAGGGGTAAAATGAGAAGGCGTCTATGTATATATACATATATATATATATATATATATATATATATATACGCCTTCTCATTTTACCCCTTCTACATGTACGCCGACAACTTAGCAAATGCAAACACATTTTTATTTGCATTAAGCTTGGGAGACACGTAAACATACGTAAACAAATTTAACAATTGTGATTATTCATCCTCATTGACCCAAACAAATAAACCCATATAATATATATATATATGCAGAAGGCACACATATAACGCTCTATCTCTCTTTATATATATATATATATATATATATGCATAATTATACATAGACATTGTTTTAAATCTACGCCTGATATTACCCCTTCTACATATATATATATGTATATATATGTATATATATATACGGAAATATATGTTTACATATATATATGTAATTGAAGGGAGACTAGCAGATATGTATATCTGCGTATATGTATGCGTACATGTAGATATATATGTTTACATATTTATGTATGTATATATAGATGTAATTGCATATATATACGTATATATGTACATATGTACACATATATGCATATCCAGAAGTCTCAATAAGTTACGTATTTCAATATCGCGGTGTAAATATATATATATATATATATATGTATATCTATGCATCTATAAATACATCTATATATATATGCCTGTTTCTATGTTGTCGTCATATCTTTGTATATATATATATATATATATATACACAAATATATATATTTGTATATATATATATATATTATGTACATGTATAATCATTGGTTGAATATACATGCATACCTGCACAGATGGATACGCAATTTGTACACCCATAAAAGGATGTATGCATGCAACGAATTGGTACGCATGAAATTGCATAGGAAAAGGAATATATGCATACATGTGTAAATATATATATATATATACGTATCTATATACATATATGTATACATATATATACTATATATATATATATATATATATATATATATATATATATATATATATATAATGCAGCCTACTGCGACATCTGATGCCTTATGATATGCAGTTAAAATATTTACCTGGTCATATGAAGGGCTTCCAAAGTAATGCTGTTTGCTTAGCACTTCGCATCGAAATCGACCTAGCAGCACTGCGTTTACATAAGTGAATAATCCCCTTTAGTAACAAATGCAATGCTCCGTGAATGGCATGTTAAAAGAAATAGTGAAATCTGATCGTCATAGTGTGCACAACAGGTGATAAACCTCTGCTATTGCGTGTCACTGTGCATACCACTGCGACTCAGCTGGATAAGTAATGATATCAAACCAATGGTACCTGTGACGATGTGTCACTGATTAATCAAATGGCCGCTGCTGCACGTGTGGGGAGAGGCTCCGGCATGGTTAATTGTGCAAGTGGGCGAGAATCACCACGGTGGTTTTTGGCGAGACGTTAATCCTATGATTTGCTACGACAGGTAATAGGTGTATGCAGTGCATCAGTCACCGTCTACCGTGGGCTATCCCGCTGGCTGTGTATTATGGAACTTCGGTATGTGTCATGGCAACTTGGAGAGCACCGGGCCCCTCTTCATGTAGTACCTAACAAACAGGTGCACTGCGTTCTGTATTACCGTGCACCATGGTTGATTACAAGAAACAAGCCATCTACGAAGCGTTTGAAAAGTATGCAGTGCATTGGACTGCATTACTCCGTCCTTGTTATTATAATTGCCCGAGCAGACCGGGGGCATCATTCCTGAACGCCGGGGAACGTACAATGCTGAGAGATGAGTAGGGGGAAATTAGTTGTTGGAAATAAACTTAAGCGTGACATAGTGTTGCGGTGATAAACGGTGACGGTGGATGATAGATTGTCAGCACGCCACAGGTAGTAATGCGATGCTCACAGAAACTCACTAACCTTTTGTATTGCGAACAGTTTTGTTGACTTCCGTGTATGACCTGTGTCACGAAGGGTATTGGCCACACTGCAGGCATATGATGTTTAAACCATTCACAAATAATCCCGACCTCGTGGGTGGTCTGCTTCATGGCTGGTTATCCACGATTCCAGAACACTGAGAAATGGTTTGTTGATCCTCGGAACAAGTGGGGGACCATGACTGTGGAACTGCGTCAACAGTTACCTGCAATGGAAAGAGGCATTAAGTGTAATGGCTGGTTGGTGTGGATGACTAGCCACAGTACACTGGTGACATGCGTTCCGAAAAGCACGCTTCTGTACCTGGAACATGCTCGTCGCTTAGGTTACCTGGGCTAGGTCGCTAGACTCCGGCAAAAGCTTAATCATTGTGGTAGTTGACTTCAGCACAGGTTTGACAAAGTCCCGCATGAACGACTTCTGTGTACACTCCAAGGAACCGGTATTCCTGGGAACGTCCTGCCTTAGGTCTCAGACCTCCTAAATGACCGCTCCATGCAAGTGAAGGTAAATGACACATTTGTTCTCCCTGTTCCCATGACGAGTGCTGTCCCACAAGGCTCTGTCCTTGGTACCGCATCAATCTATAGCTTCATCAACAACTTACCGTGCACCCTTCGAACGGGTTGTCTAATGCACGCTGACGATTTGAAGCTGTGGATAGAAGTATCCAGCCTGGAAGACGCGGAGAGATTACAATCTACACTCGAGCTGCTCTAGGGTTGGTCAACTAATTCCCCGCTGCCTCATCTAACCCATGTGGAACTTACCACAGTGGTGGTTGCTTGCTCACAAGTGCAGCCAAGGAGAAGGATCTCGGCGTAGTGGGTTCATCAGACATCAAATCTATTCAAGGCGCCGAGACGAAGGTTGCCGCGACCTACAGGATGTTCCATGCTATACGTTAGAGTGTTTCTCTTGGACGCCGGGACCTTCCGACGCCCATTTCCCTTGGATATAGGCCCGATTTTAGTACATGGGCTACCCGCTGCCCATCCTCTCACCAATTCCAAACATTATGATAAAGAAGGTTCAACGGTGGGGATCCAACACGGTCCCTGATTGGCGAGACCAGTCGTAAGCATTCCGACTGCAATGACTGAACTTGTTCTCTCTAGTTTGCTGCCTTCACCGCGGAGATTTGATTTTCACCCGAGATAGTCTTAGATGAGGACTGGCGTGCAAGTTCTGGGAGTTCTTTCAAATCCATGCATGAAATTTCAGCACGCGGTTACTGCTTGACACGTTCAAACTGAGGAAGCCTCCTGGTTGCAGCTCAATCTGGCCCTTAACAACCCGCGTTAGCGTTTGTTGGAACCGGTTTCCAGAGCTATTGTTGTAGCTGAGACAAAGGAATTTTTTAAAAACGGTTGGATTCACACCTAAGTACGCTGGGATCCTGCTGCCCCTAACAAATTTACAGTGGCCCTCTGCAGAACCTTGGGATGCGATACCCACGCCATCTCTACAAAGGATCCTGCTTCTGCTCTGTATCATCTAATAAGATAAGAGCTTGTCCATATAGCGCAGACTTCGTGTCAAGCGATCCACACTGGAATTGTCGTAGCGGTGGTGGGTGCAGCTGATCCTTGTGGCTGAAATTCGCTTCCAGCTCAGCAAAGAAGCATTCGTAAGTGCAACGTGGGACTCCGTTAAATCATTTTAAGCACCGGATGGAATTTGTAGATTTGGCAATGCCGAACCGCTGCACTGTAAACGAGGAACATGTCCGCATAAACCTAGGTCGGAATTTTCCTTTGAAGGTACGTTAGAATGTGGCAACCAATGGTCCCGGGGTACCTTTGCAAATACCATACAAGTGCATGCAGAATAGCTTTTGGATAAACAAAGATCACTAAGCCAGGAGTCGGATTAGAGAGGACAAAATACGTCAGGTCAAGGTAGAGCTAGACCACCACATTAAGGTGAATTTAACCGTTATCAGTGTCATAAGGAAGGAAAATTTGCGGGCGGACAGCGGCTATAGGAAAAGCCAGTTGGCAGGTCAAACGAAAATGTCAGGCTAAGGAACGGATGGTGTTGCGACTTACGGCCTAGTTAGTTTACGGCTAGGATGCATGTAAACGGTCAGACATTGAGAGACTCGTCAGCCGATGCTAGATTAGAGCCAAGCCCAAGAGATATAGAGCCAGTTGATAAAGGAATGCAAACAGGGAGCTCGAAAATAAAAGAATGTGGGTGCGATAAAGGAGACTATTAAGGAGAAGTGGAAACATCTAAAAGATCTCGAGATGTTGTGAACAGACCTGTGGATCTGTCGATGATTCAACAGTATGGGCTCAGTAGTAGGAAAGGGGGAGACCATGTAGATGAGAGGAGGATATCGGCTCATAAGGAAAAAGACGTAGTAAAATGTCGGAATGCAAACAGAGCGTCAACAGAATAAAAGTGTTATGCAGAAGCAAATGTTAGTAGCTCAGGTTGTTTAGTTGATTGGCTGATTGTTCGCTGAGCTCGGCAGGTTGACTGCAAACGTTTCGTCACCACTCGAGGTGACATCGTCAGAGCGAGTGTATTTAGCAGTGTGGCGCGGACGAAGCTTCGGTGAGTGTGGGTGTTCGGTCTCCTAGCCGCTACTCTGATTTTGGATTGTTCCACGAGCACCTGACCATAGTAATCGCTCGCTGATTCTCACCTCGTAGTGTACGCGCGTGGGACTCTTCGCTTGTCGTTGTTTGATGCAGTTGTCTAGCGCTCTTTTCCGTTAGATTTCTTCTAGTAATTCGGTGATCTTTCATTCGTAGTGCCGTATATATAGCATCTATTTCAGCATGTCGGTTTATTGAACTGCCGGTAGAATACTATGCCTCCAAGCATTCTCTAGCTTGCCTCGAGTTTCCACGGGCTAGGATCTTAACGTTCTCTAGCTCGAAGTGGTGGCCTTCTTGGTCTTCATGCATGGAAACTAATGAATGCGGGTCGTGTCTCCGTATGGCCATTCTGTGTTCGTTGATCCGTGTTGATAGCTTCCTTCCAGTTTGTCCGATGTAGTGTTTGTCACACTCTTTGCAGTTAATTTTGCAGATGACATCATTCTGACTGCCTTGTTTAACTTTGTACTTCGGTCTTGATAGCAACTTTCGCAGAGTACCTGTTGGTTTGTGGGCTACCAAGATTCTATGTGGTCTTAGCAACCTTGACGTTAGTTCAGATATATTCTTGGTATAAGGAAGCGCTACCCGTTTGTCGATGATTTCTTGCTGTTGTTGCCGCACCCGCTTCTTCAGGCTACCTCTGATGAAGTTTCTTGGATACCCGTTGTTTTGCAATACCCGGTACAGGCGGTTCTCTTCCTTCTTCCTCAATTCTGTCGTGCTGCAGTGTGTTTCGGCCCTATTGAAAAGGCTTCGAATGCAGCTTCTCTTGTGGTTTGGTGGATGGTTGCTGTGGTAGTTTAATATTTGGTCCGTGTGGGTCCTCTTTCGATATACACATGTCTGAAGTGTTCCGTCGGTGTTTCTTTGGACCAGTACATCTAAGAATGGTAACTGGTTGTCTTTTTCGAGTTTGATTGTAAACTTGGTATCCTGGAATGTGTTGTTGATTAACTCATGGGTATTCTGCATGGAATCTCGTTTGATGACGACAAACGTGTCGTCCACGTACCGGATCCGTAATTTTGGTTAAATTAACGGTATTGTGATGCTCTCTAGTCTTTGCATCACAGCTTCTGCAATAAGTCCTGAGGTGGGCGATCCCACGGGCGTTCCTTTCAGTTGTTGGTATACTTGTCCAAAAAGTAAAAATAAATAGTCATGCAGAGTACCAGGAGTTCCCGTATGCTTTCCGGTTTAAGGTTTCCTATTGTGTTCGATTGCTTTCGAAGCAATTCCATCATGGTTTCTTTTGCAAGTTCGTGACTGATCGACTTGAAGAGCGCGGTGACATCAAACGACAGCATGATTTCATCTTCCTCTATTGTAACACACTTCAGTTTGTTGATGAATTATTCAGCATTGATGATGCTTTGTTCAGAGCCGGCAATTAGATGTTTTAATTTCTTCCACATGCATTTTGCTAATTTGTACGATGGGGTTCCCGGCAACGAGACGATTGGACGCAATGGGACTCCGACTTTGTGTACCTTTGGCAGTCCATAGAACCTTGCACTGTTTGTGTCCTCAGCTTTCATCTTCCATCGCTCCAGCTTGTTAACCTCACTCGTTGCTTGTAGTTTCTTCCATGATATGTTGATTTGAGTACTCAATTTTGTACTGGGGTCCTGATCCATGGGACGATAGGTGGTCGTGTCGGACAGGAGTTGTTTGGCTTTTGCAACGTAATCTGGTTTATCCATTATTACCGCCCTGCGTCCCTTGTCAGCTGGTAAGGTTACAATATTGTCTTCCTTTTGTAGCCTGCTGAGTCCTTCTCGTTCTCCCTTGCAAGCGTATGTGCGAATTTGTTGCGAGTTATTGCAAGGACAACTGTTTGTTTAATTTGCTGCCGCGATTCTTCTGATAGTCCGCTTGTGTTCAAAAGTTGTTCCAGATTCGCCAAGTAATCCTTATATTGTGCATCTTTTGCGTTAAAGTTTAGTCCTTTGATTAGTATGTTCTCCTCCGTTTTGCTGAGTTGAGGGCTAGACAAGTTTTTGATCCATCCTTCACCGTTGGGGTGGTCAGACTTTCTAGTAAGTTTATTCAACTTGATATTCAGTGCTAAGTTACGCTGGCTTCTCATGTTGTTTACTCGACGGTGAATCGCGGATTCAAGCTCTGCAAGTTTTTGGGGTCACATCGCAATAAGGCAGTCAGTATTATTGTCATTTATGAAATTTTCATACTTTCGAAGGCGATTATGGGCATCGGTTTTCCTAGACACATTATCAGAAGAAGCCTGAAGAAGACGGTGCGGCAACAACAGCAAGAAATCGTCGACAAACGGGTAGCGCTTCCTTATACCAAGAATATATCTGAACTAACGTCAAGGTTGCTAAGACCACATAGAATCTTGGTAGCCCACAAACCAACAGGTACTCTGCGAAAGTTGCTATCAAGACCGAAGTACAAAGTTAAACAAGGCAGTCAGAATGATGTCATCTACAAAATTAACTGCAAAGAGTGTGACAAACACTATATCGGACAAACTGGAAGGAAGCTATCAACACGGATCAACGAACACAGAATGGCCATACGGAGACACGACCCGCATTCATTAGTTTCCATGCATGAAGACCAAGAAGGCCACCACTTCGAGCTAGAGAACGTTAAGATCCTAGCCCGTGGAAACTCGAGGCAAGCTAGAGAATGCTTGGAGGCATAGTATTCTACCGGCAGTTCAATAAACCGACATGCTGAAATAGATGCTATATATACGGCACTACGAATGAAAGATCACCGAATTACTAGAAGAAATCTAACGGAAAAGAGCGCTAGACAACTGCATCAAACAACGACAAGCGAAGAGTCCCACGCGCGTACACTACGAGGTGAGAATCAGCGAGCGATTACTATGGTCAGGTGCTCGTGGAACAATCCAAACTCAGAGTAGCGGCTAGGAGACCGAACACCCACACTCACCGAAGCTTCGTCCGCGCCACACTGCTAAATACACTCGCTCTGACGATGCCACCTCGAGTGGTGACGAAAGGTTTGCAGTCAACCTGCCGAGCTCAGCGAACAACCAGCCAATCAAAAGTGTTAATGATGAAACGATTAAGGCTAATGAAGAATCACGAGCATCCTTGCTCTGGGGGCGATGGAGACGGAGCGTTGCTTTTGCAGCGAATAGATCCTCTATATCTCGGAAGTCCGGATGACGTATAAAAGCAGGTGACAGTTCAGACAGAACCAGATAAGTCAGGCATACGGTGCAAAAAGAGAAACGCTCTATTGATTAGATGATAAAGCCAGCGGTATGCTCCGGGTGATTTGAGCAGACGGTAGGTCTGCTGATGTTTGATCATTAGGGTCAGAGATGTCTGGAGGTAGGAAATCTCAGATACGACACCGGATTATCAGCTCAAAAGGTGCAATTCGTACTGGTAATTCCTAATACGGACGGAGAGCATCGGCAATAATGCACATGTTAAGGAAAATAGGGAACGCGTTAATAAGGATGAATCATAACTAGTAGTGCAATTGCGGTTATGCTAACTGTCTTTCGTCGGCAGCGTTTAAATCATGTAGATCTCAGAAGGCCAAAGGAAGTTAGAAAATAGTAGACCGGTCAGGTAAAACCAGATAATTCAGCAAACGAAGCTAGGCCGCCAGGGTAAATTGGGAATAAGGTAACTTGTGGCATTGGAGAAGAATTTTGGGGCAAATGTGGCTTTATGCATAGGCAGCTGCAAGCCAAACAAAGGCTCCAGGATAAAGGAGCAGAGAGTACTGACAATGCCAAGTCTTGGTCGTTAACGTATGGAATGCCGGGAGTAGTCAAAAAGCAAAAGACTTGTCAGACGACGCTGGCGTTGTGAATGGGGCAAAGAGCTACCCGTACATTTGAAAAAGCAATGCCACCAGCATGATAAAAGAAAGCGCTTTATGGACGAATAATGAAAAAGCCAACAACATTATTGAGGGACTGTGAAGAGGCCGTTGGGTCTGCCGACCACAGTTCATTATCCTCACCAGCGTCGGAAGTTAGGAGAGCGTTCAGACCAGACTAGAACATTGGCTCTTAGGAAAACCACCTATTAGTAAGGTCTGCATATCCACGGAGAGTGTCGGTAGAAATGGACACGTTAAGTAAAAGAGGGTACATGATATTAAGGATGAATCATGACCAGCAGTGCTCTATTAGTGAGGGTACCAGATCGCTGTGTCGGCAGTGACTAGGTCAGTTAGACCTCAGCAGTCTGACAGAGGTCTGATTAAAGAGACCTATCAGACAAATCCAGGTTAGTCAGCATGATGAAGCTAGGCTGCCAAATTAAGTTGGGAATAACGTACGGTGTCATCAGCAAATATGCGGTTTGAGACGAAGTGGCAGTATAAAAAGACGGTTAGCCCCGGTTGACGTGAACAGAGCTTTGGTTCTGCTTATCCCTGATACTTAGAATCACAGTAGTCCAAAACAAGGGGGGCAATAAGGCTAGCATAAAAGGTTAGCTCATAGAAAGAATGCCGCATAATTTAAAGCCAAATACTAACAGAGAGTATCGGCCTTAAGAGGCGTGTAAAGGATAAAAGTGGGATATAATAATAAGGCTGAATCATGACCAACAATGCATTTAAGTTGAGGGTTACAGGGCGGCACGTCGGCAGAGCCTCCATATCTTAGACCTCAGAAGTCCGGGTTGGGTGGGAAAGCAGGAGACTTAAGACGAGACCGGATAATTTAGCAAGGTAAAGGTAAGCCGCCAACTTATGGTAGGGCTAACAGTACTGCGTGTCATAAGGAAAGACGCTTTCTGGATGACAGTGACTAGGTGAAAGCCAGTTATCCTGCCAAGAAAAGGTCTCAATATGGGGAATGGAGTGTTTGCAATGTAGAGCCTGGATCGATAAAGCCTTGGATGTCTGTTCACAGTCAGAAATAAGGGGACTGGTCAGCCGACTATAGATTATAGTCAGTACCGAATAGTTATCTATCCAATTAATAAATGAATGCAAACAGAGCGCGAAAAGGAAAGAATGGCTTCGGGAAAGAAATTGCTTTATTGAGGTGAGGTGGACAAACCAACAATATTTCCAAGGTGTTGCGAACAGACCGTTTAGTAGGCCCATCCTTGGTCATTAGGGTCACAGTATTTGGAAGGAAGGAGATCATTGAGTCGGGATTAGAATGTCGGCTTATAGAGCAAAAACCGTATTATTTAGGTCCGAGTACTTAAGGAGAGCATTGGCAGAAGCGGCACGTAAAGGATGAAAGGGGATGTAATAATAACGATGAAGCATGACCAACCATAAATAAATAAATACTTTATTCTCGACTATGCGAGGCACGCCCATGGCACAGAAGTGCGATAGGTTGTCAAAGCTTGTAGAGCAAGCAGCAGCAGTGAAAGCTGTCCTATATGAGCCAGATAACTCTGTACATATAGATCCATGCTCAACATCGTGCTCCAATCCAGAACGGTGCAAGAACAATGTTCAATTGTTAGTCACCGCGACAGTAGCGGCTGCTCATTAAGACGCGTTCACCGCACACTCTCCACCAGAACCACCCACCACGCTGAACGCTGTTAAAGGGATGACAACATACGCGTCCGTTGGCACTACTCGTACGGCTGAGGCCCCTTTCGTCGTTACGCAAACCACTGCCAAACAAGTTAATACTACCGTTACCACCACGGGCCTCAAGACCTCATCATCTACCCAAGCGAAGAAACCAGTTACTGGTCCTCACAAGAAGGTGGACATTAAAAAACACCATAATCCCTTGACAGTTATATGCTCCAGTGTGACTGAATCCGGGGCGAACTCTATAAAAGATAAGATATTGGACGACAAAAAACAGTGGGACTCCCTGTGTCAAACGATGGATGTTCAAGTTAAAACAGTCAGTATGATGCGTCTCGTCCGTCACCCAAACTCCATACACTATGGTGATCCACTTTTACTCCAGGTAACACTACAATCAGCTAATGATGCAGAGGAAGTTCCCTTGTCAGCTACTCGCCTCCGCACCACATCATGCACAGTCCGAAGCTTTCCAGACGTTCCTCGGAGCGAACGTCAAAAACGCAAACAAAATCCGGACGACTTCCGTAAACGACAAGACGCCAAATCCGTTCTTGTTCACGGTGTCCCCGAGCTCAAGACCACAAGCGATCTAGAGGCCAAAGCGCATGACTGGGATGAATGGCGTTTTATTCGCGAACTGCTCTCACTCGAATACGTTATTGCTACTTTGACATCAAGGTTACCACTCTCACCTAACTACAAAGAATGTGGTCCCCGAGTGATGAAAATATCGTTGCATTCCGAAATGATGGTAGAATATGTGATCAATACGTGGCGCAAAATGCGTCAAATGCTACCATCCGAAATACGTATAAAGACGATGGGCACTGAACCACCAACAGGCCATGTCACACTAAGCAAGCAACGTACAAATACAATTCTGCCGCCATGTAGCTCAGACCACAGACAATGCCAAAACACGCTGCCGGCTGAAGGGGAACAATTCGGTCACCCACTTGTTGGCGCTGAGAGCTCAATACATGACCTGAACTGGCCCTAGGGTCTGCAGCATCGGTCCTACAAAAAAACTACCGGCAGCGGACCCCACACGGGTTGGCGTAAACTCCAAACGAAAACCAGAATCTACAAACACTGTTCTAAACACCGATGCCCTCACCTGCTTCTATACTAATGCACAAGGTCTTCTCAGCAAGCTAACCGAACTTCGATTTCGCCAGGTCTCCACGCCCTGGGACCTAGTTATGGTCACCGAAACATGGCTGAGCACGGACATCGCGGATGCCGTGATTTCGCTACCTGGCATGAGTTCCTTACGAAAAGATCGGCCTAGCAGAGGAGGCGGAGTGCTTTTGTATTATCGCTCCGACCTACACGTTGAGATCATTGATGACTCAGAAGCAAACATCAACGATTCTCTTTGGAGTCGTATGCACCTGAGATGTGTGTTTGCTAGCAATAGTTTACCGTCCTCCAATGTCTACCTTGGAAATGGATCAAGGTCTTGCTGCTGCGATGAAACGAGTAGTGACACGCCCACACAGTCACGTTCTTCTGGTGGGGGACTTCAATCTGCACGCACTCAAAGTTCCAGCATCGCCCAGCGAACAGTTCAAGGCAGATTTGCAAGAACTGATTACCGGTGTACCACTGTATAACAATGTCACCTCCCCAACTCGTTTCAGAACGGGTGACACCCCCTCTGTCTTGGACCTTGTGCTCACCAACGAGGAACTAATGATTGACACCGTTACCATAGCTACACCACTAGGTCGTAGTGATCATGCGACGTTGCACTTTCATTACATCTGTTATTCGGAGTACGTTAGAGAGAACGGCGAGGAAACTTATATGGTTACGCATTACGACATCTTGTCTAATCTTGTTCAAGACACCAACTGGTCCTTCCTGACCGAGAATCCGCCCGATGAGGCTTGGATGGTGTTTGTCACCAAATTCACTGAGCTAGTGGCAAACGCAGTAGCACGCAAAGCCTTTCGCCCAAAGCAAGTGGATTCGTTCCTAAGAAGCCGTACGCGAAAATCTATGGCCTTAAAGGATTCGGCCTGGCACACTTACAAAGTTTGCCCAAGTAATCTGACCTGAGGAGTCTACACAACGCAACGAAACCACTGCGTCAAATTGATTCGCGAAGACAAACTACAGCACCAACAGAACTTAGCGGCGAAATTCAGCAAGAATCCAAAGCTGTTGTATAGACATATCAACAAACTCCGTAGAGTGCAGCGCGGGATCCCGGTCTTGCGTGCAACAGATGATCACGCGCAAACTGCACAGGACGCGGCCAACGTGTTTCGTCAACACTTCCTTCATACTTTCCGGAGTGAACCATCCCTTTACCCGACCTTAACAGAGCTCTCACCGTTCCCAGGTTTACACAACGTATCGTTCACGGCAACCAATGTGCTGAAAACGCTATGATTAGCAACAGCTAGTCGCCATATCCTAAATTACACTTTGCGGATGTTCGGAGCTCGGTAGGAGTCGCTCCTTTTTTACAATGTTCATTCTCTTGGATTGTTTGCGTCACAGCTCAGCTGGTTTGTTGACCTGTTATGTGCCACCGTAAGATTCACTAATAACTGAAGGCCTTATCCGAACTCTATTGCTAGTCACTCTTCTCTCCTACCGCGCCGTTATGTGTCGTTCGTCCTACTCGCATCAACAATTCTTGACAGCAGCTGGTCATTGTTGGCTCCATGTAGCTTTTAAAGAGCCACTCCCTGACACTCCAACGTTCATTTTCTTCTGCAGTCTGTCTCTCGTACCTTCGCTCGCATGTTGATTTCTTCATCGAAACTGTAGGTATCCAGTAGTGGTCAAACGTCTTTATGATATCGCTACACCAGCCACTGATACATTTTGTCTAGAGCCACTATCCCTGCTTAGCAGCAGCTAGTCGCTATAGCTTCCATTTAACTTTGCGGATATCCGGAGCTCGCTCCCTTCTTACAATGTTCATTTTATTGGATTGTTTGCCTCACAGCTCAGCTGGTTTGTTGACCCATTATGTGCCACCGTAGGATCCACTAGTAACTGAAGGCTTAATCCGAAATCTAGTGCTGGCCATTTAGCTTGCTCCTATCGCGCCGTTATCCGCCGTTCATCTTACTCGCGTCAACTCCTCTTGGCACTAGCTAGTCATTGTCGGCTCCATGTAGCTTGCAAGATACCACTTCTAGACACTCCAACCTTCATTTTCCTCTGAATTCTGGCTCTCTAATCTTTGCCCGCATGTTGATTTCTTTAACGAATCTGTAGGTATCCAGTAGTGGACAAACGTTTGAATGATATGGCGACACCAGCCACTGATACACTCTTTTCTGGAGCCACCATCTCTGCTTAGCAGCAGCTAGTCGCCATAGCTTCCCTCTAACTTTGCGGATATCCGGAGCTCGCTCCCTCTTACAACGGTCATTCTCTCGGATTGTTTGTGTCACTGCTAAGATGGTCTGTTGATCTATCACTTACCTTCACTGGCCTGCTGATACACTCAGCGACCCTGTAGGCATTCAATAGTGACCAAGCGTCTGATTGGAATGGCTACATCTGGCGACTGAGTCTCTCCTAGATTTGCCATCTGTCGGTCGTCATAAATTCGGGATCTCACTTCAGAAGTAGCTAATGGCCATTGGCCCCATGCATATGCGATGATCCAGTGCTTGTTAGTAGCCACCCCGTATCTCAATAACCTTTACTCCTTTAGAATATCTGCATCCAGTCCCTCCGCTGCCCTGCCACCAATTGATCTTTAAGACTCTCTCGCAGCAACCTATTTATTTTCGCTTATTATGCCCTCCCTCTCGGATTACGCTAACTACGTACTGTTCATGCACCTGAAAATCACTACCAATATTCTAACTCTCTTTGCTGTATCCCCACTCAATTATTGACTCACACAAAACGGATACTTCATATTTTACTTACTGGTATAACGCCTTTGTCTATACGCAGGTGTTAGCGATCCACCTATACGGGTAATGATTCTATAGGATACTCAAAAGACATTTTCAGCATAATTACTGTTGCACAGTGTACATGCTTTTGTCTCAAGCCAAAATGTTGTAACACAAGACATTAACTATGTTCAACTCCATGCCTGTTCTTGCGGTCTTCTCTCGGTTGTCCCTCACTTTCCCTTTTCTCTGAGGTCCGGGACATCTTGGAGATCTGGGACTGGACTGAAGAACAGTTTTGGCCCAAGCCGGACGTAACAACCCACAAGGACTGACAGGGAGGATGGTAAAACTCCGCAAGGACCGACCTACAATCACCATAACCCTTTTCCATTATGGAGAACTGGACATATCCTCATACTCCTATACATTATACAGCTGAAAAATCTGGACCGCGGAACAGTTGAACTTTTGCTCACCTGGACATACAACAAGAAGAATAATGGCGATGTCCCTCTCCTCCACCGATCTCAAAAATCATGGCGACCCCGATCAAATTACCCGCCCATCTAACAGAGGAAATTAGAAGCCATTACTCTGCGAAAAACCGAAGGTGAAACCAGTCGTCAAGCGGCTTTGCCAGTTCAACATTAATGTACAAAATGCTTCACGGCAGTGTTGCAGGACGTGGCGGGTTTTCGCCTGGCAAGCGTTCTCCCTACAAAAAGCCACAAATGTCTGTTTAACAACACTG
Source organism: Dicrocoelium dendriticum (assembly GCA_944474145.2). Classification (NCBI taxonomy): domain Eukaryota; kingdom Metazoa; phylum Platyhelminthes; class Trematoda; order Plagiorchiida; family Dicrocoeliidae; genus Dicrocoelium; species Dicrocoelium dendriticum. Next base: position 61,646,016 of record OX104065.1, on the reverse strand, counting down.
CGACGTGGCGGGTGTGACTCGCCACCCAATAAAGTCACTGCTCACAACTACCTACTAGCAAGTCGACTACACACCGTTCCAACTACGCACAATTGAACCCTATGTATCGTCGTGATGCACATCTCTTTTCAAATCTTGATCACGCCTGAGTTTGTGTGTCTACGAAACTGAGAATAAAGTATTTATTTATTTATTGTACTGTTCCAGTCATGGACATATGAACGATTTTCTACTCTCACTGTTACAGTTGCCATAAAATGTTTGTACAATTGTACATATCTGATCATGCCTCCATGGGCGTGTCTCGCATCGTCGAGAATAAAATACTTATTTATTTATTTATTTACTTACAAGGCGATGCCGTCTGCTTTATTGCCATTAGACAAATATCTCCGTTTTTCTAGGCTTAGGCCTGTAGCCTATGCTCTTTCCTTGGGGCATGTGTTTCACGTCCGATGGCCATGAGGCCTATACCTGTTCCTGTACTTGCTCACTTTTACGGCTTAACATTATTCCGCGTGGTCCTTACATTTCGCCCCGTTACAATACCAATGCATAACACTGGAATAGGCATCTATAAAGATAAATAAATAAATAAAGTTTTGTAAGTAGTAGGGGGACTTATTAGGTTTATGGGTAGGTTCGTCGCAGTTAGACACAGACAGACAGCCACCACACGTCCAGGAAAGCACTAGACGGCCGTTTCGTAATATTGAGACTCATCAGTAGCGCGCACCCGCCGAATCCTACTTACGAATAATCAGTAGTCGCCTTAGCGGCATACTTGCCACCTCGATTAGTGGCGGCTTGCAAAGGAAGTCGTTACTCTGGGGGCCAGCCCTATCCTCTGCACATGCATAGCATGCAAGACAGTGGAGGATGAGCCGCACTATATCGCAGTTAGATAGCAGTCATGGCGGTCCGCTGACGTCTCCCATGGTTCAGTGGCATAAATCGCTGACTCGCAAGAGTAAAGGTCGTGGGTTCGAGTCCGGTAGGATTCGGCGGGTGCGCGCTACTGACGAGTCTCAATAGGACGAAACGGCCGTCTAGTGCTTTCCTGGATGTGTGTTGGCTGTCTGTCTGTGTCCGACTGCGACGAACCTACCCATAAATAAAGTATTATTCTCCGTTACGCGTGGCACGTCACTATATGCATGAGCATAGTAATAGTACAATAATTGATTAATCAATGTGCAATAGCATAACAGATTTTTCACATGGTTAACAGCAACCGGCTTCATATATGCTTGTCATTGTCTTTAGCCACATGACGCCTGCGTCTATATATGAACCCTGGTGGCTTACGCTGCAACACCCACAGTTCCACACTACTCCTATCCAGTGTAAACCCTAAGGAATAAGCCTGGAAAGCAGGTTGTTGTAAATTACGTTTCATCAAGAAAAGCGGCCCGCACTCCTTCAAAGAAAAACACTAGCACGCCGTATTTGAGGAATCAAGCGCACATATGTTGCTCCGTAAATGTAGTTATTCAGATATATGTTGCTTGTGCTTGTAAACGCGTTGCTGTTCTATGGCATCGCTGATGTCTAAAAAGTAGTTGATGTCTGTGGATTTGATAAGCTTGTCAGCGCAAGCTTGAGCAATGACTTTGTTTACTGGCCAGTTACATTTGCCAAGTCACAGTATTGTCAGGCAGACGTTTATGGCCTTTTATGGAGGAAGCGCTTGCCAGACAAAAGCCCACCACGTCCTGGAACACTGCCGTCGAAGCACTTAATGTGGCGGGTTAAACTCGAAATACCCACCTGACACCACGAAGAGTTTGTTCGGCTAACAGGCTTATATTAAGATACACTGCGCTGGCGTCATAGTGCAATTTTGCACTGATAGTATTGTACCCTCTTGTTTTACTTGGGTTATGGACGTCGAATACTTGCGACTTCACTAAATACGATTACTGTGTGCTTCTATTGAGTGTCAACACTCTAGTGCCGCTGCTAGCTCTGTGTTTGCGCTTAGTGCATTTCGTTCGCAGTTACTTGCATAAGGACACTATTAGCGCCGCTGTCAAACTTTTTACGCAAGGACTTTTGCTAGTTGGGTACACTGAAGGTCAGATTGAAGGGTTTGAAATTTTATTCATTCGTAAAAGCTTTGACTGGTGAAATGAAAACCACCCAGTTCCTTGCTGCTTTCTCGAGTTTGTAGAACCTGATGGTCAATGACCCGTCAATTTCTGGCATCCAATTACTTAACTATTAAATGTATACTTCTGAGGTGTATCTAGCCAAGCGTAGTTGTGCCGTAAGCTTGCGGTGTGTTGTGCACGCACAGCTTAGCTTCTTCTCTGGTCCTTTTATGTATTCATGAAATCAGTTTCTCCACTAGCGCTTGCTCGCTCAAATTGCCTCCTGGTCATAACTTCCTTCATTTTTATACTCCTTTACTTCATTTTAAACATAAACCCGTTAACAAGCTTGATTCCTGGTGTCCACACAGGAAAACTAGTGCGTGTGCTTGGCTAAGTCGACCAACAATGCTTCCGCTCATCCATTAAGTACCGGGTCAGGGACTTGCACGAAATATAACAGATTGTCTAGATAACCTTTTTAGGTCCCAACACTTGCTTTTAGCCACCACAAAGGTAGTCAATATGATTTATAAATACATTAACATAGTCCTGCTCAATCTCCTTAACAGTTTGCTTGGCCCTGTATCTACGCACTACTTCAAAAGTTTACTACTTACATGCAACGCCTTAGAGGACATACCTGCTATGTCTAGCTGGTTATGGATGCAACACTTGTCATTGAACTATACCATGCCTTGCACCTTTTATACACCAATAGAATTCGGAATGTCTCTTCCCATGCTGGAGGATCCTCAATGCACAGCAGTTATCCATTTAGAAGAGTTTCCTTTATCATTTCATGCGATGGCGCACAGTGCAAACGAACTCGCACAATGGACTGCTAAAGAAACTAGCTGCCTGAAGTGTCTCTAGCCGTCTTCCTTCTTGGTTGTCATCTTACCCCTCTAGCCGAACGCAGTCAGTGAAACTAGGTGCTACATCTACCAAAAGAGTACCGGTAACTAGCGGCGTAATTGCTTTCGATGATTCATCTTCAGACCGATACAATCACATATAAGGTTCAAAAACGGGTAGGATCGACATAGTTGATACAATTAACCTATGGTAAAAAATCGAAAACGGGTTAATTAAAAGTTACGGGTTTCTTGACCTCGCGCCATTGCCCTCATTATCATCCGCTTTTGCGGGCCAGGGACGCTGAAGAGCTTTAATTAACTTCTGTTGCGAGCATAACGATGATCGGAATGATCGAATACAAATCGATTCGGCCGTTGCGAGTGTACGGAGGCGTTGACCTATTGACCGGTGCGGCGGAACTCTGTATACAACTCTAATGTTACGCTCTAGATCCACTTGATGTCCGCTGTCCACAATATGAGCCAAGATAGAGCTACTAGTGGCTCTAGTGCCACCTCGAAGTAGCCAACGCGGACAGTGTTCGTTTATGCGTTTGGACAGGTGCCGCGCCGTTCGACCGATATATGATGCGCCACAAGCGCATTCACACTGATAGATAACTATTGAGGTGGTCAGCATCGGTAACTTATCCTTGGTTCGCGAACGAACGGGTGGTTCCATTGTAAACATACATTTAAGCGTAACTGCGGCAAAAGTTGATTTAATCGCACCAGAAAGACTTCGAGTTAAACGTTCTGTAGCCGCGTCCCCTATGCAAGGCAGGCGTATGAAGAGTTGCTTCTTTGCCACTTTTAACAATGGCACCGGCTTTGGCTTTTCATCAAGGTTTCTTAAAATAAATCTGTCCGGGTAACCATTTTCGCGTAATAGATTCTGTATAAACGTCAACACCGCGTCTGTCTTCAGAGCATATTCGACGTGCTGTCGATGTAAGACAACAAATCAAGTTGCGCTTGTATCTCAGGGGGACAAGGATGTGAAAATTCGTATTTTGACCAACCCACTTTGCCTTCCTGTAGATCTGCCGCTGGATGGAGCCATCTAGCCGTCTAGTTAACAGAACATCGAGATAAGGCAGCGGATTTCCGGCTTCTCTTTTGTACGTAAAACGTACTGCTGCATGGGCTCGGTTGAAACGGTTAAGGATTTCACCCAAGTTAAAATCCTCATCCACCCCAACGAATATATCGTCCATGTAACGAAAGTAGTGGCTAAAAGTGGCTATATCAGCCTGCAGTGTGGTTCTTTCCAACTTTACCATGAAGCTGTCCACCTTTAGTGGATCCAAGGGAGAGCACATGTCTACACCATCATTCTGCCGGTAGTACTTGCCGTTAAACAGGAATTGCACATTCCAGGTACAGCGCAACAATAGACTTTTAGCTCACGCGTAGGTACACATGATTTCATTGCTGACTGGGTTATATAGTCGCAAATATAATCTGTTGTCTCAATTAGCGGGACGTTGGTAAAGAGCGATAAAACGTCGAAGGAGAGCATCACCTTGCCGTCGAGTTTAGCATTACGTATACATTCTACGAATTGGAAGCTGTAGCGTAGGCTGTAAGTTGCAAGCTGTTTTCGCACCGGTTCGAGTATTTCTACAAGCCACTGAGCTACCGTATGGTAAGGTGAGTTAACCATTGATAAAATGGGACGGAGTGGAATGTTTGCTTTGTGAATTTTAGGCAACCCATAGAGCCTTGGAACGTTTGTGCCACTAGGTCTGAGGCTGTCATACAGGGCATCCGAAATGTACCCTTTAGTCCGAAGTTCTTGCAGACTCTTAGTGATTTGAGTTTCAATTTGTTCCGTGTAGGCCATTTCTGTGCTGCAAGAAAACTTGGTCACATCGTTCAGTATAGCTGCCAGTTTATATATGTAGTCTTTTCTGTCTAATAGCACAATCCCCGCACCCTTGTCTGGTCTACACACGATGACGTCCTTATTACGTTTTAGTTCCTTCAACGCATCTAGTGCTTTCGTGTTAGTGGGCCGTGGTTATATACGCCATGTTTGCGACATTGGTAGCAGCAACTTACCAAAAAGCACTTAAGACGTTCTAAATCAGTGTTTGCCTTAGCGATTAACCCGTTAGTCTGGTCGTATAAACTTTCAAATTGTATCTCATATTCAAGCTGATTGTCTCTGCGTCTAGGTAGCCAAAACTTTGGGCCACGAGATAAAACTTCAATTAAGGTTTTATCCATTTTCAAACTGGAATAGTTGTGCACGTGCCTCTCTGGCTTGTCTGGAAACGTGGCTTGCGATTTGATCTGGCTCAGCGACTGTGCTAGAGAAGAACGTTTCCGTTGCACATGGCCCGTAGCAATATGCTCAACCTAATCCAAGAACATTTCTTTACGTCCCCAACTAATGCGCTGAATGCGCTTGTGGCGCATCATATATCGGTCGAACGGCGCGGCACCTGTCCAAACGCATAAACGAACACTGTCCGCGTTGGCTACTTCGAGGTGGCACTGGAGCCACTAGTAGCTCTATCTTGGCTCATATTGTGGACAGCGGACATCAAGTGGATCTAGAGCGTAACTTTAGAGTAGTATACAGAGTTCCGCCGCACCGGTCAATAGATCAACGCCTCCGTACACTCGCAACGGCCGAATCGATTTGTATTCGATCATTCCGACCATCGTTATGCTCGCAACAGAAGTTAATTAAGGCTCTTCAGCTTCCCTGGCCCGCAAAAGCGGATGATAATGAGGGCAATGGCGCGAGGTCAAGAAACCCGTAACTTTTAATTAACCCGTTTTCGATTTTTTACCATAGGTTAATTGTATCAACTATGTCGATCCTACCCGTTTTTGAACCTTATATGTGATTGTATCGGTCTGAAGATGAAGCATCAAAAGCAATTGCTCACCAAGTAATCACTTTTTTCTCATTTGCACAAATGGGGATTTTCAAGTTAACTAGCGGAGTATTTCAAGGTAGTGTACTTGGCCCTCCGCAGCTTCTTTTATAAATTAATGACGTCTTCCGTGGTTTTCGGTACTGCACTGCATATGATTTTGCCAAGTATAGCAGTTGTATTTTCATTCGTGCCTGGCTGCACACAAAATGGCTTCTCAAACATTCAGAACGATCTTCGCGCTCTCGCAAATTTGTGCGATAGTTGGGGACTAGAAACCTCACCAACGAACTGCAAGGTTTTCTCCTGCCGTTGCACTATACCACGCAACACCTTAACTCCTAACTGCGCATCCTTAGATAACGGCTCCACCGTGCGCGACCTTGGTGTGCATTACTCTAGCATGCTGTCTTTTCCCGAACAACAGAGCTATAGCTCTGGCAAAACCAGAACTATTACTAGGTATGCACTGAAGTCAGTAAGCCTGGCTGCATCCCGGCACAAGCTCCACAAATTATGTGCTCGACCGATTTTAGAGTACTTCTTGACAGTTATCTCCAATTTACGGAAGTGATAGGTTGAGAATCGAGAAAGTCCGGCGGTCTTTCATTAAGCGCCTTCTTAGCTCGTGTACGCTTAACTATCAAGGATGCTGCAAACTGATTGGCATGGAGTCTCTCTGGCTGTGCAGTCTTAAAGCAAATCTCGTATTCCTCTACAAACTTCTCAAAACCTCTGACTCTTGCATAGGCGAATTTTTTCAACCGATGGGTGCTACACTTTACCCCGTACGCAAAATGCCTCACTCCAGCTCTCTCCCTAAAACACGACGCAAGGTTCGCTCAAACATCGTTTTCTATAGCTATGCGCACGTATAGAACACGCTACCGGAAATAGTTAGAGCGTCAGACAATGCACCGGAAGTCTCCTCCGCCATAAAACGATTACCCAGCGTCACAAATTGGCGGAGCTTCTGGGCAGCTGCGTTGCTGAAGACCAGTTCTCGCGACAAGGGCCTGCTCACATAAGAGACCTGTAATCACGCAGCCACAGCATACTCAGTTAGACGGATAACTCTCTGGGTCTGGCTGTAATCTAGGTTAGTTTGACCAGTCTCCTGCTTTCAGTCGGCTTCCAGACATCAGAGAATTTAACGATTTAGGCTCTGCAGCCCAGCACTCTGGTACCCTTATCTTCAGATCTCTGCGCGTCATGCAATCTGCCTGTTCTTATAGTTACTTTCGTCCAAAACTGCTACTTTTCTCATGACACCTTACTTTTATCATCGCATTAATATGGCGACATCATCCGTTTGATGATCTACCAGGTTTTATCTAAACATCCTCCAGCTTTCTGACTTCCCACTGGCTTCTGGGTCCTAAATGACCTGGACTCTAGATACGTAATACACTGTAACACTTTCCTCGATAGCGTCGCTGATCAAGATTCATCTTTATTATAATATCACTTACTTGCTTAACACGTCTATGCTGACGCCGCGCTCGTTTAGCATCTGGGTATTAACAACACCGCTTTCTCTATATGAGCCAACCTTCCAGTCTCGTCTCAATGGTCTCCTGCTTTCCGACTACTGAGAATTTACGGACAGATAATCAACAGATACAAAGGTCTGTTGACAAAACCTGGAAGTCCTTTTAGGCTTTTCCACTTCACCCCTCTTCTTTCCCTTCCGCGCCTTTCTGTTTGCATTACTGTTTCAACTGGACCGAAAGCTCTTCCGGCCTGGCTCTAAGGTACCCTCGTCTGAACAATCTCCTGCTTTCTGGGCACTTCCAGACATCCGCGACCTAAATGGTCTAGGCTCTGCTGTCACAGCAAACTCTGTCCCTCAGCCTGAGTAGTTCGCTCGGCATGGTAATTAAACTGTCATGTAGCCAATTCGTCCAAGCAGCTTCCTTCTTGTTGACACTCATTACTTTTAGCCCCACCTTTATTTAGCGGTATAGCTTCTTCTTGCTGGCTTATCCGGTCTTGTCTGAAAGGTCCCCTGCTTTGTGGTCCACCTCGGACTTCCGAGATGTAAATAAACTAGGCTCTGCCGAAGAAACGTCCTGTAACCTTCACCGTGTAGCTTACAAGCAGCCACTCCCTGACTCTCCAGCCTTCATTCTCTTTAGCCGTCTGTTTCTAAAAGCTTCGCTCGCAGGTCGATTTCTTCATCGAAACTGTAGGTAACCAGTATTGGTAAACCGTCTTAATGACATGGCTACAGCAGCCACTGATTTATTCTTTTCTAGAGCCACTATCTCTGCTTAGCAGCAGCTAGTCGCTATAGCTTCCCTCTAACTTTGCGGATACCCGGAGCTCGCTCCCTCTTACAACGTTCATTCTCTTGGATTGTTTGCGTCACAGCTAAGATGGTCTGTTGACCTATCACTTACCTTCACTGGCCTGCTGATACACACATCGACCCTATAGGCATACACTAGTGACAAAGCGTCTGATTGGAATAGCTGCATCTGGCGACTGAGTCACTCCTAGCGCCACCATATGTCGGTCGTCATAAATTCGGGATCTCACTTCAGAAGTAGCTAATGGCCATTGGCCCCATGCATATGCGATGATCCAGTGCTTGTTAGTAGCCACCCCGTATCTCAATAACCTTTACTCCTTTAGAATATCTGCATCCAGTCCCTCCGCTGCCCTGCCACCAATTGATCTTTAAGACTCTCTCGCAGCAACCTATTTATTTTCGCTTATTATGCCCCCCTCTCGGATTACACTAATTACGTGCTGTTCATGCACCTGAAAATCACTACCAATATTCTAACTCTCTTTGCTCTATCCCCACGCAACTATAGACTCATATCAAACGGACACTCGTACTTTACTTACTGGCGCAAAGCTCTTGTATCTACGCAGGCGATAGCAACCCACCTATGCGAATAATGATTCTATAGGATACTCAAAAGACATTTTCAGCATAATTACTGTTGCACAGTGTACATGCTTTTGTCTCAAGCCAAAATGTTGTAACACAAGACATTAACTATGTTCAACTCCATGCCTGTTCTTGCGGTCTTCTCTCGGTTGTCCCTCACTTTCCCTTTTCTCTGAGGTCCGGGACATCTTGGAGATCTGGGACTGGACTGAAGAACAGTTTTGGCCCAAGCCGGACGTAACAACCCACAAGGGCTGACAGGGAGGATGGTAAAACTCCGCAAGGACCGACCTACAATCACCATAACCCTTTTCCATTATGGAGAACTGGACATATCCTCATACTCCCATACATTATACAGCTGAAAAATCTGGACCGCGGAACAGTTGAACTTTTGCTCACCTGGACATACAACAAGAAGAATAATGGCGATGTCCCTCTCCTCCACCGATCTCAAAAATCATGGCGACCCCGATCAAATTACCCGCCCATCTAACAGAGGAAATTAGAAGCCATTACTCTGCGAAAAACCGAAGGTGAAACCAGTCGTCAAGCGGCTCTGCCAGTTCAACATTAATGTACAAAATGCTTCACGGCAGTGTTGCAGGACGTGGCGGGTTTTCGCCTGGCAAGCGTTCTCCCTACAAAAAGCCACAAATGTCTGTTTAACAACACTGCGACGTGGCAGATGTGACTCGCCACTGAATAAGGTCACAGTGCACAAATACATTCTGGCAAGCCGACTAGATTCACATATCAACTCTTCCAGACACCTTTTCAACTACACACGATTGAACCTGATGTATCATCGTGATACACAACAGTTTTTAAAATTTGTTCATGCCTAAGTTGGTGCTTCTCTACGAAACTGAGAATAAACTATCTATTTATTTATTTTATCATGGACATACGACCAATTCTCTACTGTTACTGTCAAAGTTGTCATAAAATGTTTGTAAAGTTGTACATATGGTATCATGCCTCCATGGGCGTGCCTCGCATAGTCGAGAATAAAGTATTTATTTATTTATGGTTGGTCATGCTTCATCGTTATTATTACATCCCCTTTCATCCTTTACGTGCCGCTTCTGCCAATGCTCTCCTTAAGTACTCGGACCTAAATAATACGGTTTTTGCTCTATAAGCCGACATTCTAATCCCGACTCAATGATCTCCTTCCTTCCAAATACTGTGACCCTAATGACCAAGGATGGGCCTACTAAACGGCCTGTTCGCAACACCTTGGAAATATGGTTGGTTTGTCCACCTCACCTCAATAAAGCAATTTCTTTCCCGAAGCCATTCTTTCCTTTTCGCGCTCTGTTTGCATTCATTTATTAATTGGATAGATAACTATTCGGTACTGACTATAATCTATAGTCGGCTGACCAGTCCCCTTATTTCTGACTGTGAACAGACATCCAAGGCTTTATCGATCCAGGCTCTACATTGCAAACACTCAATTCCCCATATTGAGACCTTTTCTTGGCAGGATAACTGGCTTTCACATAGTCACTGTCATCCAGAAAGCGTCTTTCCTTATGACACGCAGTACTGTTAGCCCTACCATAAGTTGGCGGCTTACCTTTACCTTGCTAAATTATCCGGTCTCGTCTTAAGTCTCCTGCTTTCCCACCCAACCCGGACTTCTGAGGTCTAAGATATGGAGGCTCTGCCGACGTGCCGCCCTGTAACCCTCAACTTAAATGCATTGTTGGTCATGATTCAGCCTTATTATTATATCCCACTTTTATCCTTTACACGCCTCTTAAGGCCGATACTCTCTGTTAGTATTTGGCTTTAAATTATGCGGCATTCTTTCTATGAGCTAACCTTTTATGCTAGCCTTATTGCCCCCCTTGTTTTGGACTACTGTGATTCTAAGTATCAGGGATAAGCAGAACCAAAGCTCTGTTCACGTCAACCGGGGCAAACCGTCTTTTTATACTGCCACTTCGTCTCACACCGCATATTTTCTGATGACACCGTACGTTATTCCCAACTTAATTTGGCAGCCTAGCTTCATCATGCTGACTAACCTGGATTTGTCTGATAGGTCTCTTTAATCAGACCTCTGTCAGACTGCTGAGGTCTAACTGACCTAGTCACTGCCGACACAGCGATCTGGTACCCTCACTAATAGAGCACTGCTGGTCATGATTCATCCTTAATATCCTGTACCCTCTTTTACTTAACGTGTCCATTTCTACCGACACTCTCCGTGGATATGCAGACCTTACTAATAGGTGGTTTTCCTAAGAGCCAATGTTCTAGTCTGGTCTGAACGCTCTCCTAACTTCCGACGCTGGTGAGGATAATGAACTGTGGTCGGCAGACCCAACGGCCTCTTCACAGTCCCTCAAGAATGTTGTTGGCTTTTTCATTATTCGTCCATAAAGCGCTTTCTTTTATCATGCTGGTGGCATTGCTTTTTCAAATGTACGGGTAGCTCTTTGCCCCATTCACAACGCCAGCGTCGTCTGACAAGTCTTTTGCTTTTTGACTACTCCCGGCATTCCATACGTTAACGACCAAGACTTGGCATTGTCAGTACTCTCTGCTCCTTTATCCTGGAGCCTTTGTTTGGCTTGCAGCTGCCTATGCATAAAGCCACATTTGCCCCAAAATTCTTCTCCGAGGCCACAAGTTACCTTATTCCCAATTTACCCTGGCGGCCTAGCTTTGTTTGCTGAATTATCTGGTTTTACCTGACCGGTCTACTATTTTCTAACTTCCTTTGGCCTTCTGAGATCTAAATGATTTAAACGCTGCCGACGAAAGACAGTTAGCATAACCGCAATTGCACTACTAGTTATGATTCATCCTTATTAACGCGTTCCCTATTTTCCTTAACATGTGCATTATTGCCGATGCTCTCCGTCCGTATTAGGAATTACCAGTACGAATTGCACCTTATGAGCTGATAATCCGGTGTCGTATCTGAGATTTCCTACCTCCAGACATCTCTGACCCTAATGCTCAAACATCAGCAGACCTACCGTCTGCTCAAATCACCCGGAGCATATCGCTGGCTTTCTCATCTAATCAATAGAGCGTTTTTCTTTTTGCACCGTATGCCTGACTTATCTGGTTCTGTCTGAACTGTCACCTGCTTTTATACGTCATCCGGACTTCCGAGATATAGAGGATATATTCGCTGCAAAAGCAACGCTCCGTCTCCATCGCCTCCAGAGCAAGGATGCTCGTGATTCTTCATTAGCCTTAATCGTTTCATCATTAACACTTTTGATTGGCTGGTTGTTCGCTGAGCTCGGCAGGTTGACTGCAAACCTTTCATCACCACTCGAGGTGGCATCGTCAGAGCGAGTGTATTTAGCAGTGTGGCGCGGACGGAGCGTCGGTGAGTGTGGGTGTTCGGTCTCCTAGCCGCTACTCTGATTTTGGATTGTTCCACGAGCACCTGACCATAGTAATCGCTCGCTGATTCTCACCTCGTAGTGTACGCGCGTGGGACTCTTCGCTTGTCGTTGTTTGATGCAGTTGTCTAGCGCTCTTTTCCGTTAGATTTCTTCTAGTAATTCGGTGATCTTTCATTCGTAGTGCCGTATATATAGCATCTATTTCAGCATGTCGGTTTATTGAACTGCCGGTAGAATACTATGCCTCCAAGCATTCTCTAGCTTGCCTCGAGTTTCCACGGGCTAGGATCTTAACGTTCTCTAGCTCGAAGTGGTGGCCTTCTTGGTCTTCATGCATGGAAACTAATGAATGCGGGTCGTGTATCCGTATGGCCATTCTGTGTTCGTTGATCCGTGTTGATAGCTTCCTTCCAGTTTGTCCGATGTAGTGTTTGTCACACTCTTTGCAATTAATTTTGTAGATGACATCATTCTGACTGCCTTGTTTAACTTTGTACTTCGGTCTTGAAGGCAACTTTCGCAGAGTACCTGTTGGTTTGTGGGCTACCAAGATTCTATGTGGTCTTAGCAACCTTGACGTTAGTTCAGATATATTCTTGGTGTAAGGAAGCGCTACCCGTTTGTCGATGTTTTCATGCTGTTGTTGCCGCACCCTCTTCTTCAGGCTGCTTCTGATAATGTGTCTAGGGAATCCGATGCCCATAATCGCCTTCGAAAGTATGAAAATTTCATAAATGACAATAATACTGACTGTCTTATTGCGATGTGACCCCAAAAACTTGCAGAGCTTGAATCCGCGATTCACCGTCGAGTAAACAACATGAGAAGCCAGCGTAACTTAGCACTGAATATCAAGTTGAATAAACTTACTAGAAAGTCTGACCACCCCAACGGTGAAGGATGGATCAAAAACTTGTCTAGCCCTCAACTCAGCAAAACGGAGGAGAACATACTAATCAAAGGACTAAACTTTAACGCAAAAGATGCATCATATAAGGATTACTTGGCGAATCTGGAACAACTTTTGAACACAAGCGGACTATCAGAAGAATCGCGGCAGCAAATTAGACAAACAGTTGTCCTTGCAATAACTCGCAACAAATTCGCACATACGCTTGCAAGGGAGAACGAGAAGGACTCAGCAGGCTACAAAAGGAAGACAATATTGTAACCTTACCAGCTGACAAGGGACGCAGGGCGGTAATAATGGATAAACCAGATTACGTTGCAAAAGCCAAACAACTCCTGTCCGACACGACCACCTATCGTCCCATGGATCAGGACCCCAGTACAAAATTGAGTACCCAAATCAACACAGCATTGAAGAAACTACAAGCAACGAGTGAGATTAACAAACTGGAGCGATGGAAGATGAAAGCTGAGGACACAAACATTGCAAGGTTCTATGGACTGCCAAAGGTACACAAAGTCGGAGTCCCATTGCGTCCAATCGTCTCGTTGCCGGGAACCCCATCGTACAAATTAGCAAAATGCATGTGGAAGAAATTAAAACATCTAATTGCCGGCTCTGAACAAAGCATCATCAATGCTGAACAATTCATCAACAAACTGAAGTGTGTTACAATAGAGGAAGATGAAATCATGCTGTCGTTTGATGTCACCGCGCTCTTCAAGTCGATCAGTCACGAACTTGCAAAAGAAACCATGATGGAATTGCTTCGAAAGCAATCGAACACAATAGGAAACCTTAAACCGGAAAGCATATGGGAACTCTTGGTACTCTGCATGACTACTTATTTTTACTTTATTGGTCAAGTACGCCAACAACTGAAAGGAACGCCCGTGGGATCGCCCACCTCAGGACTTATTGCAGAAGCTGTGATGCAAAGACTAGAGAGCATCACAATACCGTTAATTAGACCGAAATTACGGATCCGGTACGTGGACGACACGTTTGTCGTCATCAAACGAGATTCCATGCAGAATACCCATGAGTTAATCAACAACACATTCCAGGATACCAAGTTTACAATCAAACTCGAAAAAGACAACCAGTTACCATTCTTAGATGTACTGGTCCAAAGAAACACCGACGGAACACTTCAGACATGTGTATATCGAAAGAGGACCCACACAGACCAAATATTAAACTACCACAGCAACCATCCACTAAACCACAAGAGAAGCTGCATTCGAAGCCTTTTCAATAGGGCCGAAACACACTGCAGCACGACAGAATTGAGGAAGAAGGAAGAGAACCGCCTGTACCGGGTATTGCAAAACAACGGGTATCCAAGAAACTTCATCAGAGGTAGCCTGAAGAAGCGGGTGCGACAACAACAGCAGGAAAACATCGACAAACGGGTAGCGCTTCCTTACACCAAGAATATATCTGAACTAACGTCAAGGTTGCTAAGACCACATAGAATCTTGGTAGCCCACAAACCAACAGGTACTCTGCGAAAGTTGCTATCAAGACCGAAGTACAAAGTTAAACAAGGCAGTCAGAATGATGTCATCTACAAAATTAACTGCAAAGAGTGTGACAAACACTACATCGGACAAACTGGAAGGAAGCTATCAACACGGATCAACGAACACAGAATGGCCATACGGAGACACGACCCGCATTCATTAGTTTCCATGCATGAAGACCAAGAAGGCCACCACTTCGAGCTAGAGAACGTTAAGATCCTAGCCCGTGGAAACTCGAGGCAAGCTAGAGAATGCTTGGAGGCATAGTATTCTACCGGCAGTTCAATAAACCGACATGCTGAAATAGATGCTATATATACGGCACTACGAATGAAAGATCACCGAATTACTAGAAGAAATCTAACGGAAAAGAGCGCTAGACAACTGCATCAAACAACGACAAGCGAAGAGTCCCACGCGCGTACACTACGAGGTGAGAATCAGCGAGCGATTACTATGGTCAGGTGCTCGTGGAACAATCCAAACTCAGAGTAGCGGCTAGGAGACCGAACACCCACACTCACCGAAGCTTCGTCCGCGCCACACTGCTAAATACACTCGCTCTGACGATGTCACCTCGAGTGGTGACGAAACGTTTGCAGTAAACCTGCCAAACTCAGCGAACAATCAGCCAATCATCTAAACAATCTGAGCTACCAACGTTTGCTTCTGTATAACACTTTTATTCTGTTGACGCTCTGTTTGCATTCCGACATTTTACTACGTCTTTTTCCTTATGAGCCGATATCCTCCTCTCATCTACATGGTCTCCCGCTTTCCTACTACTGAGCCCATACTGTTGAATCATCGACAGATCCACAGGTCTGTTCACAACATCTCGAGATCTTTTAGATGTTTCCACTTCTCCTTAATAGTCTCCTTCTTCGCACCCACATTCTTTTATTTTCGAGCTCCCTGTTTGCATTCCTTTATCAACTGGCTCTATATCTCTTGGGCTTGGCTCTAATCTAGCATCGGCTGACGAGTCTCTCAATTTCTGACTGTTTACATGCATCCCAGCCGTAAACTAACTAGGCTGTAAGTCGCAACACCATCCGTTCCTTAGCCTGACAGTTTCGTTTGACCTGCCAACTGGCTTTTCCTATAGCCGCTGTCCGCCCGCAAATTTTCCTTCCTTATGACACTGATAACGGTTAAATTCACCTTAATGTGGTGGTCTAGCTCTACCTTGCTGACTTATTTTGTCCTCTCTAATCCGACTCCTGCTTAGTGATCTTTGTTTATCAAAAGCTATTCTGATGGCATTTTATGGTGTTTGCAAAGTACCCCGGAGACCATTGTGCCACATTCTAACGTACCTTCAAAGGAATTCCGACCTAGGTTATGCGGACATGTTCCTCGTTTACGTGGCCGCGGTTCGGCCTTGCCAATCTACAAATTCCATCCGGTGCTTAAATGATTTAACGGATCCCACGTTGCACTTACGAATTGCTTCTTTGCTGAGCTGGACGAATTCAGCCACAAGGATCAGCTGCACCCACCACCGCTACGACAATTCCAGTGTGGATCGCTTGACACGAAGTCTGCGCTATATGGACAAGCTCCTTATCTTATTAGATGATACAGAGCAGAAGCAGGATCCTTTGTAGAGATGGCGTGGGTCATCGCATCCCAAGGTTCTGCAGAGGGCCACTGTAAATTTGTTAGGGGCAGCAGGATCCCAGCGTACTTAGGTGTGAATCCAACCGTTTTTAAAAAATTCCTTTGTCTCAGCTACAACAATAGGCTCTGGAAACCGGTTCCAACAAACGCTACGCGGGTTGTTAAGGCCAGATTGAGCTGCAACCGGAGGTTCCTCAGTTTGAACGTGTCAAGCAGTAACCGCGTGCTGAAATTTCAGCATGGATTTGAAAGAACTCCCAGAACTTGCACGCCAGTCCTCATCTAAGACTATCTCGGGTGAATATCAAATCTCCGCGGTGAAGGCAGCAAACTAGAGAGAACAAGTTCAGTCATTGCAGTCGGAATGCTTGCGACAGGTCTCGCCACTCAGGGACCGTGTTGGATCCCCACCGTTGAACCTTCTTTATCATAATGTTTGGAATTGGTGAGAGGATGGGCAGCGGGTAGCCCATGTACTAAAATCGGGCCTATATCCAAGGGAAATGGGCGTCGGGAAGGTCCCGGCGTCCAAAGAGAAACACTCTACGTATAGCATGGAACATCCTGTAGGTCGCGGCAACCTTCGTCTCGGCGCCTTGAATAGATTTGATGTCTGATGAAACCACTACGCCGAGATCCTTCTCCTTGGCTGCACTTGTGAGCAAGCAACCACCACTGTGGTAAGTTCCACATGGGTTAGATGAGGCAGCGGGGAATTAGTTGACCAATCCTAGAGCAGCTCGAGTGTAGATTGTAATCTCTCCGCGTCTTCCAGGCTGGATACTTCTATCCACAGCCTCAGGTCGTCAGCGTGCATTAGACAACCCGTTCGAAGGGTGAACGGTAAGTTGTTGATGAAGCTATAGATTGATACGGTACCAAGGACAGAGCCTTGTGGGACAGCACTCGTCATGGGAACAGGAGAAACAAATGTGTCATTTACCTTCACTTGCATGGAGCGGTCATTTAGGAGGTCTGAGACCTAAGGCAGGACGTTCCCAGGAATACCGGTTCCTTGGAGTGTACACAGAAGTCGTTCATGCGGGACTTTGTCAAACCTGTGCTGAAGTCAACTACCACAATGATTAAGCTTTTGCCGGAGTCTAGCGACCTAGCCCAGGTCTCTTAAGCGTCGAGCATGTTCGAGGTACAGAAGCGTGCTTTTCGGAACGCATGCTGGGTAGAAGAAGTGACCTTCTCTTCCTCAAGCTGAAGATTTACAGCCTGGTTTAGGATCCGTCCTACGACATTACGCACTAATGACGTCAAACAGGTTAGGCGATTATTGGACGGCTCGAGTCAAATTCCTCCTTTGTAGGTGGGTTTAAAGTTATCCTCTTTTCAAGCCAAAGGAAGAGGGCT
Organism: Dicrocoelium dendriticum; assembly: GCA_944474145.2. NCBI lineage: Eukaryota > Metazoa > Platyhelminthes > Trematoda > Plagiorchiida > Dicrocoeliidae > Dicrocoelium > Dicrocoelium dendriticum. The sequence continues at coordinate 61,628,469 of OX104065.1, read as the reverse complement.
AGCTTCCAATGAGCGACGAAAGAAATGACATAATGGTGAAGCTATCTATTCCTCCATAGTCTTGAGGAAAATGGATGCCATCCATTAGTGTTCAGTGAGCTGTACTGACCTAACTCAGGAAGAAGTTTCCTCACATCATCTGTTAATATCTGCTTGGGATAACGAAGAAGGAAAGGTGGATACAGTTCTGGCACTAAATGGTGTTCCTTTCGCACAAACAGAAGCGTATTGCTTAGCCAAGTGACTAACTTTCCCAGTGTCCTCGTGCCGCGAAGCATGACGATCACGGGGACACAAAGCGGGGATGCCATTACCAGCTTTAGTACTTTTCAAATAAGCGTAGAAGATTTCAGGCGTGATTCTGATGCGTTGTTCCCAGGATAGTTCGTATCGTCGACATTTCCGGTGCTTAATCGCAACACGAACGTTGCTGACAGCTTTGTGGTGACAGAAGTCGCATGTTGAATGCGATTGCCCAGGGCTGTCGCATAGTTTGCGCATTCTATATATAGGTACGCTCAACGCTTGCTTAATCCAAGGTGGACCTCCACTGAAGGGATTTCAATGGTTGGAGGGCACGGCAAGCTCAAACAGCGACCTCATTTTTGAGGGTACACGATTCCATGGGTGGTCAAGGTGCATGTGTTCAGGGATACCTTAAACCGAAGCGTCTTCAGCTGTTTCAGACTGAGTGGATCGGCAAGCCAAAATTTCCGTCGCGGGCCACTGTGGCTATAGATTGTGCGACGGGGAGCTCAGTGGAATGAAATAACACAATGATGGTACTTGCCTATGGGTTGAAGAACGATTAGGTTCGTGACATCCGAATCTGCCGGGGGAGCACGAGATCTAGGATGTGTTGGGTGTTAGCTGGGAACATACCAGTTGTCGTCAAGACATGTTGTACAAGGCTGCAGCCGAGAGCGCTTCTAAGCCATATGGCATCGAAGGAGGCAAAATGGCGATCATAAGTACTTCCGGATCGATATCCGGTGCAGTGCGATTCACCAAGCTTAGACAGTCCTTGCCCCCACCGTGAAACCCTAGTTAGTCCAACAAGCACCCCCGGGTTTCGATGGCGCTTTGTAGATGACACCGAACAAAAAGGATCTGTCTCTGTCTTGAACACGGCACCAGAGGGTTACGGAATTGGACTCATGGTCACTAGTAGCTTCAACTAACCGTACTTTGAAAGTTGTCATCCAGTAGAGAATTACGCTACCACCTGACCCCCATGATTGGCGAGCGGACAAGAAGTGGTGCTATAAAGGGAACGACACTTTCGTAAGCGTGACATTTATAAATGGCCAGGTTTCGGCGCAGACCCTCTGGTCAGGACGAGTCTGCGAAGTAAGCAACATAATTCCATCCTTCTTACTCCTTAGATTGCGCACCTTGGCAGATAGCGCGCATAGTCTGCTTTCATCCTTTACTGTCTGGAGGTGACAAGCATCGGCCCGCAGCGGGCTACTGTGCTCCTCGGAACTACGCAAAAATCCATAATAAGTAGGTCGGTTTAACAACTCTCCCGGCGCCTCCGTATCTCCAATACAGCCTTCTTCAGTTAACTTCGGTCCTCTGATGACACGTTTGATAACACCTAGAGAGGTTCGACCTTGCGACGTGGAGTCCGTCTCAGGATGCGAGCGCACCCTTCCTCTTTCTGCATACCACCTTAATGGGTCGACACTTGGAGAAACGTTCCTGCTCCTTACAAAGACGGAAGGCACAGACAATGTTTATTCCCTGTCCGCCTGCAGCATGCATTATAGAAATCATCCGCTCGAGTAGTATTTGATCAGCTAACCTGCTCTCTGCTGAGGCAGCCTTGTCCAAATCGACCGCCATCACGATAATGAGACAAAGGTCACAAGATGGTTGAATGCTCTCTGGCATCGGTAGTTTACGCGATGATAGATATCCTGTATTTCTTTTCCAGCTCAGAAAGTTTGTTGAGAACTGGCTGCATTTTGTCTGCGGACATGGAGGCTCAGGTTTATTCAAAGACTTAGTCTGAGTCTTGGGGGCAACTGTGGCTGGACTTTGGCCACAGGAGGCCAAGGTCACCTGCTTCACTACGGCCGCATGTGACCTTGTCATAGGCTCAATAAGCCGGATGTGTGTCCGTGGGTCTGAATGAGAAATAGACGAGGCTTGGATGACCGCGTGTTTTGGAGCGTTGATGGAGGGTACGTTACTCCGCTTTCTGGTACGCCTAGCAGAAGAAGCGAAGAACATCTTTCTGGAGGTTGATGTGGCGGACATATTGCGAAAGCAGCAGCATCGTTGCGATATCGACAAAGCTATAGCAAGCACTTGAGTGCAGCATATGTCTGGAAGGGCAGCTTAGTATGTTTCAAGCAACGCTTTTGGCCAGATGCCCAGAGTTGCCAGGCAATGCATTGGACACCATTAGGCACCACCGCATGATGCAAACACTTTGAGTTAAATATAATCACTGTGTCTCAGAGAAAATTTGACAATGTTACAATTTTAATATGAGCGTTTCTTTCTACCTCTGGGCTGCACGATATTTCCCCTAAAATGCGCGGTCATTATGCCACACCAAAAATCTATTTACCGCGTAGCTTTCACTAGGTATGCCAACCAAATAGATACCACGGCAGAAGGAGCCAATCTACATAACCTCGAAAATTTTATTTACCAGCACAATTCTTTGCCCGAGTTGACGACTATTTTACCTTTGACCAGCTTCAACAAATACTGATAGACGTTTACTAATCCATTTAGTATCCTAACGCAACATTCTGGTCCACATTCCACTGCGAATTTCCGGGTGCAAGTTTCCGCCTGTAAGACGAATTGACAATTAGAAAATGCTATTTAAGTGGATGGACGTCACTGATCCAGGACGTGGTGGGTTTTCAACTGGCAATCAAGTTTAGTATAAAACGCCACAAAAAGCCATTTAACAATCTTACGATGTGGCAGATGTAAGTTAAACCTTAAACAAATCACTGACCAACAATTTTCACTGGCTTAGTCCTCAAGTCTATATATGCAGCCTCTGCAACCACAACATGACATGGCGAATTGAACAGATTTTGCTTTGAAGGAAGCCTTAATGGGGCCCCGAACCTACCCACCTTTAAATGGAAAACATTGGTACCGAAATTTTACCTTTGCTCCTGTGCTCAAGACCACAGGGGACACTAAAGCGAGAAGCCGGATCGGTACGCTTTCGAACCAATACGCGAATATAAGGCCAACCTCCGATGAGTGGAGAACACCAAAAGTAACGCTAGGAAAAATTTATTAAGTAAGGCGCAACGCAATCTAGTGCTAAAAATAAGGCAGCGGAAGATAGCTAGCTAGGAGAAAGGTGTGGTCGCGTGCGCCGAGAGCAAAGATGGCCCCGGAGCCGATGAGCGTCGCGCCGTTCGAAGGCGGATGCTATGTTGACTCAAACAAACGCCAGCAACGTTCAAACAGGCGAGCGGCTAATTTCCTATGTACATCGAGAAGATACAATTTTGTGATTTTGTAATATTTTACACAGCATGCGGCAGCCAAACAGGGGAATCACCAGGTCACTACACAGCCCCCTCTTAGAAGGGAACCGTAGGTGACCCTTCAATCTACGTGAGGACTGTCCGTCGCCGGCCAGTTTTCTGCGAGACCAGGCGGTGAAAACTGATGCAGCTGCTGGGGGAGAACCAATGCGATCGGACGCTGGGGGCTCCCACCCGTGTCCTCCCTACAGGTGCCAAAAACACAAAATGGGGGAAATGTTCGTAGCGTTCGAGTGCGTAGTGTCACAGCACATGATATTTGAGCACGTAGTGTCCGAAAACGTAACGTTCGATGGTCGTTGAACGTCCGCGTGTCGGGGATATGGAAAAGAAGCGGAAACGCGGATTGTCAAACAGGTGCGAGCGACAGAGCTAACTAAAGGCGATAGCACTTACCGAGTGCGATAAGCGAATATAGCGAGAACAATTTTGTGTTTTTAGAACGATTTTCTCCTTTTTGGTTTTCAAAACGTTTTTGAGATTTTTGGGGTTGTCAAAACAATTTGCAAATTTTTTTGGGTTTTCTAAACTGCCGTTTTGTTGGGCGGGTTAGGCCACAAGCAAAAAGGAAGCGGGAAAGGAAGAATAAAAAGATGACTAATCTTTTACTCGCGCTGGCCAATGAACCCGCCTACCTGACCTAGTCGATTTCGGACGTTCAGTCGGAGGCGTTGTCGATCCAGCAGTTTTATCGGATGAAGTTGCTTTCGGCTTGATAGAATCGGAAGGAACCGAGTCGGAAGTGTTAGTTGGAGAATGCTTCGTAGCATCGGAATCAGGCGTGTCGTCGACC